>VZTE01005589.1:0-151889 GCA_013397775.1 Eulacestoma nigropectus
GGTTCTCCAGGTCCTCATTGTAACATGGGGCTTGCCAGCTACTGCACACTCTGGGTGATGGTACAGTATTTAGGCAATTGAGTTATTGCTTTAAGTCACTATTTGCTTTTTTGTGTGCTGATGATTGTGAGTATTGATTGTGGGTATTACCTTGCTTATACCTTGCTTATCTTTGCTAGATGTGGGTTTACTGTTTCATTGTATGTATTTTCTTGCTTTTATGTTGCCTTCACATTCATAGTGACAAACGCGCGTTATCATAAAAAACAAAAAAGGGGAAGTATGACCTCTCAGGAATGTTTAGATAATGCAATATTTATGCTAAATAAAAAATCTGCCTGCTAAATTTGCAGGCAGATCATCAATTTGATCCCCATCAGTGCAATACCGGTCTGAAGATTTGCGTGTGCGGAACCAATTTCTAAAAGGTTTTACATAAGGATCCTCAACTGGGTGTCCAAAGGCAAGGCCTAGTTGATCTACTAACCTAGGAGAGAAGGTATGCATGTGTTTTGTTGTCAAAAGGTCTAACGTGGTTACCTGCCCGACCTGACAAACATCAATCGCCTCTGAGAAAATGAGGCCCAGCGAGAGGAAAAATGATCTAATCACCATCCAGCCTTGTGGCCAAGGCAGGAGCAGGGGTAGTGTTGGGTTACACTATGTGGTGACAGAGAGATAAGCCCGGAAGGCCGGAGAGAGAGCCTCTTTCCTGGGCCCGGAGGTGACCCTGGGACTGGATCCAGGTCACCGGGGATGGGCGGAGAGAGGTTTGTGGCTTGTGGACAAAGCTGGACCTGTGAGAAGTGAAGATTGTAGTTTGTGACCTTATAGGGTATTGTTTACCTGTTACCATAATAGGCAATGTCTGTGTATTGCTCCAGGTGATAGGGAGACACTGTGGTGAACATCTTTCCTGTTTACATGATGTTATATCCTGTTCTGTGGGGGTATTTAGGGAATTGGGACTGCGCAATAAATGGGATTTTGTCTTTGACTTTGCACCTCAAGGCGTGCAGAGTTATTGCCCATGCGTGATTACTGCAGGGTAGGACTGCCAGGAACATGGCTGTGACCTGGAAGCTTACGGAGGCAGCCTGCCAACAGAGACCTCGTGTTCTACTGCATCCACCATCATGTTATTGTGTTCCTGCTGACCTTCTTCAGTTATTCCCTGTTCTATACTTCCAGAGAGACATTTGGAAAAGTCAAAGTCAGCATTTCCAGCTAATGGACTTCTTCCTGTCTAAACAGCACAGCCCCTGAGCTCCAGCCATACGAGCTTTGGAACAGTAGCCCTCTATTTCCAAATGCAGAAGAAGTATCTCTGTCTCTGAGGACATTGGGCACTATTTTTGTTTTCCTATGTTGTGGGTCTTTTGTCAGCGGCATGGTTGTTCTTGATGGGTTTCATTGATTGTGATCTGTATTCCATGTATCTTATCCTGTGACCAGCAAATGACCAGTATTTACAGGTGCAGATTGTTTTAGCATTAAAATATGTGAGCCCTTTGCATAAAAGACAAAAAAGGGGGAGATGTGGCATTTAGGTAAAACCTTATAAAATGAAGGCCTTGTTGCCTTTGTAAAATCATGGCTCAGGCCTGTTACTTTAGCTAGACAAGGACCGTGGGAAAGAGGCAGAGCTGAGTTACTGTTAGAAAAACATGCTGAGTGTTTACTGTATGCTCACCTAGTGGTGTGTGGTGATGGGTTAATTCAAGTCTGTTGTGCCTTAAAACTATGTGAACTCTAAAACTCTATAAAAGAGGCTACATGGTATTAAAGATAAGCATTTGCTTGGAAGTACCCATGGGGTTAATTGTGTCGTGTTCATCTCCGCAGCGACAGACACTGGAAATGCAAACCTGCTCCATCCCCTGTGCTGAGGAGTTCAGCAACACCAACAAAGAAAGGGAATATCCAGGCAGAGCATACAGCTTGTGAGCAAAGACAAAGTGCCCTGTGCTCTCTCTGACCAAGCCTTACCCAATTTGGCCACTGCTGCTGACTCATGCCCAGCTTACTAGCTACTGTTCCAGTCACCATGTATTATATTTATTCAGCATAGTATCCGTGTCTCTCTGCTTGCTAGGAAAGGCTGGTGCTGCTCCAGAGTTAAGCTGGCGTGGGGAAAGGGTGCTCCACTCACCCATTGCTGGTTCCACTTGCTGGCAGCCTCTGCAGAGCAGCAGGAGGCAGATTTCAGCCCAGAAGATCAGGGGGAAAATCATTGTTCGACAAAGCAATTGCCCAGGAAAGCTCATCTCTTTCTCCACTTCCCTCAGGGAACAGCTGGGATGCCTAAGGGGACTGCAGAAGATTTTGTGTTCTTTTTTTTAGAGCGTTCTTGGGTGGCCAATCAGCAGCACCATTGTCAGTCATTGATCACCACTGGCTGGCAGAGATGGAAACAAAACAGAACCCTCTTTATTCTTTGCTTGGTTTTCTTTCTCACCATCAGCAAAGCTTGGTGGTGTCTCTTGTTCACCCCATCCTGCCAGCCTCTGCTATGAGCTATCAAAACTATTTGCACCTCTCAAGCAGTAAATTTGGGATCTTCCTGGTATGTGTGGGACGTGTCTGATAGAGAGGGAAGAAACAAGGGGCCACAGGCCCTGACAGACCCTGCTCCCTTTCTCTTTGGGAGGAAAGGGATGGTGGGAAGGGAGGTGCTGCCTGTGGATCACTGCCTCTGAGGCTGACTGGACACCACGCTGGGTGCCAGTACTGGAGTCCTCGGGGAGATCACTTTTCTCCTCTGGATGTGGCACAGAGGAGTCACCAGCAAGAGCAGGAGATGATTCCCCATCAAGCAGGCAGTGTGGAGACACCTGCAGGTGCCACCGTTTTGCCACAACCCACAAGCAAACCAGACTCACCAACTGGATTTTGAAAGGAGTCACTGCAGGGATCAGGTTTGGCTGAAGTCTTCTCACCCCAGATGTGTTTGCATCTGATATAATTCCAGCAAGGGAAAGCCAGGGGTGTGACAGTGCTCCTGGGCTCAGAGGCGATGCCTTGTGCCCAAAGGGTTCGCTGTAAAACTGCACAGTGCAGCTCCTGCCCCCACAGCAACCCAGCATCGAGATCAAGCACCACATGAGGTTCCAAGCTGTACTTAGAGCAGGATACCCACTGCACTCTACAATGGCTTTCTGTAAGAAAGGGAGAAGGCTATTTAACAGGAAAATATGAGAAGCGAATACCAGTCTGTATTCATCTGTTTATGAATTTGACTCTTCCCTCCACTGGGGCAGCAGCATCAAGTTCTCCGGTTCTCATAAGCCCTATGATTTCTTACAGTTCCACCCCCTCCCTTCTCCCCATTTTGTAGATGAATTGCATACAAGGTGAGATGTACTGCAGAACATCCCTCCTGGCACCTCCATTAGGAGAAGAGGCTCCATCCAGCCTCTCATTTCTAGCTACAGCACCAGCTTGCATGGCAGGCAGAGAGCAGGGCAGTGAAACCAGCGCACACCACCATGTCAGAACCTTTCCACAGGGTCCCTCAGGGGTTTTCCACTTCTCTCCCTTGACGCCTGGTCCCATCCCAGCCTCCTCTGTCCCAGACTTCTGCTTTGGGCAGAAGGGGTGTCCCTACTGCCAGCAAGGCAGAAGCATTTTGGGCTTGGAGCGATCTCCCAGGGGCTGGCTGAGAGATGATCCAGAGCAAACTCTATGACATGGAGCAGAGAAGGTAATGACAACTCACTTATGTCCCCTTTGCCAGGGTCAGAATTGCCAACCAAATTCAGTCACTTTGTTAAACTCAGAAACCTCAACAAAAAAAAAAACATCAGAGATTTTGGCTCAAGGAACTCAGGACGAGAATGGACGGGTGAGGACAAGCTAATGCTGCTGAGCTCACACGGGGATCTTTCCTGGCTTAGAAAGGCCAAAGAGCCTGTGGAGGTGAATACACTCAATGCACATGGGCAGCTGCATGGGGGCACAAGGTCACTGTCCCAAGCAAAGCGACAGTGTAGCTAACACTAAGCAACCAGCACAAATACCCATCACTGCAATGTGTATCTTGCACCAAAGATACAATAGACTTAGCAGAGCCAATCTGCTCTTTTCCATCAGTCCCCAGAGCTTGGTTGGAGATGGGAAAGCAGACCCAGGTGCAAGCATCAAGGAGGGTTACATATGTAAAGAGTTTTGTGGAGGTACATCTTCGATTTCTCTCCTGTATAAGAGGGGAGGTTGGTGCAATCATCTTAGATAATGACCATTTATTCCCTTCTAGAAGCTCTTCATTGTCCAGGCAACAAAATGGGCTCATATACATTGATTACAGCAAGAATCTTTACCCTCTGAGTCTCATTGCATTTTTTACCTGGGCAAGGATCCTACTGGCCAGCTGCATGTGGTGGAGGAAAACCTACCCCCTCACATACAAACTAACAACATACAGAAATGTCACTAACAGCTCTGGTATAACAGGTCCTCGCAACAGCTTAGATTATAGAAACAGAATCTGTCCAACTTGCTTCCCACATGCCCCTTCCCCAACTTCTGCTTTTCTTTTGTATAGTTCCTGAACTTTGCTCACCAAAAGAAGCTAGTTTTTTTTTCTCTTTTCAGTCATTTATCAAAGTTGCTGGAAGATGCAGTTGTTTGTTTAAACAGAACTATCCCAGGAGACTGCTTGTCCAAGCCAGACTTCAATGCTTTCAAATTTTCAGATAAAGCAGCATGTTTGGACTGTGAGTACCGGAGAGTGTCACCTTAATTACTTAATTTTTACTTTCTGAAGGGAAAAAAAGTGTTTCAAATTCTGCCTAATTGCCGTATGCTTAAATTGAAGAGACAACTTTCTGGAGGCTTCTCTCTTTTGGGCTTTAATTTTGCTATTTCTGCTGATGCCAAAGAGGAGAATTACTAGTGAAGAGAAAGACAGTTCATCAGCAGCTTTGTATTTCCCCTGCTTTCTGGTGGTTCATGTTTGTTGTTCTCAGTTCTGCCAGAGATCAAGGGGCATCATGCTCTTGGTCACAGCCTGTAGATGGAAGAGTGAGGAGGAAATGAAATGTTGGCTCCTGACTGCAAGCCCAGACTCACTGCTGAGCCAAGAGGGGCAGACATTTGACTAGAAAATGCCATGAGAGCAGGTTATCACCAGAAAGGTTCATTCCCCTTGTTTTCTGTTGGTAGCATGTGTAATTCAGTTAGCAAGTTATGGGAATTTTATCAGAAATGAGTTGAGGAACACAAAGTGGTATCCAGTGCCCGATCCCTCCTGCAGCATCAGCTTCCTGCCAGTGGAGCAGTCCTTATCTTCCCTGGCTGCATTACCCATAGCCAGCCTCATGTCATGTGCTGGCCATCAAGGGACAAAAAGGAATGCAAACTGCTCCCATCCATTGCTAATTAACTCTGCAGACTTCACAAAACAGGGCGTTTGCTCATAGTCTTAAGGGGTTCTGTTTCTAAGCACTCCTCAAATTACTTTCACCAAGCATCTCTGTGGCTTGGTTGTCCACCTGGCCAAGGTCCTCAAGCCAATTCATTGCTAATGCCTCCAGAAGTGACAGGCCACAGAGAGGTACGCACAGATTGCAGGTAACATTCATGTTCCAAAGCTAATCTTGTGAGAAGTTTTACTCCTGGAAGCAACCTAGGCCTAAGCTCATGTTTTCTAACAAATTGCCAACTTGAGAGTTTTCCTGGGAAAATTATTTCCCCACTTGGCTCCACTTTGAGATCCTTCCCCTGCCTTCAGGCTCTGTGTGTGCCCTTTTGCTCTTTTCTCTCTTTCCCTCCTTCCTCCTTAGCTCGCACTTCCCAGCTCAGCCCTATGACAACCCTAGATGGATAAGAACAAGAGGTGCCCAGCAGAAGAGAGGTGATCCAGGTAGGTGGACAGCATCTTCAAAGGTGTGGTAAGACGGAGCAATATCAGGGAGACGAAACAACCTTGAAACAACCAGGAGAGGCAAAATAGGTGGCTGGGTCAAGCAACAGTAACACAAAGGACAAATTTGTTATTTGAGGCAGAGATATTGCACTGGGTGATAGTTCAGCATCAGGTCTGGATCCCATGGACCAGAAAAAGAGCAAAGAAAGAATAAATGTGCTAAGGGAATGAAGGAAGCTGTAGAGAATCAAATAGAAGGTCCCCAAACCTTCTTGCTCACCTTTCAGGAAAAGCATCTGTCTCACTATTGATGACTGATGTTGTTTCTTGACAGTTTCTGGCTTCAGTTTTTCCAAGCTTCCCAGAAGCTGTCAAATCCACAGCAGAGTGATACAGAATCACAAACCTGAGGCTAGAGGAATTAAAACTGCACGATGACCACAAGATCCTTCTGCTGGGCCAGAGCCTGCTAGAGAGCCTGATACATCAAACCCTTTCAGCCTGGGATGTTATTACCTATGATCCAGGATGTGGTCCCTTTTGGTTTGCATCCTAGTCAGAAGGTTTCCACCCCAGTGGAGCCTGCAGGGAGCTCTGCACTTTCTCTTAGTGATGCAGCAAGGTCTTGGTTTCCCTGTGCAGCCTGAGCTAGATTCCAAGGAATGTCTTCCAGTTGTCTTGATGTGTCAGAGATCGTACAATACAGATTTTCAGAAAGAAATGTTGAAGTTATATACATAAATGCTGAAGTATTGAGTAGACAACTGACACGTTATTTCTATTAATAAATCCTAGAAAGTAGGCAGCCTACATTTAATACCCTTAAAATCAAACCATTCTAAAGTAGGTATGCAAAGATTCTCAGAAAAGTACACTAGAACATTTCCCCTTTTTCCTCTTCTGGTATTCAGAGAGAAACCTGCAGCAAACAATGATATTTCTTGTTACTCAGATGATGGGCAGCTAAAACCCACCACAATCTCATTTATGAAAATAGCTACATTCCTGTAAACAAGGAAGGCTCAAGGCAAATTGGTTTCTTTTACCTAAAACATAAGTCCAGGTGTTTATGATGAGACCAGGGCTTTCTGTAATTTACCTGAAGGATAATATCAAATAAAATATTTGGATTGAAAAAAAGAAAATAGATTTGTTTTTTTTTTACTAAGAAGTGTAGGGGTTTTTCTCTGCAAGCTTTTCATTCCATCTTAGCCTTTCCTGTGCAATTTCACGTGCTCTTTTACTAGACAAAGCTGCCTTCTCCTCCTTTTTCCTTAGGGTGGTTAAGTACCACACCTTCTGACATGCTACGGAATTTAAAACTCTGTTTGTATTGTGTAGGGGTCTTAGACTGAGGATTCTCTCAGGCTTCCCAGAAATTTTAGGTTGCTTTTCTCAAAGCTGAGCAGACTACAACAGCGTCCATCCACAAAGAGTTGGACTAGTATTCACTGCTCCTTTCACAGCTAGCTTTATATGTCCAAAGATTAAAGAAGCAGAGATATGAGAAGGCCCTTTGTATGGCTTCCAAAAATATGAGCAATTTCTGGTGTACTGAGAGTGAAAACAAAAATACGCTTGATTTGTATCTGCCTGGCTTGATAGTCTCATTTACAAAAGAGAAAAATGCAATCAATTAGTGCAATTCTCTTGTTTCAGCTGATTTCCAGAAGCTCAGCACTGAAAACTGAATGAAAAACAATGGGTTATATTTTCTTCCATGTCTGATTTCACAAGAAAATTTGCTGATGTGGTATTTACATGAATCATTCCCCCAGGGTCATGCAAGAGAGCACTGATGAATGATGCTTTCAAAGGTCTATCACCAAAACAAAGTTTCATTTCACTGTACAAATTTAGTCCTATGCCTCTGCCAGCACTGGTTTCAGAAGAAGAATATTCTTCCTATTTCAGCCACTGCCTATAAAATATCTAAGGCAAACATTTCAGCTACAATTCAAAGTCATAGCTTCAGCCAGAGCTGTTGGGGCCAATCTGCTTGGCATCTTACTGCTCTCTTAGAACCAGGAACCGAGTATCTGGGTAGAGAAAAATACCAACACAATACATCTCTGCAATAGCCTGGCATGCCAAAACAATAACATGGACATTTTATACAGCCTGAAGAACCTTCATTTTATCTATTTATCTATCTATATCTCAACAGTTAAAAAGGACACTTCTTACATGACTTAAAACCTTCACCCAAACTGGCTAATGTCAGGGTCAAAGGATCCCAAAGATGAGAGGTGCAGGCTCCATTTGCTTTATGAAATGAAACACATTACCCAGAGCCAGTTTTATCTAAGTGAGAGGCAAGCAGGAAGGTGGCATCCCTGCTTGCCCTTTTTCCATCAGTTAGGAGAAATAATACCCTGCATCAACATCACTTGTGCCTAGGCTGGACAAAATGCAGTGACACAAAGTGGCCAAAGGCAGAGTTGGGTGAAACTGATCCTAGGCAGGTTTGGTGTTTTTTTTTTTTTTTTTTTTTTTTTTTTTTTTTTTTTTTTTTTTTTTGTGGTGGCAGTAGTAGTAGCTCAGAACATTCCTATAGAATTTATTTTGAAAACGTGGTCTGCTTCCCTTTACTTACAAAGTTAACCTGCTTCATATCACTTTTATTGGAGCAGCAAAATAGAGCAGCCTATTTCACTTAAATATTCTACCTGTTTTATTTCTATTTCTCATCTCAAGCTCCACACCAACCTCATGTACCACCTCCACCTACAGCCATGCAGGGCCAAAGCAGGCAAAAGATGTTGGGGATCAAACCCACCCATTTATTAAAATCACACATTTATTGAAACAAATATGAGGTATCTGTATAAACTCATTCAAAATATAACCTCCAAGGAATTGCTTACAAATTGCTAACAGAATTAACTGGACAGACAAGAACAAACTAATCACAAAGAAATCTAGTAACAGCAGTTAAGATGTTCATCATTCATAGTCAAAACTTCTGATTCCCTCACTCATGCTTTTGTTTATTCCACAAAAGGTGGTTTGTATCTATTTCATAGTCTTTTTTTCCCCCATAGTTATCAGCCAGTTAATTATCCATAGTCTGTATTCTTGCATTAATTTCATTGCTACATGAAGGAAAACACCACAGCAGTAGCATACAGTGTTTTATGGCACTGCATCTTAGTGGATAGATTTGTATAGCATGACGGTGAGTACATGTATTGGTTTTAACTGTTGTGTGTCTGGATGTCATGTTCTCATTCTGATATCATGAATGAAAAATAAATCTTGCACAGAATTTTACTTGTAAGCCATTGCATCCCTCTCTTTCACCCAGCTGCTGGACCTACCATGCTCATAAGCAGAAACCTTTAAAAACTTTAAAAAATTCTACATTCAGCTAAAAAGTAAAAGAAACTACAATCTGACACATAAACAGATACTTTCATGACTCCAAGCCCTGCTTTCCCACACTCCAGGTGATCAGCTTGTAGAAAACAATAACAGATAATCTCTGCCGTTTTCCTGGGTTTGAATCGATTTCTCACTGGCCTTGTGCCTTTCTCTCTTCCCTCAGGAAATCCTTTTCTTTACCCGTGTCCAAACCCCCTGTTTCTGCAAGAAAATAGTTTCTTTTTTTAATTAAAAAACCCCCACAAACCAAACAACAAAACCTTAGTCTAAACACTAGCAGAAACTTCATGTTAAAACTCAGATAAACTGCTCTAAATTGCAAATGCAGACTCTGCAGAATGGTAAGGGCTGAGGCCACACAACCTGCTCAAGAAGGGTGCCAGGGGCCCTCCACCCCATTCCCTCCCTCCACAAACCCAGGGGAAAACCTTCTTCTCCCCTGGCCTCTTCCCTCATGGAGGAAGAAATGAAGCTGCAATGGTGGAAAAGTTTGGACAAACCATTACTTCCTCCTTTGACAGTTAGGGGGCTAAGGAGAAAAAAACCCGAATTGTAACAGCTGCAGCCAGTTCCCCTTTCCCCTCACTCACCAACTGTGCTAAGTGTTAGGGGGGCCTAAAAAAAGTATTTTGTAGCAAAGACCAGATTTACTCATTCTCAACTCACCCACTTGCTTTCATTTTTGTTCACTTGGCTTTTCGACTACAACGTAGTGATTCATGTGGGAAGCTCATTTGAAGTATATGGATGAGGAAAAACCAGATTACATGCATTCACTCCAGGAAGCCAGAAGGAGAGGAAGCAGCCTGCACTGGTGGTTTCCCGCAAGACCAGCATCAGCCAGGTGGGCTAATTTCCCCTTCCCTAAGTCTACAAGACTTCACGAGCATAGGGTCCAATTCAGGGAATTACAGCAGATTACAGCTCAGCTCTGACCTACTGGTTATAAACAAAGCATTTTCGGAATAGGGAACACTCCTTGCCCTGCACTGGTATTTATCTGCCCATATGGAAATAAATAAAGCATCCACTTCCTCAGGCCTACCAGCCTCCTGCTTCCCACTGCACTCACCAGCAGGACACAAACAAAATGCACTGAACAACCTACTATCCCTGCAACTGCTCTTTTATTGCCCTGCTTCCTCCTGCAGGTGGGTGGGATGCCAGGAAACACAAGGCACTTCTGCTGGATCAGGGACATTAAGAAGGGGGCTGTGGAAAGCCCCGAGAAAGAGGGAAGAAAGAAACATCTATGTGCCTTTTACATTGCTTTCCAGGAGAGGTTGCTGGAAATTGGACTTGGCACTTCCTCCTGACTCCTGGCTTGAAGCCTGTTGCTCCTGGCACCTGGTTATAAGTTCAGGCTGGCTGCAGTCTTGGCCTGATCTCTTGTGGCCTTTAGGGAATAAGTTCAACACCTGAAGTTCAGAGCAGTGTGCTAGGCTGTTCCACGGATTTTCTGCAGCCCAGCTCCTGGCTGGGGGGCTCCTTTGGTCCATCAGCAACCCTTTCCAGGCCAGCAGCCTTACAAACGCGGCCTTTTTTCAGACAGTCCTCCATCCACTTTTGAGTTTGCAATGTTAAAATATCAAAAAGTAATAAACAGTGTTCAAACCCCTCTGTATTGGGTCTGACTGAGGTAAAGCTCACAGCCCTTGCAGTGCTGTGCTTTGCATTGGTAGCTGAATGGGTGTTGGTAAGAGACCAGTGTTTTGGCTACTGCTGAGCAGTGCTGTCCCTCTGACATTCCTTCCCCCACCAAAGGGGATGGGAGTGGGCGAGATCCTGGGAGGGGACACAATGAGGCCAGCTGACCCAAATTAGCCAAAGGGATATTCCACACCATATGACGTCAGCTCAGATATATAAGCTAAGGAAGAGAGGAGGAATGTTATGCATGCTGAAGCCCTGCTTCCGAGGAAATGTCTGAACATCACTGCTGATGGGGAGTAGAGACTGATCTTTTTCTCTCTTTAGCTCTTGCGTGCGTAGATCTCCGCTTCTTTCTTTCTTTTTGCTGTAATAAAACTGCCTTATCTCACCCTGCTGGTTTTTTCCCTCCATCTTATTCTCTCCCCTGTCCCAGTGGGAAAGGGAGTGATAGAGCGACTGAGTGGGCATCTGGCACCCAGCCAGGGTCAACTCACATCACCCCCAAAAATACAAAGCATGAGTTCCACTAAATGGATCTACACAGCCAGCCTGGGTTTCAAATAAATACTTCACTTTTTTTTTCTTACAAAACAGAGTATTATAGTGTAACAAAATAAATAAATATCTATTATAAGTTGTCCCTTTTTGTATTTCTCTTGGAGAAAGTCACAGGAGGTTTCCTTTTAAGCTTGAGATGCCATTCTAAGAGTTTCTCTCTTGTATTTGTAGGGTGGGCAGCTTCTCAGATGTTCAATGATGCACCGAGGCTGGGGGACACCGCAGGAGCCCACCTGCCTGCAGCTCTGTACTGACTGCACTTCTTGGCCTTGGTACAGGCAGGAAGTACCTGACAAAAGAGAGGTTGTTGTGTTTATTTCTTCAAAATATATGGATGTTTTAAGTGTGAGGGTGAAGATCTGGATATTTGTATTGCCAAATGAGTCCTTGCAGCTCTCTGTGATGGGAGACTAAAGTTTTCCCCTTGCAATCCCACCAGCAGTCTTCAGCTTGGACCTAGAGGTATAACGCCCATGGAAGACGTGTTGCATTTCCTCCACCGCTTCTTTTTCTCCAAAATTTTCACCAAAATTCAAGGTGCACGTGCTAGGCATATACTGCAAGGAGGATGAGGAGCCTTCAGAAAACTGGACTGTGATTCTGAAATGATCCCACTTCACTCAGTTTACCCCCACCTCAAGCTTGTATCCTGCACCTCCTGCACTAGGATAGCCTTGGTGGACAACCAGCTGTGCCCCAGCATGGGGCTTCCCTCATAGAGGCACGGTTTTCCTCTAAGACCACATTTTGTTTGAGACAGGTATTCAAAGCTGCTGTCTCCATAAGCAGCATTGGCTGTGCTGAAGTAAATTATTTTAGGAGCTGCAAAAGACCAGTACAAGGGTATGGCCACTGCTTGCACAACTAGTTTGTGCATAAATATAGTAGCAGAGTGATGCTTCCACCGCAGTGTGTCTTGTCATTGGCACAGTGAATGTTTTCTAGCTGCCAGTACTCTTGGGCACCTGTAGGCTGGCTATGCAGAATCAACTTTCCCCTTCCCAGTTGTCTGGCTGGGGGCTAATTCCTGTGTCCCTCTCCAGCCCAGGTTCAGCCTGGCTTGGGCAGTGTGCAGGCAGCCCTGATGTGGCTGGGCAGAGCCAGGTCATGGTACTGAGCCCCATGACCTGTGGGGGTGACCCTTGCAGCACCCTGAGGAAAGGCAGACCTACCCAGCATAGCCAGGTTGGGTTTCTCTCTGGGTCACGTAGGTGCCTGAGGCAGGGGTAGAGGAGGCAGGTGAGAAGGAGAAGGGAGGTCAAGGGGACCAGGACCCCCACTGCAATGGCAATGGCTGGTGCTATGCTGCTGTCTGGACCTGTGGGGAAAGCACAGGTACTCAGTTTATGCATGAAGTAAAAAAACAACCCAAAACCCATTTCAAACATCCTTTGGCCATTCCCTGGGGTGAAGTGGGGTGGGTAGGGGCACTGGGAGCACATTCCAGCGTGATGCACTCAAGCGGCCCTGCCAGCAGACTTGTGCTTGGGGTCTGACCTTAAGGTCAGGCGTACAGAACCCAGCCCCCCTGAGGTCTGATGTCATGGTCAGGCATGTGGAACCCAGCCCCTTTGATCTACCCAACACTGGCTCGTCTTGTTGGTGTGTCACGCTACGTGACAGGGAACCCTGTCACGAATAGTCCTTCACGGGGACAGGGAGGCTGGGGCACATCATAGTGGGTAAGGGGACCTGATGAGCAGTAAGATATTATGTGCCATTGGCCAGGGCATCTGGAGTTCCATGGTACCTCCTCCATCCCTCCCAAGCCCGGCCACAGCTGCTCTTCCAAGTGCCTTCGCGACCTGCTCCCAACCCTCAGGAGTTTTCTGATCTACCCCAGGAGGTGTTTTGCGGTTTCTGCTCCACTCCAAAGCAGGAACAGAGTTACATACTGACCCTGCTCCAGGCTGTCTGTGGGCAGGAACAGGGTCACATTTAGAGAAGGGTGTTGGATCACGCAGGTGATGGGGTACTCCTGAAGGATTTTGGAGTGGGTGTGGGTAAAATTGCTGATGACAGTCACAGTCTGGTTGCTGAACTTTATGTGGTACTCCCTTGGTTTCTGCTGCAGAATGCTGGGAAGGTGCCAGGTTATTTTTGGAGCTGGTTTCCCTGTTGCTGAGCAGCTCATCCCCACCATTTTCTCAGAGTCTTCAGCTTTGTCTGGACTGGGTATAAGCTTAGTTTCCACTTTGGGGTCTGAGATGGCTGTAAACAACAGAGTGACAAAGTCCATTAGTTTCTGCCCGTGTTTGAGCACAGAGCACCTTTATTTACAATTATCTTGGAGGACAAGCTTGCTATCTAATCTTACCTCCCCCCATCCCAAAGCCCCAGCAGTGACAAATAAACATGAAAGTGAACAGACAGCAGTCTGGAAGTGAAGAGCTGGACAAAAGAAAGGGCAAGAGGGTAGAAGCATCTGTTTCAATTCTGTTACTAGCAGCAGCATCCCAACTGAGAAGTGGTGATTATGGCCGAGTTAAAAACAGAAGGTAGTGAAACTGTGAAATTATACGTCCTTTTCTCTCTGAAAGAGCTGAACTGCTTGAATGAGTTTACATTATTTTCCTTTAAAATTGCCTGCAGGATTAGCTTTACTGCTGTTTGAGGTGTGTAGAGTTGCAAATCAAAGGACTGAATGCATCTATTTATGCAAGACAGTAATAGAGAATTTGTATGTGGTTACACCATGGGATTTCACCTGTGGAGGGTTTGTGCTTGTATAAGTTTGTTCCCTTTTGTACTGGGTTTTGGGTGCATCATAGTATCCCTTAAACCTTTCATTAAAGATTGCTTCTTCTGAACTCCCTCACTCCAGATGGTTTGCGGATGCTGCCACATTTAATTTTAGTCTGGAAGAAGGATGAGCTACCGGCATCATTCATGCTTACTCACTTACTCACATGAAGCCTACTTGTTGCTTCCTATTTATACAAACTGTATTTGCAAAGAATAGATAAAGGAGAGAAGTTCAGGAAGCTAGTTTCAACCTGTTTAGAGCTCCAGGTGAGATCTGAACACATAAGGACACATCGGTCTCATGTGAAAAATCACCTATTTATCCTTCGACATAAAATCATACCATAATTTAGTGGCTTCTGGAGATTGTCTAGTTCAAGCCTCTGCTCAGTTTGATAAGGTCAGTTTGTGCAGGCCAGTATCTATAAAGGTGTGCAGTTCCATTTGGGAGTGCAATCCATGGGTTTCTGTGTGGTAGCTCACCAGCCTGCCTTCTACTTCAGTGCATATGCTGATGGAATAGGGGTCCAAACCACACTCTACTTCTAGATCTCTGTTTCTGAGAATATTACATTTTTAACCATTTAAGTGCAGTGGCAATTCTAGTTTCAATCAAGTCTGGGTTACCATGAATGCCCTCTGATTAAAAGAGTATCCATTACTATAATTAGTAGAACTCCATGTGTATATTACTGCTTACATAAGAAAAATAACAGTGGTAAAGTCAATATTTATGCTGAAATTAATTTTTGTCCCAACACTAGAATATACCACTATCATTTAGTGATCCTGCTTTTAAACAAGTGAACAAAACTTCCTTTTATTCTTCTTAGGAAAAACCATGATTTTTCCTTTTGTAAGGTATACAAAGATTTGCCTGTGAGGGGTAGCAGACATCAAAAAGGCAAAAAGGCTTGTGCCAGATGCATAATGACACCTATAACCTCCTAGCACAATACCAGACACACCTCAAGAGGTTGTCTGTGTCCTGCAAGCCATAACTGCCAGAGGGTGGAAGCAATACTTTGGACACCAACAATTTTGCTGCTTTTTGTTTGTTTGATTTTTTTACAAGCCTGACCTCATTTACTTACTATGGTTGTGTGAGCCTAGAAAAAATAAGCTTGTATTTCTCATGTTTTGTATCACCCATAGACAAAACCTCAACCCCCACAGAGTTGCCAAAACCTCTGAGAAAAACAAGGAAAGTGTGTAGGGGGATTTCAGTTGGAACTTCTCAAAATCTCCCAGGTATGAAAAGACTAGTGTTACAAACAATAATTAGTAAATGATCTCTGAACTTCTTCTTTCACTCACGGGATGCATAAAAATAACATATCCACCCACAGCATCAACTTCAAATATTAGGTTGCAAAATTCAAAAGCAATCAAAGAGAGAAGTCACAGATGTTACCATAGAGGATGAGAAAAATGTCTCAGTGTCTTGCCAGAAACATATGCACTCCACACCTGCTCTTCTTCTGACTAAGCAATTCTCTCTCTTCTCACAATGGACCCCAAGCTTCTCTCTAGCAAATGTCTGTAATAGATGCACTGTCAAAACATGTAAGTGCTTGCTTTTGCAGTAAAGTCCTGCTGCACTGTTTGTTAGTATGTGCCGGCTGTTTATGTTTGATGCATACACTTAAACAGCTTCTTTTGCCTTTCATCAAAATATTTGTTTCCAGTGAAAAAGTCTTTACATGAGAGGTTGTGTGCAAGTACTTGCTTTAGTCTCTCTTGCAGATCAGTATTGCAGATGTTCCCAAATTTGACCTCTGTCAGCATTCCCAAATATTTGAAAAAGAGACTTTCTGTAATGGCTTTCTGTAATTAGAGGGGGACTGTCAGGTCATGATATGCTTTTTATGTTTAAAGGCGTAGCATGGTGTTATAGAGAATGATAAAAGATTGTAGGAATCACAGTGTGCCTCGTGACGACAGAAAGCTTTTTCCAGCCATTTGGGGGGGAAAGGGAACAGTCTGTTTAAAAGAGACCCACCAAGCTTGCTTGAAACCATTCTGTTCCAAAATGGATTTTGCTACTGGGTAGGAAATTTCTGCTTCTTCCTGGGTTTGCTGTTTTCAGCCAGGCAGGTCTGACATCACTCCAGTCATACCTGTTTCTTTTTTCACAGTGTTGTATCCAGTTCTTACGTTGTTTCACTTCCCCTCATCACGCGGCGATAGTGCCCATCCTGCCCCGGAACAGCCATGCTTGCGAAGGCTGCTGTAATCGGGCAATTACCAGCTCGTAAACTCCCTGGCAGTCCCCTCTTGAGGGCAAAGACATGGGAGCGTTTCATTTTCAGCTGGTGACTCTGATTTGCTCACCTTGCCCTGAGCTTCTGAGCCTTGGGAGATTCCTGCTGGCTTCACTCTCCCTCATGGGGCACCCTCTGGGCTTGTTCAGCCAAGTTGTTCCCATCATTAGGAGTTGGGGAATAAGGAGCAAGACTGTGGCTTTTAAGTAGCATTGTATAAATTAGCTTCACTGGAATAACCATATATGAACTAAAATCTTCTGTCAGAGTGACAAATACTCAGTTTGTTCATGGTGACCCTCCAGGGCAGGTTTGATACAACAATTACAGGAAGGCCGCCATGACCTCGGTGACGCAGCCTCTGGCAGTGGCCTATGAGCCTATGAGAGAAGTTAAACCCTTCTCAGCTGATGTGTTTTCATCTGAGATGCAGGAAGAGATGCTTGCATGAGTGTGTGTGGCAGCAGAAAAACATCCCTTTTATTTTTAGAGGTAGTGCTCTGGCAAAGGATGAACCATAGCCACAAGGCTGGTGATTTTGGGAAGAAATTCCTCCACTTGGAGAAAAAAAAAAAAGAAACCAAAACCAAAAATCAAAAGAAATCTCTGTGTTTAGATTTACACGATAAAAAAGAATGGGATCCCTCTGCAAGGCACTTCCATGTTTTTCCTGTAGTATATAATCAGTGTTTACCCTCTGACTGACCCAGAACTGGGTTTCTTTAGGAACTTTCCTCTTGATGTATGAAATACTGCATGAATTTCTCCTAATTTCTCTTTTCTGCCCTAGGAGTTTTCCCAAAAGAAGGGTAAAAGAACTTTTGTTCCAGACTTGGTTTTCCCTTGTATTTTCCACCACCACCTCCTTTCTCCTATAAGTTAGGAGCTTCCTTTTACCACACACAGGATTTCAGGGATGTGTGTGGACATATGTGTCTGTGTCTTTGTCAGCAGAAGGTACTAGGGTTAAACAAATTACTCTGCAGGGGTCATATCACCAGTGACAGGTCACAGACACTGATATTCTCCACATGGGATATGATCTTTGGCCAATGTCCCCACAGCAGTCTCATCCATGAGAAAGCCAGGAGCCAACAGGGTGTCCTCAGAGCATGTTGAATGTCTCAGCTTTCTCAGCTGGACAGAATCCAGCACCTTTCCTCAAAAGATAAGCAGCTTGTCTCTCTTGGTTCTTTTGAGTTCACCTATTTGTCTTTATTTCAGGTTGCACTTGCTAGTTGATGATTTCATATGGAGGTGACAAATATTGCCATCTTGATTCATGATTTGTTTCAGCTCTCTTCTTTAAGCTAGTTGATGCTGACCTGCTTAAGATATTCATGTGTCAAATCCCACAAGCTGTACAGTATTTCAGCCTTCTTTTTTTTTTTTGCATCCTTTTCCCGACCCCAGCCCAACTAGTCTTATTTTTACTCTAGCTTTGAAATGAGCTTCCAGCTATTCTGGTCATACATGTGCCTCTTTGCCTTTTGAATGCTTTGCAGTTTTTTAAAACCAAATGCAGAGAAAGTTAAAAATTGCCTGATTTCCAGGATTAGGAGGTGAGAGCAGCAGTGAAAGGAAGCAGAGGAGCACGGGGTTCGTAGCTGTGGCCAGGCAGCTGTCAGCACAGCACAGGGCCAGGGAAACTTGGAGGAAGTCATGGGTTACGCATTGGTTTTGAATCTTGCTGTTGCTGACTTGAAAGGGAAGAAAATTAAAGAACTGTTGAATGCTGGTTTCCCATCAGAGGTAAAACCAGAGAGGGAGAGCGAGCCAGGGAGAAAGCTGAACCATTTTTCCTGCATCAGTGTAGCAATGTTAGGGGAGGTTTTTCACAGGAAAAATGACTTGGTCCTCAGATGAGCGCCCGTACACAATTACAGTGCCTTACCATAAACCTTGAGACACATCCTGCCGGTGACAGCCCCCGAGGGAAATGTGTTGAAGATGCATTTGTAGCATCCTTCATCTTGGAGAGTGACTCCATGAAGGGAGATGGCCGAGGCTTGTAACTCGCTGTGGGCAAAGCTCACGTGGTTGACATAGGCCTTGGCTATCTTTTGGCCGTTCATCGTACTGTAAGTTGCTATGTTGTCTTCAGCCCCATCTGTCTCCTTCTGCCAGGTCACCTGTATCACATCTTCTTTTGTGACTGACTGGCATGAAAAAGTAACATTTCCTCCTACTTGGACTGACTGGACTTTTCTGTTCATCACCTGCACGGAGACTGGGGGACAAATGGGTACCACACTCAGCATTTCTCACACTCTTCTGCAGCCCAACCCCAGCAGAGGCCCCTGCAGCCTCTCACCCTCATTTCCAAACAGAGCAACTCTGGAGGATTTCTCTATCCCTCCATCCAGGGAAAAATTGAAAATGCAGCATAAAAGAAATACCCAGAGAGTTTCACTGGACCTGCCACCTCTCACACCAAGCATCTTGCCAGTCTGATACCTGTGCTGCAGAGAGCACCACTGAGAAAGGCAGCTCTGGTGTTGGGAGCCACTGATTTGTCTGCTAGGACTGCTATCTCACGGGCACCCACAGAGAGGTTCCCTAAACTTTCAGCCATGCTAATGACCAAACAGCTGTTGGCCCATTACCACCCTCTTAGCCCTCCTGTGGCATGGGGTGAAGCAAATCAGTAAAACTGCTAAAAACTATTATGCACCCCACTGTACATTTGTCAGAGACTGGCAAAGAACAGAAAACCAGAAGGAAAAAGCAAAGTAGGCCAACTACATCTGTCCTCTTATCTCAGCATCGAAGTCATGCTGCTGAGAAGCAGCTACAGAAGAGACCCTACTGAAAGCCCACACGAAGAAAACTGTCACAGCATAAATGCCATGGTATTAAAAGTCTCCAGAGAAAAGAAGAAAACAATCAGTCTCTTCTTCCAGTTCGTAGACATGAAAAAAATGTTAAGGGTACAGGCAAGGTTAAGCTGACAGCTGAGCTCCACAGTTCTCTTGGGATAATAGTTTTCAAAGTTTTTTTGTGCATGTCAGCATGGGAAGGGAGATATCAGCAGTAACAGCTGCAGCACTGAAAACATAATTCAATTTACAAGAAAGGGAAATATCTTTGCAGACTTTAAGGAGGAGTGAGGCTGTCTGCAGTGCCCAGAGGTACAGGTTAACCCACTTGACAAAGTGCTCTGAGATTCTGGCTGTGACTGTAGCTAGGCAGATTTCCACCAAAGACCAAGAAGCCAGTTGCCAAGCTGTGCCAGTCATTTTGCTTTCCAGATCTCAGCAGTGCCATAGGCAGACTACAAACCATGATCATGAAAGCTAGTTTGAAACTAATCCAGCCTTTTCTACATGATTTTAAAATACAAAACCAGTGTAATACACCCATGCTTTTGATGGCCTGAGCAGATACCTACAAGCACGGTTTTCCTACTTTATAATTTGCCCATTGCAATAAATTTATACATCTCTCTGGAACTTAAAAAAACACTGGTGGTAAATTAAGAAGTGAACGCTGTCAACGCAACCAGCAGTGACACATCTGAAGCCCCAGGTAAGTAGTATAGTGCCACAAGTACTGTGTCACCAGTGGGCTTGCCCCAGGAGGGTGCAAGGTGGGGACAGCAGCACTCAGCAGTACAGAAAGAGGCTGGCATTGAGGTCCCTAATGCTGTTAGGATAATGACACAGACACCGAGACAGACAAGGGAGTTACCTGGAGCAACGGTCCAGATGCTGGAGAGGAGCAGGCAAGTGACCATCATCATCTTAGCTGTGTGCTCAGTGAGACGAGCGGCTGATCCACTGACTGCTACTTCCCCTTTTTTATACACTTCGCTCTTACTCTCGGGACATTCCCTCCATGCAGCTACAGTAAATGGCACCTTGTAAAAACCTCCTGCCTCTATGACACTCTACTGAATTTTAGGGGACGTAACAACAAATATCAGAGCCAGAAACTCAGGTTTTTCCAGCTGTGCTGCTAAGCATAGAGGGGTACTGGGTTTTTCACAAGCACTTTGTCCACAAGGTTGGGTTTTCATAAGCGCCTAAATACAAGCACAGATTTCTAAACTGGCTCAGCACCCAGTGTCTGTGGGTTGCAGGAGGAAAGGCCACCCAGGCCGTGACCCGAGCTCCAGGAAAGGCCATGCTGCAATGAGTACTGCAAATGTCCCTACATGTAACTCAGAGGACCCAATTAGGGGTCTGCACCCTTTGTGTAAATCAGTGAAGACCCAGGAGCTGCTGATGCTTCTGTAACGTAACCCATTTTCTAGGTTAAGGAGACCAAAGAAAGCCAAGAGGTGGACTCAGGGCCTAGGTCATGTGTTGCCTCAGGGAAAGAGCAGAGCCTTGGTCTCACCTCTCCTCCATTAGGTTTGTAGGAGGGCGCCAATCTGTAGTTGGGCGCCAATCTGTGGCATGTTTCTCCTCGGTTGGACAGTTGGGACGGATGGAGACGAGAGATCTCTGAAGTCAGGTCTTAGAGCATGAGGTTTATTGCTCAGGGCTTGGGTATAGGGGGCCTGCTTAAAGCAGCCAGCCACTGCTAGAAGCAGGCCAAAAAGCGTGAAGCAATAAAGAGAGAGAGATAAAGAAGAAGAAGGGCAAGAGAGTATGTAAGAGATGTAAGAGGGCTAAGAGCGAATGTGTAAGAGAGGTAAGAGAGTAAAAGAGCTAAGAGAGTATATGCAAGAGAGCAAGGTTCTTGCTTACAATACAATAAATCTTCTTCTGTGTTGAATATTCTAAATTTCATCAACCAATCTAGTACAAGATACAAATCCTATAGCATTTACATACAGCCTATAAGAATCATTGCATTACCATACTGTGTTATATTTTAAACCCCAAAAACTACTCTTTGGACCCCTTCTGCCAAGCTAGCAGGGTCTGCTTTGACCCTTGGACCCTTGTGCTGGCAGAAGGTATTGTTCAATCAAAGGGGATTACCTTCAGTCAGCTATACCATTGTTTTCCAGTTGTTCAGTAACTAAGGCCTGGTATCTCAAAGTGTGCTTTCATTTCAATGTCACTTATAGTTTCCATATTCTCAGCATCTTTTGCCAGGCAATCATACTTATAAGGCTTTCCTGTTTCATCTTTCCCAACAAGGTTCCCTCCATCTCCACTGCGATCCTTCCCCAGCTGTTGGAAAGACAGGGTTGCCCTTCCACAAACACACATTTTCCCCTCCACCATCACCTGAGATGACATAAAAATAGGTCACACAACCTGAGTCATTGTTTTTGTGCCTTTTTGCTTTGTCATTGTTATGCCTGTGTTCCCCTTTTTGTGTGGGTTGTGATCACATTGCTGAAACCAGCCAAGCCCTCCACCCACAGGTGGCTCACCCACGGCACAGCGGGGCAGCCAGACTGAGAGACCTCATTTGCTAATCGAACTTCTACTGGTAAATTGGGTTTCACGTTTCTGATTTCTGATGAGGTGGCTTACATTTTTGCAAATTCTTACTACTCCAGATGACTATGATTGCAAATAAAATGTTTTCTCTCAGCTGAGTGGCTGCATAAATCAGCCTTGAATTATGCAAATCAATTGCAAGCCAGCCGGCACAAATCATAAAGTGACACAAAAAATTCTCAAATATGCTTTCACATTTATGGTTCCTTCTCTCCTTAGTGGTAACTAATCTGAAAACAGAAACACCTCAGTATCAGTATTCCTCTAAAGAAACATTTTGGATGTGCTGAGTAGGTTCAAGAATTCATTCCCATCAGTCTGCAAAATGCAATTGCTTCATACTATTGTCTTTTTGCTTTGAGGTATCTCATTTTCCTTTCCTTGAGTTATTTTCATATTTGCACTTTCCTACAAAATTTCTGGAACGGCATTCTGGCCTGATCAAAATGTGAGATCGCCACTTAGCGATCACAAAATGAACTGCACTTGATTTTAAAAAGAGTTGCAATCCCAACTGGTATGTAGGAAATATTCTTGTCAGGTTCAACCAACTTATTTTCTCCCAGGAACACTCTAATCTTCCAGAACCCTTAAAAACTGTGTGCTGCTAGAGGAAACACTTTTCAGTGAAGAGCAAACTTTCAGTCTTAAAGGACAGAGATGGCTACGTGGGTGGGAGAGATTTGTTGGCTTTAATTTGTTACAGCATCCCTGGTGAGAAAGAGCCGTGTATACTGGCTGCTCCTTCCAAGCTCTGCCTTTCCCCTGACAGCTCCTGGTGCCACAGGGAAGCTGAACATGCAGGGACCTCCCTAACAGCCTTCATGAGTCAGTGTTTGCATGCGTATCCAATTGCTGCAGCATCTGTCAGACCACTCCCCTTTCTCGAGGGACCAGGCAACATCAGCAGTAGATTAATTACTTTAAACAGAACATTTTACTTATAATGTGAGATCCATTAAACCAACCACTTATTTAAAATTTTTGACTGTGTCTTTAAGTGCATGTGTTCCTGCTCTGTTCATCTTTGCATAGACTTTTGGTGGATTACAGACCTTCTCCTTCCTTGTCAGTCAGATCTTATGCTCTTCTGCTTCGGTTGCACAACATCCTTATTTCTGAGAACTGCACATCCTGCCTGAGGTTCAGTCACATTCCAAAGACAGTGAAAGCTTGGGGATAAATTAGGCAGAAGTAGTTCTGCAACTACCGCTTGAAAAGCACAATGATTTGTATTATTTTCTTCTGTTTCTGTTTTTCTGTTTCACCAGGATGTTCTCTTTAGCTCTGAGTGAATCAAAAAAAGGACATACAAGAATTGCACAGTCACGAAATGCCAGCATTTCCCCACAGACCAAGTGACTAATGAAATTAATAATTCACATAGTTGAACTTCCAGAAAACATTGCCAAGGGCAGTCATTCAGGCACAATCATAGTCTAAAACAATGGTTTGTCAACCACCAGTCTAAACCACAGTTTTTTCAACCATCCAAGCCCAGGTTAACAACTGGACAGCTGCCTACCTTGTCAGAAGGATTCAGTGCCATCTCTCAAGATATTGCCTGTAAAGAGAACAAAACAGGTGGAGAGGATTTCAGCCACTTCTGAATTGCAGTAACTTTTGATTCCTCAGCTCTAGTTGTACGGAAGCAGCTCGTCAAATGCAATTGAACAGGCCTGGAACTTTATAACATGTTTAGGTAGTGCCTGCATATGGCAAATCACTCTATATCTCACTTGAGTTTGGAGAGCTGCAGTACACTGAGGTAAAGACAGTAGCTGCATCTACCAACATTTGCTCCAGCCTCTGTCATTGCATCAGGGCAGGCTGTGGCAGCTCAAAGCCAAGGGATGCTGCAGGACCAGGTGGTGCTCATCTGGGCAGGGTTACAGACAAATAGTTATGTTTGAGCACAGGTTTCAGCTCAGAGGACACAAGGGTAGTTTGTATACAGACACAGCTGTTTATCCTTGTCATGTTTGAATTGGAGGTATGTGATCTGTGATCTCTCTCTGAACTGGACTCCCGCCCTCTGCTAACACACTGCTGTCAGCTGCAATTTACGGCTTCTGTTGCTGAAATCTGGTGTTGGACTGCCCAGCAAAATGCAAAACAGAAACAAAGGACGGGGCTACTTAGCGGAGACCTAGCTCATGGTGGTGTACCTCTATCTGCAAAACCACATGTTCCCAGGGGACAGTACGTGTTCTTAAAGTGTCCTGTTAACTGCCTGACACTTCTTGCCTCTGAGGTTTGATGAAATTGCTGCAGACACCTGAAGTCTCACAGAGATTTTATTTTTCTTTTCCAGCAATGTACAATGTGTCAACTAAAACTTGATTTCTCCCCAGCCAACCGACCCTGCAAATTGTATTTCTGATTCTTCTATTTTTCCTCTTCTTTGCAGCTCAGGAGAGAGAAAAAGGGATAAAAGTATAATAATTTTTTAAAAAGGACAAAAAGGAGATGAAGAAGCACAAAAGGACTGCACTGGAAAGCTTCAGTAGCAAAGGCTATGCTTCATTGTGGTTTGAAGTGTTTGGTTTTTTACCATTCAGTTTGTCACAGCATTTCTCAGAAGAGCAAGATGGCTGGGCATGTGGTTTCCTCTTGCCAAAAGCACCCAAAGTTGCTATTTCAGACTACAGAACCTAGAGGGAGTTCATTCTGCAACACATTAGTCACTTTGTGGAGGCCACCAGCTCATCCCAGCACCCCAGGAAGCAATATCACTCATCCATTCCACTCTCTTCCTCTCCCACTCCCACTTGTTAATGTTTGCCTGCAGTGGAAGCTGTGGGGTGGTTTTGGTTTTTTTAGGTGCACAACATCTGAGTGCTTCATACACTTACAGTGAGATAACAAGCTGCTTTGGTCACTGAGCTTCATTCTGTAACACAGCCACTACAGAAAACAATTCAGCCAGCAAGGAAACCACACCACAATTGGCTACCAAAGGGTGCAGAGATCCAGTGAAAGGATGGGAAACTGCCTACCAAAAATAAGGTAGGTCCAATACCATTTAATATTTAATTACTAAACAAGAGGATTAAGAGAGTGATTCCAAACCAAATGATACCTGCAATGAATCAGCCTCAAGGGATCATGCAAGGCACCATGAGGAGCTTCTTGATTAACAAAACGTAATTTAGAAAGCAAATTAAGATGAACAATATAGGTCTTAGTATGTCAAAGAGTATTGCCTTAGGATGGTATTTAGAGAGGTGATGTCATCTGTAAGCTCCCAGCACAGAGAGTCTGCTGAAGGGAGGAAGGGAGTTTATCCTGGTGTGTAACAGAAGGAACAGAGAATACTCGTCATCCGTTCCAAGTCCCCAGGCAGGAAAATTACACTTAGAGGAGATTCACCTTGCTTTCTCTTATCTGTTGGTACCATGTCTCATAAAGATAAGCTTTTATATATACTACATAGAAATAAGCTAAATTGTACAATATATTTAAGTGCTGTACACAAGATACGTGAGTATTCTCTAGTTATGTTCTACAGTGGTTAGGAATAGATTGTCTCCTAAGGAACTATAGAGACAGAGGAGGATGCTCAACAGGAACCACCTAGGACAGGTGGAAAAATCCCTTTCTTTTCCATTGTCTTCTTGATAGACCAAAGAAAAGGTCATGCAAACTCTGAGTACTGTACCCTGACTGCTTTCTTGGTCTTAAGGAGCTCAGATGAGGCACTCCATTGCCAAAGCTGAACGTTCCCCTTGTTTCCAAAGAGAATGTATCTCTCTCATCTCTGCAGGTCTGTGGCCATATGTCTAAGTTGTGACCAAATTACCTGACCTTGAGGAAAAGGGCAGAAGTCCTCAAAGCACAAAGCCTTGCTCTCAGAAGCAGTTTGAGTCAAGGCAAACAAAATCCATGTGAAATTGGTAGGTCCTTGCCTGTGGCAGCAAGGAGCAGTGATGAGCTCAGGTGTCTTAAGGGTCTCAGGTCCAGGCTCTCAGCTCCCAAGCTTGCTGAGTCCCCATTGCTTTAAGCAGTCTTGTCACCCTTACATGTGGGACTTATGTGGCTTTTGAAATAATTCCTGACTGCTTTTTAGGAGCAGGAATAAGAATAGAATTCTTTATAAGAACCTTGTAAGCAAGGTTTTTTTAAAGCAGATTTTTCCTGCTAGCTGGATGGGGCCGTGAAACCCATATTCCCCATCAGAGGGGAGGGGCCACTGCCACAAAAGACATAAATGACGTGGTGCTGTGCCCCAGTCTGTGCTCATGTAGCTCCACACCCTGTTTTCCTCACTTTCAAAAACTCTAACAAACCACTGCCAGGAGAAGTCATTCAGGGAGACCACTGACCAGCTGCCCTTGCCTGGCAGAGAGCAACTGCAATTCATCTCACTCCAGCTGTTGTTGATGAGCTGGGCCAGCTTGGGGTGATTTTTGCACAGCACATTTCTCCTCAGTCATAGCTGACCCATTGCTGACAAACCCGTGTCTTTCAGAAAAGTCATAGACCTTGCAGAAGTCCAGAGGGATGAAGAAATGACGAGGGTGGGGTTTTTGGTTTGGTTTTGGTCTTTTTTTCCAGAGAAACAGTCATTCTTGTGCAGTGACTCAGCCTCCTTGCAAAACTCTGGTGCTGCAGAGGTCCAGTCCTGGCCACCGCTGCTCTCGAGGCAGTGTGAGAGGCAAAGACTGAGGGTCAGCTTGGAAAGGCTCCTCTGCTCCACAGCACAGGGCCAGCTCAGAGTCAGGCTGAAGGGAAAGCTCAGGTTACAACAAAGATTATACATATCTCGTAACAGGCAGCCCATCCACATAAAATTCCTAAGGAATGAGGCTCATGCCGTTATATCATCCAGCTGTCAGCATCTCTCCTGAGTAACTTTAACTAGACCTGGAAAAAAATCAAAGTAGATGGGCACCTATAGGTGGGGGAGTGTCTATAAGTCTTGGGAAAATTGGCAGCCAGTTGGAAGAAATATCCCAAAATTATCACTCCAGTGAGACAGGGAGGCAAAGTTCATCAGCTTCAGATGAATTATCCCACATGTAGGTGAGGATCAGCCATATCTGGTGGGGTCCAAGGGAGGAGGGCCCAGAGTCAATTACAGAGGTGGCAGCAATTAAAATGTACTGAAGTGATGGGGCTTTCTTTGCCAAACAGCCAGCCACAGAGCAAGGATGGCACTTTTTACTTGGCTGGATGTGGGGGTTTTTGAGAATTTGGCAGTTTTGTGCAGAGGTGGTGGGTTTAAGGAGTCAGGTAAGAGCTGGATATTTTTTGGAGGAAGGTCCAGCTATTTCTGGACCAGCAATCTCTTGTTGTGGGACACCAAGTTAGATGGAGACAACAGCTGCAGCAGGTCCCCACTGAAGCCCTCCCTCCTGAAGGCTGATGCTGTCATGCCGCACAGCAGGTCAGAGGAACTTCATATTTCTGGAAGTAGGACAGGCTGGCATCACCCATTATTAAGGTGGCTCTGTGGGTGTCTGTGAGACTTTACCAGCAGCATCCCACTACCTCTGCCCAGGAAATGCCCCTTCAGGGACAGAAAGGGGTATCCACTGCCCTGTCTCTTGGTCCTTTGGTAGCTAGGTTGAAGTAAATTTAGACTGAAGGCAACCTTAGTTTCAGGTGTGCAAAGCAGACCTAACACAAACTTCAGCTCTTAACAGCAGCTGCTGGGAGAAAATGTTGCAGACCCTACAATTTATCTGTAAACTCTGCTGCTTCATCTGTAATTAATTTCTTGACTCTTTCCTTCTTCCTATACATCCCCAAGTCTGCCATTTCATCCCTTCAGTTTGGAGTGTTTGCTTTTTAGAGGCATTTCTATATTTGGTTTGACCACTTCCCGAGCACAACAGCCTCTGTAGCCTGTAACACAGTTTATGCAGCTCCTCTGCAAAGAGCTAAGTGAAGCTATGGAAAGAAAGAAAAGGAAATCTGCCTTTGTTCTCATTTTAATGAGAGTCACATTTGTCCTCTTTCATGACTGCTGGCCAGAACTATTTCCTAGCATTTTTACTAATAAAGCTATACTTACAATTGCCTCAAAAAATCTCCACCCACTAAGAGCAAACCCTTCAGAACCCCTCTCCACCCATGGGCAAGCTGGGCTCCCTTTCTCTAACTGCTGGGGGCCTGCCTCAAAGAGTCAGCATGTCTATAGCATGAATGCAGCTGCTGAGAAAGGCTTTCAATTCTCAGACCATGTGATGCATTTTCCCACAGGATTACACATGATTGACTAAATAAGAATTTATCTAAGAGTTATGCATCAATTTACAGATCTAATTTGCTATAGGAACATATGCTTTTTATCTTTTGACAGTCCAGAGTAAGAGCTACCCAAACCGAAAAGCCTTTCATCTGAGCAAGGGACTAAAAAATCAGAAGCCAACTGAATATAAACAAGAAAAAGTGGAGTAAAGAGAGATCAGGAAACAAAACTACTTATATCAAACTCACAGTATCTGATAGCTACAACAGACTCCTAATATGAGTTATGTATATTATAAATACATATACATATTTTATTTTAAATGTAGCTTATAGGACTTCTATTGAATTGTATGAAATCGTCACACTGGCATCTCCAAATAAGCTAAAGGATTTTATATCCACTATAGGCAAAACTCTATTTATAATTCAAAGAAAACCAGGTAGGTGTTGGGGTTTTAGGAGGTCTCCTTTTGCTTTCTTTTTCTCTCAAAGAATTTTTCCCCATATAAGCTGCCAAAGAGACAAAAGACCTGGCCACAGGGGGAGGAGTCTAGCTGGCCAGCCTCTTTCACCTGAGATTTTCTCGTGTGGGGCAGAGAGGTCACGAGATTTGAACTGGGTAAAAGGGGTTGGGTGGGGCTCCTAGGGCTCTTGTTCTGCCGGCATTCGAGGGGGAGAGGAGCTGCTGTCGTTGTGGAGAGAGTTTGCCACTAGTACAGGCCTTCTGCTTTCTGCTGCCTTCCTTCTACCCATCTGCTCGAGTGCCTCAGGGGACCCCGGGATCCCAAGCCCGCTTTTCCCTGCCCTGCTGGGAGCCGGGCCACGGCTGCGGTTCCTTTGCCGCTGCTCCGAGCCTTCACTGCACTGTAGCCCCGCACCCCCCGCCTGCCGAGACCTCCCGGGGCTCCCGCTGCAGCTCCGGAGTTTGATACATCTCGCCTACCACCCGGGATTTTGTGTGTTCGTCCCTGCTGTTCCAGCCTGCTGTTCCCGAGGGTCCGGCTGGGCACCGGGATCGGCTGCCCCTGGAGGCTTGTGAGGCGAGCTTCTCGTCCGCCATTCCCGCGTGCTCCCCGAGCTCGCTCCGGAGCGCCCCCTGCAGCCGCGAGGGAACCATCGCACCCTCCCCAAACAGCCGAGGGAAGGCGGGCACTGGGTTCCTGGTTCTGTTTGTTATTACTGCCGTAGTTAGTGGTGTTTGTTTGCCTCTCTCTCTCTATATATATATATATGTTAGTAAAGAACTGTTATTCCTGTTCCCCATATCTGTGCCTGAGAGCCCCTTAATTTCAAAATTATAATCATTTGGAGGGAAGGGGGTTGCATTTTCCATTCCAAGGGAGGCTCCTGCCTTCCTTAACAGACACCTGTCTTTCAAACCAAGACAGTAGGTAACCTGGAATGAGGTAGTATTATAGCTTTATTTTTATACCCAGCTGTAATGAAAGCTATCTAAGTTCTCCCACTAAACAGAAGATTGGGAAGTTCACTAATATTTGCAAAACTTTCTGCTACTTTTATAAGAGCACCGGGCACATCTGCAGAAAGAAATTATTCCAGGTGAGTTGCGGAACTTAGGTAGTTTATAAAAAAAATGAGACCTAGGAGCACACATTTAGCAAGGAAAGTATCAACAGCAAAAAAGAGTGGTGGCATTACCTGTTTACCTCTGTCCTGGGAAAGAAAAAATATGCAAATAAGCAATTAGAGACTGATTGATAATGTACCTCCACCAGCAAGTTGTGTGTAATTCCTAAATTCATATGAATTGGCCGCTTTACATCCCTTAGCACATTTTTATTATATATATAAGTCTAGCATATAAATGTTAACAGGACATGGCGAAATGTTTGTTACTTACCGGCCTTTTACAAGTGCAAAATTGTAAACTATAAGCAACGGTGCATGCCCCAGAAAGCCTAGCTCTTATTACCAAGAAACTCGCTAACAGCAACCTGAACATAATGTAAAGGCTCTTAAATTTGCCAAATAATTTCAGTACTTAAACCTGCAAGTATAGTCTTCTGATTGAACCAGCAAGGATTACTTCAATTGCTAGAGATTAGATCTGCTAGCCTTGCACTCACCCCCATGTGTTTGCACTTTCTCTCACACTGTCGCTGTTTTTCTTCCTTTTGCTTTTTCCCAAGACATGGTAGAGGTCAGATTGATGGAGATCATTTGTGGGAGCATGAGACTGATTCTTTCCTATCTCTTCCCAGTATTTACTGCTGACTCACCCACGTAGAGCTATTTAATATGGACAAGCCCAGAAAGGCTGATTGCTCCTCCAGTCCACAAACTTTGCTGCTGTACTGCCAGGGTTCCCAGGGAACAAAGGCCGTACTTCCCAGGATCAGCTAAATGCTGTAACACCTGCCAACAGCTGCCACCCTCTATCCCTGGACCTATGATTTTTGCCTCTCCTACCCTGTGGCAGCCCCTGCTTCTGCAACCCCCAGAGCAGGGCTGGGTGCCTGCCAGGTGGTTGCCTCTTGGGGAGAACAGCAGCAGAGAAGCTGCATAAAGTGCATTAACCAAAAACCTGGAGAAGGCATCTCCCTACGGGTTTAAGTGTTCCCACGGTTGGCAGCGAGAAGTGAGGACCAGGAAGCCCCAGATCTGCCTGCTCACCCTTATGTCCATGCCCTAGGTGGAAAGTGCCTGTCCCCATCCGGAGAAAAAGATACTCCCACAAGCAAAGTAAGTAAAGAAGCTTCTTGAGCCCCGGGGGGTGGTGTGGCATGGCATGAATGGGGACATGGGGGAGCCCTCTGCATCGCTTCAGAGGCAGATGGCAGGCACAGCCATGGGCAGCAGCCATGGCAAGGCATTTTGCATCCCAGTGGAGGGAAACCTCCTTGCATCCAGTGGGGAATATACCTGCCCTCTGATGCCCCACTGTGCTGGATTACTTGGGGGTTTTTTGGTCCTTTTTGTCTCTGGAGAAGGCAGCAGGAGGGGGCAGCCATCCCCTCCAGCTACAGAACCACAGGTGCCTCAACCACTGCCTTGCAGCTGCCTCCTGCCACGGGGCGCTTGGCCCTTGTACATCACAGCCAGACCCGCAGGCTTGCAAGCACTTGAGCCACGGTGGGGGAACCTCTGCTGTGCCCCTGCTTCTTCCCCTGGAAATGAGGTGGAGGGCTGGTGAAGCAAGTGGGCTGCCAGCACAGCACAGCCTACGTTTGCTCTCACACCAGCCCCCGTTGCCCATACACAAGCACCGTTTAGGACTTTCTCTAAACAGATGTCAGTATGAGGTGTTCTCCTAAAAAAATAGTTTCTGCATATTGAATATGCAAATAGGGAAGACACTATGATAGTCAGGATCACATGTGCTCACATGAATCAGGAGGTCTTGGTTTAGATTCAGGCTGCTGCCTTTTCCCTCTTGTGGGTAAAGCCATTCATGTAGCAAAGGTAGAATACTTTTACCACTTTCGTAAGTTGCAGTATTAGCAAAACCCCTCTTCTTGTTAGTCATGTACATTGGCAATTTCATGGCAGTGTTAAGGCAGCACAATAATGTTTGAAAACACCATAAATTCTCTAAAATGGCAGCTTTAATGCAATATTGAGAGACTGACACATCTCCTGTCAGGTTGCAAATAAGTATGCTTAAAAAGCCCTGTTATCTTAAGCAAACGTGAAAGTTCAGCTCTGAAATTTTACAGGAGAAATCTGTTCAATCCACCTCATAATAGGAACCAGCCAGACTGATAAAGACAAGGCTAGGAGAAAGCAGGATGTAAAATGACAGACCTCTGCCACTGAGATGTTCATGGGACAGAGACAAATTTCCAGAAAAGCTCCAGACTGCCAAACCTGTGCACACAGACACCCAGCGCATGTGGCACATCACATAGTGCCTCTGTGCCCAGCACCCAGCCAGTGATCCGAGGCAGAATTAAGGCTACATTGGTCATAAAGCTAAAATACAGTCAGAAAGCAAGCAAGGACTTTCATTTCTAAGACAGACATGTAAAACTGATTTCAGTTAATTAAACAAAACAAAAACAAAACAAAAAGAAAAACCCAAGAAGATTGCACATCTAAGTTTAATTAAGGTCAGTGAGCAGTGCTGTGTGACACAAGTGTGTGTAAACTAGAGAAAAGATAAATCTCGAAAAGCCATCAGGTTTATTTAGCTCTCAGAGGTTCAGCCCTTTTCCCTACTATTGTCACACAAATTCATGCTTTTGCACAGCCTATGCTCAGTCTGTAGCTGAGTAAATCCTGTGCTGAGAAAAATCCTTGTCTTGTGTTGCTACACCAGAGAATGACAATCACATGTGTTTTCTTCCTCTTTCCTCAGCACAGACCTTCAGCTATCCACCCGGTACCATCAAGGTAAAGACTAAAACTGATTTTTCCTCCCCTCCTGCTCTCTGGGGCAACCGAGTCCAAAACACCCACATATTAGAAAGACAAAGTGTCCATCACGTTCCTGCAGAAGGGAGAAAAGCCCATAATCAGACTATTTGCTTAGGATGCAGAAGAACACCAGTTTAAGCCTACATACAAAATAAGTGTATGCACGTAACACTGTAACACTGATATGCAGCCCCACTCTTGGGCAGCCAGTGGCCAAACAGACTGCAGCACACACTCATACTTTGTGAGGCTGAGTGTAATGTTGTCTGGCCCAAATCAGGCAATTCAGGAGGCTGAACCTTGTGATGATGTCCTGGGTGAATGTCCTCAGCCACTGCACCACTCACGGCTGCAGGGGTGCTTCTCTGTCCTCCTCTTCCTCCTTCCCTTTTCCACTCAGCTTTTTGGTAGTCAGCGGAATCTCTCTTGACTCTTGGCATGTTTTTCCAAAGAGTTTCGGTTTCAGCATGACATTTTCTAAAGTCATTTAAATGGACTATTGCCAACCAGGTTTAGTAATAAAGAAATCTTCATTTGAAAAACAAAGAGAGATTTAATACTTTGAGGCTTAAAGGGTTTTGGTTAATCTCCGCGTTATAAAAAAATAGCAGATGTATCAACAAATGGCTAAGTTTCTGTTGGAAAAGAATAAGGTTTCCCCTTCCAGTGTCTCGCTGCCTCTAGAAGGAAGAAAAGAAAGAAAAAAGATCCCCGCAAAAGCAAACATGCTCTTTCAGGTTGCACATTTAGCTTCTGATAAACCAGAATGGAGCAAATAGTTGCATTGCAATGCAGGAAAGACTGGTAGGATAAACACATTGCCTGTTCATCTTACCTCCCAGCTTTGGGGTTAGCTTTAGGAGTTCTGGCTATGCACCCTAGAGTTATTTAAGAGGTAACTCTCTAACTTGGTGTGTGCCCTGCTTCTCTGCCCAAACTTATCATCCTGGAAGACAGGGGTGCGGGAAGAGCCACTTCTCAACTGCTGAACTTCAGTCTTGTGTGGTTGTTTGTCTGTATCAATATGCTGGGCTCCGAGAGGCAGGAGCTGAGTACCTGTGGTTTGCTGCCTCTGCTTTGTAGATAGTTCATTTTAGCAGAGGGTAAGTGATGTTGCCTCTTGAGTCCCTGATGATAAGCGATCACCAGAAGCCCTATGTACCACAGAACGAAGCGCTGCATTTTAGCAGCCTAACTAGGTTGGTTTCTAGGTTTTTTTAAAATAAAGATAACATCAGTAAGGCAAAAGTTGGTGCCCAGCAGATAAGTGGGTGTTTAGCAGGAAAATTTTGAAGAAAGTGGGCAAGATGATAGAAAAGAGTGTGATGGAATGAGCTCATCATTTGTACCTGTGAGTGTGGGATGGACTGTGGGGGAAGAGGAGGGGGTGGAACTGTAATGGGGAATCTGCCAAGTAGCTGTCTGGTTTTGAGAGTTTTTTGCTGTCCCAAGAAAAAGCCTCAGAGTGTGGTTTGAAGGAAGTCCTAGCAGGGCTGTTAGTGCAATAGGAGAGACACCCCTTCTGAGTGTTAAACTTGGCCTGTGAATAATGGAAGTTTTCACACTTGCTCCATCGGCATGTGGGAGAAATCACTCCACCTCTGCACTTCAGTCTCCCTACTGATAAGAGAAGGTTGATGATAACAGCCTTTCAAAACATGATGACTGGAAGGATTCTGGAAAGTGTGACTCAGAGCAAGTCTTGGTTAGACCTGTGTGTTTGAAGGGACAAGAGGTGCTCCAGACTTCACTCAGTGGATTGAGAGCCACCCATTAAAATTAAGAGCCTACCTGTTCTCATTTCACAGGTACATTAAGAGAAGTACTGCTGTCCTCCCATCTTTGCAATCATGACTAGGGAAGGAGAGAGCCATGCACTTGGTGATAAGCAAGTCTACCCTGACTGTTCTGCTCCTTAAAATTTCTGGAATTTCTAGATCTCAAAACTTTATATAATCTCAAATAAAAAATCAGAATTTATTTGCAGTGAAGTGTCCTCAAGGACAGGAGATCTTTCACACAAAGCAGAATCTAAACAGACAATATGATTTGCATAAACTTGGAAAATCCAAGGCAAATTCTGCAGGAATTTTGTTCTAACAACATTGTCCTGCTTCTAGGCTTGAAAAATAAAAGCTAGCTCTTTGGGGTTTTTAACCCATGAAACAGAGATCTCTGTTCCACTTAAAGAGTGTGAAAGGTAGCCACAAATGTCACCGTGAACCCAGCAACACTCACTCAAGATACTGCCACTACTGCAGTCAACAGAGGATACCACTGTAAAGCCTGTACTTGCTCACTGGCTTCAGTACTCAGTGCATTCAAATCAAGAACAGAAGGGCAAACAAATTTTTAACTTCTGGCTCCAAGTACTTAGTCAGTGCACATTGTCCCTTTAGATTTAATGAGTCATCCTGGTAGCTATTTAATAATCACCCACAACCCATTAGCAAACACCTTCAGGAGGCAAAAGGATGGACAAGTCTAAACAGAGTTGGGAAGGCATTTGCCCACACAGTCTTACCTCCTCCTTCGCTAATGGCTCTTCTTTCTCCTCCCTCTGTTCTCAAGGAGAGCATCAAATGAGGGCTGCTGGGGAAGGGATTAGCCACCACTTCATCTCTGGAGAGGCCAGGGCCCCTTCCAGGACAGTGCATCTCCTGGACAGCCACACACACATATGCACCCGGGGTCTTAATTGCCTCCCAGACCCTACAGACTCTCTGGCAGCTTGCTGTGACTCCTGTCCCTCCCCTCCCTCTGTTTTCTTATGCTTTTTACTCTGCAAGTCACCCTGACCCCCTTCCTTTAGTTCCTCTCCTTAACACAAGATTAAGTCTTTTTCAAATCCCAAACGCTATCCCTTCACATGCATCGATAAAATGTTCCATGTAGCTTTCCCTTCTTGCCCATCAGCTCCCATTCCCTGCTTGGGTGGATGTCACAGGGATGACCTCTCCCTTGGGACAGCCCTGGGGGAGCTGGGCCCGGGAGGATTCAGGCTGCCCGGCTCCCTCTGTGCTGCTGTGCTCCCTCCTGTGGGGATGAGCGTTCACCATGTCACCACCGCTAGGCAGGGCCGTGGGTCGTTGGGCTCTCCAGGTGTGCAGCCACAGCCTGGACAGCTGGGAAATGACTGTGGATTTACAATCCCTTCTCAGTACTGCGTGTATTAGTCAACAGCGCTGCATGAGTATACAGGCTATACCAGACCTGCTCACGTCTCCAAACTTCTTCAGGGTATAATCATACGGAAGCTTTGCTTTTTCTCTTGTCCCCCTTTTCCCCACAGGACCATGTTGCCAAAAAAGATTCTATGAATTCCAGTGGACTGTGGTACTCGACTGTCAGCCATGATATAAAACATGAAGTCTCTGTGATTGACAGCAATAATCAGACAGAATATGCACTTGTCATTGTGCCCAAGAGGAAGGCAAGTGTCGCCAGCCCTGAAGAGCATAATGAATATGATGATGTCCTGGTAACTTAGAAGGCACTCTTTGCCTGACTGTGTGCAGCCATGAAAACCGTCCCACCTCTGCTGTTGGGTCTTCAAACAAATCTCACTTTCTTGTTACCAAGCTTATTCATTAGGCTACCTCTACCAGTCACTTACTATGAGACAAACCTGTCCATGGACAGCTGATCAGAGAAGGAAACATGGACCAGGTACAGGACTTGACAATTAAACTAAGAGGAATCAGTAGCAACTGCCATCATAAGACAATGTTCCTCTATAGAAAATTTGGAGCTACATTATTTGAAGCAATTGATGCTGTACACTTTTCTGGACTTCTATATTATTTTTTTTAAAGGGGCCTTAAAGAACTACTGCTATAAATCTCAAAAATGCAATAATAACAGGGTTTTTCTGTTTGTTTGGGGAATGTTTCATGTTTTTAAATGAAAGCATAAACCTTGTGTTAGATGCACTTACTCTTGTCCAAAATTTCTCTGACCTGCTTGATTTGTACCATTATACAATGCATAATTTTTATAAAGCACTCTTTTCTAAAATTCCCCCCTCCCCCTTCTAATGTAATACTACTTAGTGTGAAGTCCTAATGAAGTTGGAATTAAATAAAAAACCCCAAAACAATAAACTGCATGTGAAACAAATATTACACCCAGTGAGAATACAGTCAACACTGACGCTGCCCAGGTGGTAACTACCTCTCAGTAGTAGAAGTCCAGGTGTTTCTACACGACACAATGTTTCCAGCTCACTCCCGCTGGAGTCTCCAGTTTGTGCTTTCTGCAACGCTAGAGTATCACCTCACAGCCCAGCACCCCTCTCTGCAAGCAGCATTTCATGTGCAAAGGACTGAAACCAGGTATTCAACTGTTTACCAGAGCTCATAAAGTGATTCTGTGCCTGTGTTCTTGCTTAAGCATATTTTTTTGCTCCCTCCATTTTTGTAACAAAAGAGTATGGAAGAAAATATTGAACAGTTTTTCTGATTTTAAGTCTTCCTTCGTATGTGGTTGCTGGCTGCAGCCTAGGCTTTATGGTGCAGTGCCTTTGTGACTCCCACCTGCCATTTCCATGCTGGGGACAGTCCCATGGGGAAGTGCCCAGAGCAGTGGATGGACACACTGCCAGCATGTGCAGCTATCACTGCTGTGGCAGGCAGCTGAATCTGCGCAAAACTCATACTGGCTGCTGTGGCTACACAGATGACACCTGCCATAGGATTTTAAAGGGCTGACTGTACACACTACAAGCTGCTTTTTAACAGTGTCTCAGTTGTCTGAGTCATTAAAGTATTATCCTCATTTCTTCTATTAAAATTAATATTGATCATTCACACAAAATATCTAACTTGATGTAATAATGTGTTTTCACACTGCTGTGTCCCTAATGGATTGAGCCTTAATTAATACATTTTTAAATTTTCTTTTACATGATCAATTTACCTCACAGATATATAACCAGAAACCACTTTTTTTTTGACACTTCTTTCAATGAGAGTTCAAAACCTGACTGGACGCAGTCTGTAAAGTCAGACATTTTCTGTTGAATATCACATCTTACTACAGCTCCACCTCCTTCTTTCCTGTGAAGTTCTGGGGCAAAGGTATGGAAGTAGAGAAGGATGGCTGGGAAAAAAGTGAATGCCTGACTCCTTTTTTTCTCTCAACTCTTAATGCTTATATGGGTAACATCATAAAGAAATCTAATCATTACATTATATTTCAGTTCCTAGAATCAAGATAAAGAAGTTTTCAAGGAAAGGATCAAGTGTCTTGGTGAGAACAATAAGATTGAGCAGCATCTCAACAGCAACTTAGTTCTTTGCTGCTGGTACTTTCATAGCCTGCTGCTTTTGGGACAAGTCATACAAGCCCTGAAGTTTATCCTTCCCCAGTGTAAGAATCAAAAGGATACTTACAGCTCTCTTTTAGCTGTATGCTGCATAGAATATTACAGCGAGAGAAATTATAGTTCTTACAATTAACGATATGTCTTACAAACCAAGAGGGGATCAGAATAAGCTACGAAGATGAGAGTCATGCAAACTACTAATTTGGTCCAGAATGTTTCCCAAGCTTAGTTTAAACACATGCAGCAACAACTATGGGTTTGAATGTACAGCTCTGTCAGATATGCTTCACACAGCTCAGCATTTAGAATTCCAATGGCTATTTTCCAACTCAAACAGCTGAAAGACTAGAGCTGCTAAAGAATGAAAACAGTCACTTTAAGAGTAAAAATAAATAATTTAATGCACAATAATATTGTCAGATTACTCCTTAAATAAATGAGTAATATTAGAAAAAGAGAAAAACAATTTTCCATGACGTATTTCTTACAATACAAAATGTTTCTTAAAATAAAAGGGTCTATCCAACAGTACTAACATTTATAAGGCTATAAATAAATGACAAGATATACTTTTCTAACGTGGTAGTGAATATATTCCATTCTGCATAAAGTTAATGCTTAATTTTTATGTTATAGCCAGTTACTGTCTATAGCTTTCATGGCATGCTAGCCTACGTGGTCTGCTTCAGCATCTTCCTCTTGGCACTGATTCATCTCATCGGTCTCTCATCAACAAGAACAACTATTTACTGCCTTATTAAGGCAAATACCTTACATCTGTTCATTTTTATCCCCAGTGCTGGGCAGGAACACAAATTAAGGGTATAGACTAGTCTTCAGATTTACAAATACACGTCAAGAAGCTGTCTATTCACTAGTAGCAGTAGCTAACTATAAAAGCACACTGCTAATTTGTACCCTTGAAAGTTTCCTGTGACATTCAGGTGTGTTAGTGAACAAGACCTGTCTCTTCATGCTGTTGCTTTCTTCTTTCGTATTTCACATTGAAGAAGAGAAAAATAGAGCAAAGAGCACCTTATCCGGGGAGACTGTAGGAAGAATAAGGAAATTATGAGAGTTTAAGCTTTCTTAAGAACCTAGTGCAAAGGTCTTGCATGTAATTAAAGAATACAAATATATATACACACACATATATATATTTAGGTTTTCAGGCTGTTTTGTAAGGAAAGAGCAACAAGAAAACGTGGCATATGAAGTTAGGAGGGAAAAAAATAACAGATGTGAGTTTGGGTGGAAGTGAGCATTACGGATGAAGCTGTGCAGATAATTTTGGATAAGCCAAGAGAAGAAGAAAGGAGCCATATGCAAGACTGGTTTTAAAGCTTGTGCAGAGCATTCAGATTTAATCATAAGGTAAGACAAAGCAGAGCTTTGAAAGTCAGCAGAGCATGCATCAAATACATTATTTTCTCAAGGGTGAAATGGATTATTGAGATATAGAAGAAGGAGGTAGTGGTGCTGTAGCAATACAACATTGTCATAAATATACCACATTTTCCATTTACAATATTGCATCACAGGCAGTATTTATAGGACAACTATTTTAGAAGTGTTTCTACCTAATGAATAGTTCCCTGCCCTGGGATTACTAATAGATAGGGAATCCCATCTCTTCTAGGTGATGATGAAGATGAGGAATCTTTCCATCATTTCTCTGAAAGTTAAAACAGTATAGTATTAATATTAAAATGAAACTTTAATTAGTTATTTCAACATATTCTTTCCTGTCTCTTTTTACACTACTTTTTCTATGAATCCTGTCAATAGATAAGGAACAAAATGCTTCTTAAAATTGGAATTCATGACTTGTTGATCTCTTGTCCTTTGGTAAGAGTCCCAAGAAAAATCAATACGAGTTAATTGCAAACCTTACTTACATACACTGCAATGCTGAATTGTTAGCCGAGGATTATTTTAAAAGCACGTAGGTGTGGCTCAGTAAATTGGGGCTGGGGGTAGGCAGCTCCATGCATTGTTTTCAGTATAACTTCAAAACTCATGGGACTTTTATACAGGCATTTCTATCAGGACAAATACAGATGCATTGGAATCACTGCCTAGTCACTGGTAGTCAGTAGAAAATCTGGAAGAATGAACATTTGGTTCCTTTAAAAGGTATCTCTGTGCATAACACATTTTCCAAAAAAACTACAGAAAGACAAAAATCAGGAGTCTTTTTCATCCCTTGGATTAAAATTTGTTTTGTTAGCATTCAAAAACAAATATACAATAAGGAGAAAAATTTTTAATTATTTGTCTCCCCATTATGGTACACATACTATGAGGAGAAATTTTTCGCATAGATAAATTGCAATATTAGATCAGAAAAGTTTGGTTGGAGTCCACAGCTAACCAGTCTCATCACTATTCCCTTTCTCATCAGAGGACAAAACAGTGAGTCCCAGGTTTTAAGTTAAGCATATCAAGACTTTCTGAAAGCTATTTTAAAATCTTCTTAATACTGTTATGCAAATTATATTTACTAATGAATTTCAATACCTTTCTAGAAATATTTCTTTCCTATAAGTACTTCTGCTCTTTGTAAAGAAACAGTTTCTCTAATGTACAGCACTTACATGTGAGAGAAGTTGGGTCAAACTTTAACCTGTCACATCCAGATGTCCCAGGATTAAGAGTATCTTCATCATAAATATTTTGACGTAAAATGTTCCTTATAAAATCTGGGTTCATAGTGTTTTCCATAAATCCCTCTGTTGATGGTGGTACAGAAAACACTAGCTGATAAATTACACTGGAGCTTTCATTACTGAAAAACAAAGTCAAGGATGAATGTCTTCAAGTTTCAACAGGATATTTTTTTTTTGAGGAGACTGAGTTTTCATATCAAAGTTGGCATGGATTTTTTAAAAAAAACATTTCCCCAAGAAAAGCATTATGAAAGAAAACTGCCAAAGATGCCAGTTTCTGCCTCCCCCTCCCTTCTCAGAACAGCTGTTGAAACTGGCTTCATACTTGAAGCCAGCCAGAGACACGTTTTTAAATGCACAAAGGGCAGCTGGACATGTGTCCTGGTGGGATGTGGTTTTCAGCACTAGTGCTTCACAAGAAACTACTGATAAGAGGTGTTACAATACCTACGCATAGTTTATCTAGGAACCTGAAGGAAGGTTTTTTTTCCTGCTAGCAGTACCTGGGACCACCCAGCTGTGCTCCTGACTCAGCTCTGGAGTGGATTACACAAACCAGTGAACTGTAGACCGTCTCTGGAGAATTTAGTTTTTTGTGGTCTACAAAACTGACTACGATTCAACAGCTACCTTTTGTATTCACAGAATCCAAAACATTTTCAAAAAGGACTTGAATGGGGGAAAAAAAAAAGGAAAGAAAGAGGGGAAGACAGCAAGAGAGAGACACCAAAGAGGCAGAGAGAGAGGTATCAGCTAATCAATATACGTGCAGAAATACAGCTTTGTACTTGATGATCTAAATCATAATTAGTACCCATAAGGCTAAGGAGTTCACCATTGAACAGAGCTGGCATACCCAAGGCTGGCAGGGCAAGGGAGCATATTCCTCAAGGGAGCAAAGTGCCCTCAGGACTGCCCCTTGCCACATTCCAACGTGGTGCTTCCTCTGTCCTTGCTACCTCAAAGTACTTGGGAACTTGCAAATCTACTTTTCTTGATTTTCTCCTGTCTTTCTAATTCCTTTTGTAAGAGTTCTTTTTCAGAAGTCCTTGGGGAATCCCTCTGTCTTTCCTTGCCTCTCTGCTATTTCTATATGACAGGAGACATGTATATTCCTCTTGCCTTTTTCTCTTTTGGGAACAAAATGATTCCTTCCCATGAACCCTGTTTTATTTGTTTAACATTATTTAAACTACATCAATCTTAAGTGTCTCCAGCAATTCATTTTCCTTTTAATAAATATCCTTGAACATGTTTATTAAGGGCTGCAATTAGAACCAAAGATAACAGAGATGATGCTTCACAGCAACAATATGTTCCTGTCATTTTACTATTTTAGCAGCATTTACCATTTACACCAGAGGATCCTTTGACCAGTTTTTACTGCCTCTACACATAATTTTCCCAAACGACCTATTTTTCACATATTTAAATATTGTACATATTTACATAAGCACATATACATCTCATCAAAAGCCCGTAATTTTCAGATAACTTTGGTGAAAGAAATTGCTTACCTGAAAGAAATCACCTGAGCTGACCTAAAGTAACGTCCTAAAGCTGGGGATGAACTGTAGACCTCTGTTAGCTGAGAGAGAGAAAAAAAGTATATTTCTTATATTCAATCTCTTCTTTCCCCTCACAAAAAAAAGCATAGCAAATCATTCTTACAAGGTGCTTTAAGGAGCATAAAAACAAGTGCTAAAGGTCAAATAACAGCAAATACCTGCCCTGGAAAAGGTACAGAATCCCTTTAAATTTCACAGACAAGTTAATTGTGCATTTGAGTGATTGCTATATAATCTTAACACAATAGAGACATTCATGATGAACGAAAAGCATGTGCTCATGTTGCCATGTGCAATTGATGTTGTTAGAGTCGGGATTTAATTAGTACCAAAAGGCTCTTCTAACTCTTACTTTGTAGAGGGGAGGGTCTCTGTCCTGAGACTGCCTCCCCACAATGTTCAAATGAGCACTGCCACGTATGCTGAGCTTATTTCAGCTGTAACTCAGAGTTGTGTTGGCTCAGTAGAAATCACAGCTGTAAATCCAGGCTGTAATTGTGTACTCATAAGAGAATGCACAGGAAGTTTAGCCCATATTATGCTTAGATGACTTTCACAGGCCCCTCCTAAATTATTCAATGATTCTATGAAAAAGGTGAAGACTGTGTCTTAACAAATGGTCAAATTTAAGGGAAAAAATATGATACTTTTTTGTGCTTAAAAGCAGACAATTCTTTTTTTTTCTAGATCACGACTTTAAAAAGTACAATGCATTTTATTTGTGGACTTGCAAATGACTGAGTTGCTACACAGAGAAACAGAAACTTCTTAAAAGGCGAAACACTGAAACTATGTTGTAAGCAGGATCAACTTTGCCAAGAATCACATAAACACTTACCCTCTTAGTAATGTCCTTGGAGGAGAAGTTTGGGAGAGCACACATTAACTCCAATGTTCCTGAAAAATTGTGAAAATTTCCACTGCTTAGTAGTTCATCAGGATCCCAGTAGTCATCCTCATCTGTGTAAACATCTAATAATCAAAAGGAGATAGAAAGGGGAGAAAAAAGTTTTATTTAGCCGAAGTATTGAAGAAAACCCTCTTGGCTTTCTCCAGGGCGGCTTTCTCACAAATTTCCTAGGTGAGGACTGACTGGGAAAGACAGGAAGAAAGTGCAAGTCACCTGAAAAACAGTGACAGCACACGGAGGTCAATCACCCACCTCCATTAGCAAAAGTCATCTGCTCTGGGAGCCTGACAGGCAATGACACCACGGGACCTAAGTCATCCATGGCACTTGTTCCAACGTTACAAATATAATTTCCATCCTCATATCCAAATCTCTTCTTGTAATATTTTGTCACTTAGCTACAAACCGGAATTGCCACCTGATCATGATACAAGTTGCTTGCTGCCTGTTAAGATAAAAGCATTCACATCCGCTACTGAACACACCACCCTCTGCAGTCAGTATCCTAGTTCCTTGTGCAGTTTACTGAAGGAGATTAAAGGATGTTGGGTTACATTATGTGGTGACAGAGAGATAAGCCCGGAAGGCCGGAGAGAGAGCCTCTTTCCTGGGCCCGGAGGTGACCCTGGGACTGGATCCAGGTCACCGGGGATGGGTGGAGAGAGGTTTGTGGCTTGTGGACAAAGCTGGACCTGTGAGAAGTGAAGATTGTAGTTTGTGACCTTATAGGGTATTGTTTATCTGTTACCATAATAGGCAATGTCTGTGTATTGCTCCAGGTGATAGGGAGACACTGTGGTGAACATCTTTCCTGTTTACATGATGTTATATCCTGTTTTGTGGGGGTATTTAGGGAATTGGTACTGCGCAATAAATGGGATTTTGTCTTTGACTTTGCACCTCAAGGAGTGCGGATTTATTGCCCATGCGTGATTACTGCAAAAGGATACTATGGTTGCATTTATATTCTATTACTTGTACGTATTGCATGTTTGTGTTAGTGTAACCAAGAGTGAGATACTTACAAGAATAAAGAATTAGGCTGATGAGAATGACCAGGAAGATCACCAGAAATATCATAGTTATAACCATCCATAGTTTACACTTCCAGAAAACTACATTTCTGCATGATTTCCAGGGATCTCTCTCCTAGGTATAAAAGAGAAGGGCGTATTGATTAATCAAATAAAGCAGGAAAAAATATTGAAGCATGTCTCTTCTGTCACATTTAGAAACAAAACCCCTACATAGATGGGAGACACTCATTGGTAAGCAATGCCCTACTCTAGGGGTTTCCAGCCTTGACTATTGCTGCAGGAGGAAACGCAGACCTAGAGAAGGCAAAGGACATTCACTTGAGAGACATCATTCCTTTTTATTCAGAATTTCCAACCCCTGAATTACCTGTAAAGTTTAAGTATTACAAAGGTGATTTCTTGGCTTAAATTTTTTTTTTAACTACATGAATTAAATTTGCATGTTCCACAAGCTCTCCTTTTAATGTTTGTCATATATCTGAACTAAAAAGGTGCCTATGGAGGTATTTCCAAAATAATTCACCTCCGCAATATTGATGATGTCAACCTGCATAGATCCTGGGTGCCAGCACCCAAAGCAAAGGCAGTGCTATTCAATAGATACTATTGCATTAAACCCTCCATAAAATAATTGAGACTTTTATAGCTGACTTACTTTTTCTTCAGCAGGTTGGAAACTTGAAGGCCATTGAGTGTATTTAACAGAAAGTTTAATGCAAATCTCACCTGTTCTATGAGGTCATAAGAAAACTTCTCTCAAAGCAACCGTGCATGTATGTACATTCATATGGGAGAGAAAGGCCAATATCTTGCCTGTCGTTTAATTTTTAATAAGATTGAAAACCATGACAGAAATTAATCTTTTAATGAGGTAATCCAGTGGGATGAATATTTAAAAGAAAAAAAAGGCAAAAAAAAGAGAGCAAGATTAGGTGACAGCAAAACAGAAAACTTCATCTGTTTTGTTCCACAGACAGAAGAATCAGAAGAGCGAAGGAAGGGCTTGAATTCATAAGCAGACCATGCTGTCTTTTTAATTACTCCTCTTCCTCCCTCTCCATCCACCATAAAGGTAGTAGTAAACTCCACATCCTTTTTGACATCAGTACCAGGTAATGAAAAGCACATGCTGAAGGTTGTCTGGGCCACAAATGTGCAGATTGGCAGGAACCAGCTGCCGGCTGGAGGCACTAATCCAGGTTTCCCTCCTTTACTTTTTGAACTTTCTAAGAACCCAGAATAACAGAGAGGCTTTCACTGAATTTGGCTGAATTGACCAGCTGGATAAAAGCTTTTGTGTGGGTGGCAGGGGAACAGGGAGAGAAAACAGACATACAGAGAAGGATCTTACAAGAGAGAGTTTCCCTTTTTCTGCCCTGCTCCTGGAGAAATCTCTCTTGTAAGATCTGCACACAGAACTTTGCTCTGCTAGAGAATGAAAGGCAAACACTGAATATGGTTTCATTTACAGCATGCTTTCAGCTGTAATCATACATATTTTTAAATTCGATTTTTAAAATATTTTACAAGTATGAATTTCAATTTAATACTTAACACTAGCATATCGTTTTGTATTTTGAAAATTTTTAAAAGCCAGTATCTACTGCCTAGAGTGCAACTATGAAATCAGCCATAGCCTCATTCGTTGAGACAGCTGTCAAGCCCAAGTTTTGATTGAGCCACCACATGTTTAGACTATCACAAAATGCAATTCTTAATCACACATAGCAAACTGGCTTGATTCCAAGAAAACATTCAACTCCTTCTGAACTTTGCCCATAGGCTGTGGGGGAAGCAACAGCAGCAGGCAAAGTCTCTCTCCGGTGAGCAGGGCAGCTCTGATTAACCTGCCAGCTGAGCAGAAAGCAGAGCATGGTAACTTTCCAGCAGTCTGTATAGGATGGGAAGCCAGCTGCCAGACTCAGCAGAAAGAGAGCTCAAATGCAAACTCAGTTCAGGAAAGGGGAAGGATAAACCTAAGGGTAAAGTTTCTCGAGATAGCCAAGCAGATCTAGCTCACCCGTACCGCTCCTCCACCCTCTCCTGTTCTTCTTTGCACCTCCTGGAATGTGTCTGACCCTGCAGCGAGCTGATTCAGCTTACCAGACCACAGGAGAAGTAACTGACCCCTGATACAGTAGAATAAAGCGGGTTTTGCCTAGTCAGCGGAATGAATCAGCCCAAGAGGTGATCGGCGGGGCTCACACAAGGAAGCAGCGCCATTCACCGGGAGCGGGAAGGGAGGGGCGCTGTGACTCAGGCGGACAGTCCCAGCGGGGTCAGCCGTGCCTACAGAAAAGCGGGAAACATCTTTGCCGCCACAAATATTCCTGGAGTAAGTAGTGTGATTCATTGTACAGCAGTCACGTGTGAATATGTTACTCCTCTGCCAGCATTAGTTTGTTCCATAGCTTTAAGCTAGGGACGAGAAGCTACCTCCTTCAGGATTCATGTGCTGATCTTAACTGAGGTTTTGGAGCATTCTATTAGTACAAATTCATAATGGTTAGCAACTGAAAATTACTCAGAGATAAAGAGAATCCAGCATGCTCTGTTGGAGGACATCTTATTTTTGTTTTGGCAGCACTGTTTCCTGGTTAATTTCTACTGAAGGAAAGCCTGGTTTTAAAACTTATTTCAACTTTTCTCTTTTCTGGTTTTCAGCCCACTCCCACTGACAGCACATGAAAAGAGAAAGCAAAACTCAGAGAATCAATTACAATTTCAGTTCCTAAATTAAAGGTTTAATTCCCACTCTCCTATTAGAACATTTCATTGATAATAAAAAAAAAATACATTTAACAGGTTTTTAGCCTCTTTCCCTCTCCCTCAAACAAAAAATGAAATCACCCCTACAAGATGCTCCTTCAAGAGTCATTTCTCGTGCTATTTTCCCCAACAGGATGGATCAAATGAGCAAGTGAAATTCATACCTTTCTCGTTTGAGCATTTAGAGGTTTGTCATGATCAGTCTCACTTTCCTCCACCTTATGTTCCTGTAATTCAATAATCTCATGCTCCTGAGCAGAGCTCTGCCTTTTCATTGCTTCTGTCTTTGTGCGAGGACCTCTATTTCTGAAGTAAGCACGGAGCCAACTCATTTCCTTCTGGTTTCAGCTGCAATTATCGTCAGTAGTAGCTCTGATATGAGGCTGGAAACGGAGAGTGGGAATAGTTTTCAGAGAGAGGTCTCAAAATACTGTTAAATTAGGGGAATTCCTTGGGTGAACAAATAAAGTTTGCTGCTCTAGCTGCAGAGAAACGGGAGGTGGAGGAAGTATCGATTTGCATAGCCGTGAGAACTCCGGCTCTCAGCTGTGCAATACTAGGTTTTCCAGTTTGCCTACCTGCCTGTACCAGCCCTTGACAAGCAGGTGACTAAACTTTCAGCAACGTTGTCATTTGCTGGGACGATTTTGAAAGGAACCAGAGTGCTTTCTCTGCTGCTGTCAGCCAAAACAATAAAATATTATTACTGTTATCCATGCAGCTAAACAGATGTGGTGCTGAACAGCACAAACTGAGTAAAAGTTCATAGAGCATGTTGTTTGCTTAGGCTGGGACACCATCAACACTTGTAATTCTAGTCTCCCTCTATAGTCAATAAAGAAATGAACACTACTGACCTTTGTGCTGTAAATTGTACTCTCTCTAGGTATTATACTGCTTAAAATCATGTCTGGTGTTAAAGAACCATTTCTGTCCTTTAACATGCTATCCAACCTAAACCTGAGAAGCTGCTTTCAGGTAAAAAAACCCCAAAAGACATAGCTGAAGAGAAGAGAAAGATGGCCTTCAACTTCAACTTGTGCTCTACAGGACATGCTTTTATGAAACAACCATGGTGATTTGGTCAGCACTAGCTTCCCACATGAAGTCTCATGTGCACTTAGAGTCACTCACAACAGCTTACTGTAGCCAGGGGCTGATTATGCCCCCAGCCTCCCCAGTATCCTTCATCCTACCTCCTCTTATTTCTCCTGTTCATACTCCATCCACGTCTCTCCCCTCTGAGTCAAAAAGTCTGGGCAGACAGCTGGTAACCACACCCTTGCTCACTCTTTTGTCCCAGCACAGGGAGTACCATGCCTTAAGAACCAAACACAGACTCTCTCCCCAACCCCTTTCCTGCTGCCTTCGGTATCCACTCAGAGCACCACTCCTTTTTCCTGCCAAAAGCTCAGAGTGCTCTCTCCTCACCCAACTCCTTCAATTTTCTCTTTATGCAACTCACCTTTGTTCTGCTGCCTGAAGCATACCCAGGGTTTGCATTCCTGATGTCACGTCACACTCATCCAGGCAAAGGCACTCCACAAAAGTGAGCATATCTTAGGCTTATTCCGCAAGTAAAAAGAAATACAAATTGTATGCCCCACACCTTTTGGTTCTGAGAATCCTTAAAGCTCTGGAGGACTGATGGTGAAGCTGAGCAGTCATCAAGATCAGAACATGTATCTGGAACCACAGAATCTTACTTGGGACATCTTACATCAGAAAAGCCTTTATCTGGTTTTCACTACTCCTGCTGGATATCAGGTTAATTTATTTGATTTCTGCTCGCAGTAGAAGACTTTACCTTCCTACTGAATTGTCTGAAACCGAAACTGTTCCTCTAAGAGGAAGAGTTAATGATTATACAGATCTCACCATGCAAAGGCAGAAGTCCTTTTTTTATTTCATGTATTTGTGAAGGAGCTCCTTAAAATCTTGGTTTTCTTTCATCTGGGGGATCTAACTTCCACGCTTGGTGCATTTCTTCCATGTGAAATACTGACCCTTCTGACATGTTGCTGAGAAACTCTCAAAGAAAATGGGAAGTCAAGAACTGACCTGAACTTTCTGCGCTAGGCTTTTGTCTAAAATAGAACAGCAGGAAAGCTGTTTTCTTCCCTAGGCAAGACATCTCTGTTTTCAACAAAAGGAAAAGAAACTTGTGCCCTTAAATGTACCCTTTAGTAACAGGAGCTCAGCTTTACAAAAAGAGGAAAGTCTAAGGCACCAATGCAGTTCTGATTGCACCTGGGGTTTGGAGTTTGAGGCACATCCAAACAAATAAAACATAGCCACTTGTTAATTTAGCATGTGTTTATTAAAAAGGAATATGTGAATAATTGACTAGTGATTAAAGAAACAAACCTCCTAACATATAGGCTTTGAATTAGCTTATGCTGTAAGTTTGGCATGAGCTGGGGCAAGATGCCCAACACGAGAAAGGAAGGAAGAGCAATAGCAGTGTTAGAAAGAAGAACCTCACTGCATGCAGATCACAGTGCTAGTTCTTTCCAACATTTTCCCCACATGCTGCCAAGGTGAGTCTAACATTAAACAAACATCACATATGTACTGCAGAGTAAGTGTGCTGTGTGGACAGCAGTGACAGCTATTCAAATTGCCAGCTTCATTTTTTAAATATATATATTAAAGGTGAAAGCCAAACACTTCCAAATATTGATCACAACTTAAAAGTCCATCTAAATGGTCTTAAGGCCATCTAGACAATTCTTTTATTAAGCTAAGTACTGGTATTCTGAAGTCCCACAAACAGCTTTGGAAACCTTAAATTGGCTAGATTTGGAGTCATAAATTCATCAGGAGATTAAAATTATCAAAACTAGATTTACTGCCAGGGTTAAAGGAATGTTGCTGTTATTTCTTCTTTTACTTTCTTTGAGCCCAAGGATGCATCCAGCCACATAAATCGATTTTCCTTTTATGTCCATTTCAATTTACTGTGGCCTTGTGGGCATAGCCCAGAAAGATACTCACAAAAAAAAATTCCTGAGCCTGAAACTCTGCTTACTGTGGACCAAAGACAGCAGGAAAAACAATCCTAACCTACCAGAAGCATGTTAAAAATTCGCAATGCATGCCAGAGACAGAGCTGGAGAAATACACCTGTAACATATTAGAAACATTAGACCTACAGTTAGTTCAAATTCTAAAGAGAATGTAAGGAAGCATTAAAGTTTCCTTTTTTAAAATTAATTACAACCCATTAATTTCCTTCCTTTTATTTAGACATCATCCTAAAGAATCTAAATTATGCTTTTCCAGTTCTTTAATGAAAATTTCTCACATCCTAACATTTTTGAGCTATATATCTGGTATTTTTAAGAAAACACCGTAGAGGCCCCAAAAGTTACAGCCCAGAAAGTAAAAGTCATGCAGTGGCACGGAACTAGAATGAATTAATCTCAGCTTTGTACACAATACACTATTCATATTTTTGAGAACTATAAAAGAATTATTTATGTTTAGAATCCTGTAACATCCCTAAGGAGTTGAATATATATGGCATGCGGTCATTTTTATCCAGATATACATATGGGGAAACAAGTACAGATAACAAGGGACAAGGAAGGAGAGGAGAAGATTTACGAATGAGGTATGGCTGGATTTTTGTTAGAGGTTCTAATCCATTTAATCTTGTTTTTAAGGCAGTGCTGTTTCTGCAAATGGGTCTAAGGAAGATGAATTAATAAGGAATCTGGAGTGCCTCTGAGATTGAACAGTTATTGCTAGGTGAACCACAAATGATAGTTTCTTCATTAAAAAAGTGTATCTTTTGCAAAGGAACAGTCAAGGGCATTTTCATGTTGTGTCATCAAATTAACTACAGTAGGAAGCAGTTTTCACCCAGAGGTGATCTGCATTTTCTCCTTGGCTCATCAGTTTGTATTCCGACGGATCCAGTCATAAAGTGTTGTCACCTTGGTGTACACACCAGGACGATTGCGCCGAGCACACCCTTCACCCCAGCTCACAATGCCAGCAAGGTACCATCTACTGTCCTTCCCTGTGCAGGCCAAGGGACCTCCAGAATCTCCCTAAAATGAAGGAAGTCCAGCCATTAGTGCACACACAGAGAGCACTGTAACAAAAAATAGGTTATTTAAGAACAGTAAGTACCTGCCCCTCTTTTTCTCAAATTAAAATCTAATATTAGAATCTTACCTCTGGATATAATGTACCCAGCCAAATGTCAAATTTATTCAATTATTCTAACTTACGGATGTAGCACCCTAATCAGTATAAAGCCAATGGAAAGAAGCAGTTTATAAAATTACTCCTTGATAATGTCCCATTACAGGAGTCATAGAATAACTCACCACAACCCAAATAGGGAGAGAAGAACACAGGGATGGAAATGGGGAATTCTACTACAATTTGAACATAAATTGTTCACAGATTGAAGGCAGGTCTCTCATAGTGCGTGTTAAACAGGAACAAAAAGGTACCACACACCCCCAATCAAAAAAAGCCAACAAACCAAAACAAACCCAAACTCAAGAAACAAGCCAGGCACAAACATTATCAGCAGTTTTATAATCAAGACTGAGTCTACAGCAGACTACTTTGTAGAGGCAGAAGAAGGAACAAAGACCAAGGAATGTGCAAATAAGAACTAGCTTCTCAAATGGAACATGCAGGTTTGCACAGCAATGTAGAAAAATAAAAATTCCCATTCAGTTCAGTTCACAGGATCAAAATGCATTTGGGCTCATCAATGCTTTTTTGCCCTTCATTGCTTTAACCTTGTATGTCTTCTGTGAACTGGTTTGTTCACAGAGCTCTGGACAGCTTCAGTGCAGCTCCTCTCCACAGCTGTTCCTAATGCACACAAGGCAGTCAGCAGCCTCCAGTTTGACCCTGGGGTTTGTTTGAGCCCCCAGTTGGAGCCAAAACATGTAAGTCAGGAGAAAGCCATGTACTGAGAAAAGAGAAATAACAGAAAGCCTTCATCACCCAACCAAACAAAATTATCTACTATGGTGGTTCAAAATTATCTAGAGATAAGAGAAGAAGCCAGAGTTCTTCCTCTCTCTCAGGCTGCTGTTGTACTAGAAATTTTGATAATCCAAGAGACCGATGTCAAAGTGACTTGAGAAAGGAGGCTGCATAGTCCAGCCAATTACTCAGCCAGTTCTGAAAGACCAAAGGGGTTGTATGCCAGTGGGGAGAGGAAGGCTCCTAAGCAGAGGAACCAAGATCAAAGAACATCCTAGAGTGATAAAAAACAATCTGAAAGGCTAAGTTTTTTATTTCTCATGTATCAGATCCTCTAAAGATGAAAGGTATTTGGAAGCTTCACATAACTTGTGCAACATATGCACCGCTTACATGCCCAGGAAGAAACGAAACAAAACAGGATGCTCTCAAGTATGAGAGCATAGTAAAGGGGATTTAAGGTGCTGTAGGGGTTTTCTGAACTCCCAGTGTCATTCCTCTCTAGCACTGTACAGAATAGAATACCCAGAATGCCTACATGCTAGAACTAAAACACAGTGTATCATGCTGGAAACTGTCCAGTATGATATATAGCTGAATTGGTTAAAAATGCCCATCTGAAAATTCAAGGGCATTTCTTAAGCAACACATTTTTTGAAGGAACATCACCCCTCTAAATTAACATATTTTAGCAAAACAATTCCAAGGTCAAAGCTTGCAAACAAACTCTACATAACATTAATAAAAATAATAATTAATTTAATTAGATCTTAGAGACTGCAAGAAAATTTTACAAATAGTCTATTGTTAAAGAAGTTTGACCCATCATGAGCTACAATCTTGCAAAAGTTATCGTATTGCATTAAAATAACAAAATTTATATATTACACAAAAATTGTACCAAATTGCCTCAGTCTAATAATTGGCAACAGATTTCTATCCCCTTTACATAGTAACTGGTATAAAAAACATGTTTGTAAAGTTGATATTCATCATCAGAAGTTTGAAGACCAATGAAATACACAACTACTCTAATAACTAAGAAGGAGAAAGAAGGCAGAGTCAGGACAGGTGAAGTATGACCAAAAAGCAGTTTTTGATTGTGCATGTAAAAAAACCTGGTTTTATAACTTACACTACTGTGATGTAGTCACAGCTTGTGATTATACACATGAATGAAGGTTTGAAATTAAAAAGCACCATTGCAGCTGCAGTTCCCAAACCTAGCTTAGCTTTTCCTTGCGTATTTCTTTGCAACTGTAACAATACATTACTCATCATGCTCTTACAGTATTTTAGCAATTCCATACCCAGATATTAAAAAATATAAAAAGAAGTTAATACAAATAGCATAATTCACAGATGGACCTATCTTGGTTCCTTTTATCTTTGTATTTTTGTTCTCTTGTATGAAATATAACTGTTGAAGATGAAAAAGAATTCTTCTCGACACATTTTACCCCTTGTCTTTGCAAAATGATTTTTCTCAAGACAGTCAGAGACTATCTATGACAAATTTTCTTCCTTATTTTGGTGGGCTTTTTGTTGCCATGTTAAATTAACCATATACTCACACTCAAGACATCTCATTATATTAGTAATTAAAAAAAACCAAACCAAAAACCAACCAAACAAAATAACCCCACCACACAAACAACCTAAAACTCCAAACAGTTTTCCAATGAAAACAAATATTCCTTTGTAGTTTTCCTACAAGTTACAGGTTACCTGGCATGCATCAACACCACCATTAAGATTCCCAGCACACAGCATACGTGAAGTAATAAGATCATCATAGAGCTTGTTGCAAACACTTTGGTTAATCATTCTCACTCGAGCTTCCTGCAGTGTTTTGGCAAGATGACCTAGAAAACAATACAAATGGTATTGCAGATGTTAAGGTGGCAGAAATTTCTTACAGAGATACCAATTATCAAAACAAAAGAGAATTGCTTCAAACTCAAAATTGACCCAGCTAATGACAGCAGAGTAATTCCCTTCCCTTCACCTGCCCTAGGTTTTGAAAGATGTTGTCCACACTACCCTATAGCCAGAGAGGTTCCAATGCACCACCTTTCCATTTCCCTAGACTTTATCCTTATGACCTTTTTCTGCTAGAAAGTAGTATAAGTGCCATGCAAATTGTAAGATAAGACTGCACACAGGGTGACTAACTTTAAATGCCATTTCAAATTATGCCTGAAGTTTTTTGTTATTATTTACATCATGGTTGTGGTCCAAACAACATCCAAGTCTTACAAAATGCAATTTCCAAATAGTTTTCCATCCTCTCAGTTCTAGGGAAGAAACTGAGGAATAAAGCTGAGTGGGAAAAAAAAATAATTTAAAAAAACCCCCAAAGAACAGTCTGTAACTCACAAATGATGCTAAGAGCCTAATTCTGTACTATGGTACTGACATGAGATGCCCTTATGAGCTAAATATCCTGACACCTCTGATGCGCTGAGAGGCTCTCCAAGCCCAGGTTTCAAGCCGTTTAATGCTGAGATAGGGTAGGGATGCCACAGGCTCCCCCGCCAGCCCTCTCCAACTCAATGTGCTTTTTCCTGCCTCCCCACTGCAGCTGGCTGCTCCAAGCTACACCGAAGCAGAACTCTTCATGAGGCATACTTAAAACTGCCTTTGGTTCAGACAGAGAAAATGAAAAATTCTCCACAATTTTTTTGCAATTATTGCTGCTTATGGCTCTATATTGTCAATCAGTCTTAGAAACAAATTCTTTCTCTGAAATAGTTGCAAGTCAACGATCTCTTTACCTGCAAGGTTCTATTTACCAGATAAAATGAGTAATGAGCATGAAAATGGGCACGTTTTTGTAAATCTATAATAATTTGCTTTTCAATGATCTGTGACACCCAAGTATGCATTTTGTCACTTATCACTTGCCACCCAAGCAACCATTCAGAATTCACAGACTGTAGATAAGGAGATCTTTTCTGGCTTTTTATAGACACACTAAGTAAACCACATGGGTTTTTTTTCTGCTTACAAGTATAAATATTTCATTGTTAGAGTTTAAAACTAAGCTAAACTTGAAAAAAGTATATCCAGGAAATGAACATACTATTTTCTTTTACGGCTCCCCAGCCAGTTACATAGCAGACAGTTCCACAAAGAAATACTCTAGAGGTGCTGGGTAAACAAATGGGCTGTACCAGCTCACTGAAGAGTACAGGTGTCTCCATTTCCAGCAGGGCAATGTCATAGTCTGAGATAGACTGGTCATACTGTGGGTGGACAATAATCCTTTTGATTGATCTCATAACTACACGATTGTTCTTTTCATTAATAGTGTGTGAGCCCATATATGCTCTCCATCCCATTGGAACGGAGTATCTGTAAAAAAAAACGTTTTTAGAACGTCCCATTGGAAAGCAGTGCAGTATTAGTTCACTCCATTGTAACTACTTTTCAGTATTTGAGGACATTCATCAAAACCAAAGTGCATGAATATGACTTCAGAACATGGGTGCCCTCTAGTCTCTGTCTGCTAAAACATTAAGTAATGTTTTTACTTGCTGTTTTGAAAATGAATAATTTCTTGGAGCTATAAGACCAATTCCTTGCTATGCATCATGATTTGGAACTCATAAAAGCATGTTATTAAACTCTATCTCCTCCTTACAACATATAGGAGGTATGCATTTTCAATTTATGCTACCTAAACTGAACATCAGTGGGTTTTCACTCCATTGATCAATAAATGGACTTGTCTTAAGAAAAAAGGCTGTAGCTTTTACTCAGAAAATCCCTGCTTTTTGAAAAGAAGAAAAAAAAAGAAAAAAAGGTGTTTACCCTAAATCTAACGGAACAGTGTTCCATCATGCAGGATTCACTGGCAACATAAGCAAAAGAATAACTTCAAAAACTTAAGAGTTTTGAAGCCAGCAGACAACACCGAGTGTATATGTAGTGAGATCATGTCACAAAGTTATAACCTGGATCAACTTATCTAGAGAAGGAATAGCTTCTGCAAATTATTGAAAGTAACTTCATAAGGTTACTAAACCTCAAATACTCTACAACAGTGTAATTTCCTCATACCTCACAGAATCAGAATCCAGGAAGCAATGGGCAGCAGATACGAGCCACCTGTTGGAAATCACAGATGCGCCACACACGTGGCCGTGTGCTCCCATCTGTAAACTTGCTTGCCAAGGCCACTTTTCAGATCTCGCATCTTTACCTCCAACAATTCTGTTTTTCTTAAGCTGGTGTCTTCCACAAGCTAATAGAAATAATTTAATAAATTAGTAAAAAGCCCACCAGTTAATTCACTTTGCCATGCTTTACACAAACTTTTACCCTTAGACCTTACTGTGCAATTGGTAAAAAGGTGAGTACTTGCCCGTTTTCACTCAATGGGCGGGTCAGATATAAACCAATCATTGTCTATCCTCCCATGCAGCTTTCTAAAGAGTTGAATAACTCAAAAAGAGATTAAGCACAATACAAAAGTTCATTTGAATTATTCTCATATCTTTTCCCTCCTTACAAACGCAGCTCCTTGACTGCATTTCATTCAGCTCAAAAAAGCAGCAAGACCTACCGGCTTCTTCTGGAAATGCATTGCTTGAAATAAGTCATCATAGACAGAATGAATGAGTTGATTTAAAAGAAACAGTGCAAAATTCAAGACAGACATTTGCATACAGATGTTACCAGGAAATTAATTTTTTTTAATTCATATTTGATTTAACCAATTCTTAATCCAATAATGATTAATAGTAACACAAATTGCTGACTTAGTGTCCCAAGTAATTAGCAAATTTTAAAATAAATGTTACCACACCACAGTTCATTTCATCAGATCCATCTGTACAGTCTCTTTTCCCATCACACTCAGGATTTGGTTTCAGCAAGCATTTTCCATTGAGGCATTTGTATGCATAAGGGGAGCAACTTCTGTAGGCTGAAATAAGAGAGAGGAAATAGTGTCACATGTTTGGAGTCATGCTTTCAAATTGTTAACAAAACCTTGCATGTTCAACAAGTTGTTCAAAGCTACACATTCTAGCCTGCTTGAAGTAGTAGTCTATACTGGTGTAATCTGCTCCCTCTATGGAGAGGGGACAGGGCAATTATCCACTCTGACTAATGATCACACTAATTTCAGTCTCCACTATTCCTGAGGAAAAAGAAGAGCCTCCTACTGTCCACACTCCCATTTTACATAAGTTTAAACTGAGTAAGCGAGGCTGGTCAGATCTGTTCTTTTGCCTTCACCAGCACTACTGGCATTACAAATCATAAATCTTGACAGCATCTTTTCATTTTTGAGTGAAATTGAGAAAACTGTGGAAGAGCTTTATACCTCGCTCAAATAAATTTCTGGCTAAGGACTCAGAGTTTACTATGTGAGAATCCTGATAGATCTCAGCAATTGGCTTCCATTACTAGTATTCTTATTACCAGTTGTTTACACAGACCTCGAAACAGTGGGAAGTAGGTTTTTTTCAACAAAGACATACTCCTGGCTACCTCAAGGACCCAAGATGGAAAGCAAGACAAAAATTATATAAGCAAAATGCAGCAAGTCACTAGGGAGCCATTGGTAATACCAGCAATGTCCACAGCTGCTGTGGATCTACAGTAAAAAGACCATCAATGTGGCAGAAGTCCCCAGCCTACTATGTCTCTCTTCCTTAAATTATGTGGTATTGATCCAGCAGCATTTGGGGAAAAAGTGCTCTTCCAACAGGATCACCAGTAAAAGTGGTTTGGTTTTCTTACTAAAATCCCTTTTATCTTGGATTTTGCCTCATTAATTGTCTAAACTCTCCCAAAATCTAGTTTTACTCTGCATGTTTTGTGTTCACTCTTATGAAACTTTTGCTTTGTGCCACAAAAAAAAAACAAACCACAACCTAGAAACAACACATTTAACCAATAAGATATTCATATTCCTGCTTCTGCCTTCCACTATCTTTTGGAAAGTAGCTAAAAAACCATACTTACAGCAGTTATTTTTGTCACTGTCCTGCCCACACCTCTCATCATCTTTACAAGGCTTGTACTGAGGTTTATGTTTCCCATCACCACAGTTCAACTGTTCTGGATTACAACCTGAAGAAAATTTATAATTTGTAAATTTGTAATACAAACAGCCACATGCTACACTCCCTACCAGAGGTCATCTGGATGTTGCTGTGCCATTTCTGCCAGACATTTATCTACCTTGGTTTTGATAGCATCCAGTGCCAGAGAGACTTGTGCTGTACTCTCTAACCTTGGATTACCTTCTAGTCACTGTTTCTGGCATCTTTTGAATGTTCCCTATCTTCTTTGACATGCAGTGCCTAATTTAGGTACAGTACTCTAGCTGAAGCCTTCCCAGTGGTGACTGGAAAGGTATTTTCAAATTCCTGTCTTACATCCTAGTGTGACACTTAAAAAAACCCATAACAAAGACAACCAACCAATGAAACACCAAATACAAACAAACTCACAAAGAATATTTTGTGACTTTGACTCACAAGTCAGCTTTTGAGCATCATCCTCCCAGCCATTTTTTAGCGAAAAAGCAACTTAGGCAATCCACGTCTGTTTAATTATCTACATTCAGATCTTCACAGAATCACAGAATATTCTGAGTTGGAAGGGATCCACAAGGATCAGCTTCGTAGTCCAGCCCCTGGCTCTGCACAGCACCATCCCCAAGAGTCACACGCTGTGCCTGAGAGCATTGTCCAAATGCTGCTTGAACTCTGGCAGCCTTGGGGCTGTGACCATTGCCCTGGGGAGCCTGTTCCAGTGACCGATCACCCTCTGGGTGAAGATTTTCCTAATATCTGACCTAATCGTCCCCTGACACAATTTCAGACCATTCCTTTGGGTCCTGTCACTGGTCACTAGAGAGCAGAGATCTCTGGTATCTGAGATCAGTGTCTACCTCTCCTCTTCTCCTCACAAGGAAATTGTATCTGCAATGAAGTCTCCCCTCAGTCTCCTCTTCTCCAGGCTGAATAAACCAAGTGACCTCAGCTGCTCCTCATACGACTTGCCCTCAAGGCCCTTCACCATCTTAGTTGCCCTCCTTTGGACGCTCCCTAATAGATTAATATTTTTTATACAGTGGCACCCAAAACTTCCCCCAGCACTTGAGGTGAGGCTGCCCCAGTGCAGAGCAGAGTGGGACAATCCCCTGCCTTGCCTGGCTGGTGATGCTGTGCCTAATGCCCCCCAGGACATGGATGTCCCTCCTGGCTCCCAGGGCACTGCTAACTCATATTCTTGTCTTTATTTTTCTCCATATGTATTCTACAGTTTCTCAGGACCACTTACAAATATATCGCTCTTAAATACATCCATCTTTCTGTTGTGTAACACTTTTCCTATTTCATAGGCATCTACTCTAATCCATCATTTAGATCATGAACAAAAATTATGTGACATTCCATAAAACTGTTGGCAGAATGACATTAAAAATATCCTTCCTCTTTGGTAATGAGTTTTGACCAGTTGTTCTGTGGAAACCGTTTCCTATATTTTTACTCTGCACATTTTCTTTACTTACTGATAAGCTTGTCACACAAGACCGTGTCAAAGTACAACTTCTCTATTTATCCTCTCACAGCAGAGAACTAAAACAAAATTTTAAATCTGCATGTTGATTTTAATATTCTTTTCACTATTTACAAATAGCTTACTTCGGCTGCTTCTTGTGCATAATTTTTTTCCTTTGGAAGATTAACTTATAAAGATGGGTGTAAAATTCCCTCTTAATTTTTCTGTTCTCCCACTCATTAAAGAGACACATCACACAGCCTCTTTTCCAGACTTTTACATCTTCACCCACATCCTTCATGTGATCTTAAAGATTGCCAGCTGTAGTTTAGAAATAATTTCAGCCCATCTCTCAACTTTGTGGAAGAAACTCTTCACAGAAAACAACAAACAAGAAGTAATTGCTCTACCCCAATCCAATTCATCACTACCATCTGAGCAGCCTTTCCAGGATTCAGATTGATTTCTTGAAGGAATGCACATTCTGTCTGTATATCTAAGGACCAGCGAGAAAAACAAGAAATCAATGACACTATGTCCTAGGTTACAATATAGATGTATTTAAGTATTCTCTTACCACCAGCTGTGGGCCATTAGCTGTTGTCACCTGCTAATGACCCACCCTGATAACAGATAATGGGCCATCAAGAAACCACCACATGACTCCTGGACTTATCTCATCCTATTGTGAGATGCTCCACCCAGGAGGGAGGAGCCAAGCATTCCCACCTGGATATAACCTGCCCTTAGACCTGCCTAAGTTAGCCCTGTCTACTGGGATACCAGAGGACAAAAGCTACCACTGGACCTTCAGCTGGAGACTAGACCTTCCATAGGATCATCGCTTCAACTGAACTACTTCATTTGGACTGCTACCACCACCCTAACAGGGTGTCAGGTTGTATCTGACTTTGTCAGTGCTTTTTCCTTATATTATTTCACTTATTTCCAACTTTCTTTTTTTCCTAATAAATTTTAATCCTGACTTGTGATCTCCCACTGGTTTGTTTTCAAGCCAATACACACTAGAAATACTGATACAGTCTAAATGCAGTAATGCAGGACTATACCATGGAGAAACATTAAAATGGCTATTAAAAATTAAAGCTAGTGTCATTTGTAAAATAAATCAACTATTAAAAAAAAATCTTATTTGGCACAATCTGTCAAAGATTTTTATCAAGCAGTCTGAATTAAATGAGTCAATATTCACCTAAATGGACTTAGCAAATTAAATTCACGTTAATTGCCTCTAAGGGTCGAAAGCCATTCACTGCAGGTACATAACTACTGATAGGAAGCACTTCTTTAATTTGTTAAGGTAATGCATTTTATACAGCAGCATCTAAGGAGAAGGAAAATAAAATCAAAACTAGGTGTTCTCTTTAGTATTACAAATACATATTTCCTGGTATTAAAATTTTGTAGAAGTTATTCTCTGTGTTACTACACTCCATGTCTGATGTGCATAAGTGCTTTATCAAGTACTTCCCAAATCTTAAAATCTCATTATGAAACAGTCTTTGACCAAGAATTTCTTTCACAGTCACGTAAACTAGCTACTAGTATAGATGGTAAGTTGTTTCTTTCCAATATATAAAAAACGTTTGTTCTCTTTGAGATGTGCAAGAAAAAAAAATCTCTGAAAGAGTAAGTAGCCCAGACTACTCTGTCTGTGAAAGTCAAATGAAACTTTCTCCCATTTAGCACCATAAGCAAATGAAGAGCTGCATCAGATTGAAGGACTAAATCCATTTGTCCCACAGTTGTTTAATCAGTTCCAGTCAGGAGTAATTTAGTCCTGTTCACTGCCTTGCACGTGATGTCAGTGGGAGGAAAGCACACACTACACAGCCAGCATGAGCTCAGAGCAGGAGTGTCTCCATTTTCTTGTCACCTCTCCCTGAAGTTATTCTGTTGATGGCTGGCATTTGCTTTCCAGGCCAGCTCAGAGCAGTGCCTGTGATTTTTAATAACTGTGCTTTGATAGGCACCCGACAGTGGGAAGAAACTAACCTCAAGTGGGTGACTGCAGGTACTAAAGATGAGAGAGAACATGAACAGATTTTTTTTCCTTCTCCTATTACTACTGCTACAGGCAAGGCTGATATAGGCCAGTGGTCTCAATCCATGCTGATATCTCAGACAGCCTTCCACAAACTACTGCATCAGCTTGATACTGACACATCACAGCTATTCCACTCCTCCTGATGAGTCATTATACAGAGCCTTATGACTGTGACTAAGAATTGATTAAATAAATTTGAGCCATCTGCTTGCTGGCTCAGTGCTAGAAGCAGAGCACACAGATATACACAATAAAGACTGAGGATTTTCTCTGTTAAAAAAGATATTCTTAGGCTTAGACTCTTTTAACCATTTTTGAGGCAGTAACCAGAGTAACCACGGAACTCAGAATAGTTGGTAACTTTTTCTAGTAGAAGGAGCCCCACACTGGTGGAAGAAGAAATCCTTGAAAATATGTGAGTGTTATAGAATGACTGACCACAAAACCTGCCACTTATTTAGAGTGAAAGGTGTGAAACAAAAATCTTTACCAGAGACCTTAATACTTAAATGCTTCTATGTCAACAATGACCTACATTCAGACAAGCAAGCTGAGGATTTGAAGAGGCTTCTTAAAATGAGCTCATCTCTTGAGATCACAGAGAACTTTAGCTACCTAGACATTAATTGGGTAAAGAAAGTAACAGGCATTTTAAAAATCAGAAATTGCTTTTTTTCTAAGAAATACCACAACTAAATAGATGTATCTCCTGAAAATTCCAGTTCTACCATCTGGAAGCCCCCCCAAAATCTAACATTGATCCAGAAGTACATAGACTGGGGAGTTAGGAACGACCTATAAAAAAGCCAGACATATTTCTGCAACACCTTCTAGCAAAGGGTCCTCTTTGACTGCTAGTAAAACTTAAATAGTTGGTCTAAACCTGGAAACTGATCTAGAGCATCTTGAGCTGTGATTTTACAGAGAAGACTAGGTATTCATGGTTAACTTTCATTGGCAGAAGAGTCATGCTTAGAGGCCATCTGCCATTCTATTTTCATGTTGCAGCTTGGCTACTTTAAGGTGTCAGCAAAGTGACATATAATTACATCTACAGAAATTGAGAAATTTTACTTTTATTTCCCATTTTACAGGGGGTGTTGATAAAAGTTAGAAAATAAGTACTTGCTTCTAAAAGCATCTTGTATCTAAATTTGTACCTCTGTTTGTTCAACTAAAGATATAATAACACTTTACACATTTGACTCCTACAATTAGGTTGAGAAAATAGGCAGGTTGAGTTGTATATGATTGGTCTGTCAAGCAGGGTTTCTCAAAAATTAAAGTGTGTGCTCAATAACTTACGGTCTGTGTGACTGAAGGCTTTGTATTCAATATAAAACCCTCTGTGGGTGACCAGCTCATCAGAATGGAAGTTGATTGCAACAGAATAGCCATATTCTCTGTTTCTGTTGTTTTCTGAAAGAGCTTTACAGTATCTAGCAAGGCAAAAGTGAGAAATAATAATTTCTAACCAAACTGACCACTACCATCCAGCTATGTCTCCTTTTACTGAATGGTAGTGACATCAAAAAGCTTTAAGACAATGCAGTAAGGATCAGCTGTATTTTGGTGTTAAAAAGAGTCCAATGGAAGTATTAGAAAGCCTAGTTACAAATTTCTCCCACTCCGCAACTTTTTTGGGACTAGCAGACTTCAAAACAAAAGACAGCAAGATGATCAGTGTCAGGATCTACCTTATAAACACAAACTGTTTCAAGCACACTTGATTTCAGATTGCCCATTTGGGTTTGCAAACCCAAAAGCTACAAATCCAGGAAAGGATTGAATCATTCAGCCAACTCCAACAGCTGTTGCTTGTTTCAATATGCTCCTTCCAAGAGACAAATTTCTCTGAATAGTGTTATTTTTAGTGTTAGCGTAACAATTACAATCACTGAAGAGCAAGTGGTAAAGAAAATGAAACTTCTGATTATGAAACTCTTCACCCACATCAAGACCACAGCCAGGAATTTACAGTTCAGCTGCAGCTGCATAAAATCCTGTAGTTTTCTACATGATTGCTCTAAGGGGAACAAAAGAAAAAGTAAATGCCTGTAAGAAAAAAACAGGATGCCCAAATGTGCAGAACTTCAAAGTGCAAATTAATATGTCAGAAAATAATGTATATACTCACCTAACTCCATCAATTTCTAACCAGTCTTTATCACATTTATTGGACCCTGGAGACTTCTCTTGAATTTGTATTACAAGGATTTTTAGTGAAAGCCTGTAGCCAGGTAATGGTGCCTAAAAATCAAAAGATAAATACCCTGACACACATTCACAAAATGAAAACAGCCTTTGCTTCCAAGATGGTTTACTTATTATGGGATTGAAAGTACTGCATTTCTATTATTGAAATTAGCACCTCTGAAAAAGCAAAATCTTTGCTAATTTGAACATCTATAGAAGCCTTTTTAGACCCAGCTTTGGCTAGACTGTGCCAGATGGAGTGTAAGCCTTTCTGCAGCCAGCATAAAGCACTGTATCTGAGATTCCTGCTAGGTTTGTAATGTCGTGTGTTCCCGTTCCTGTCCTGCAGAGAGGTGAGAGTTTTGTGCTACAAGCTGCTAATAATTTTCATTGAGTACATGAAAGGCAGAAACTTACCAAGGCACATACATGAAAAGTCTCCTTTACCAGGGAAAGTAAAAAAGTAGTTAAATGCTGAATGGAGCAATAGACCAACACATTGGGCAGTTGGTAGAAATCATGAGCAGATTTTAAGTCTGGCCAAAGGACCTGCTGGAAATTTAGATGTGGATTTCTGAGCCAGAGAAGGTCTTGGCTCTGCAGAATTCAGGGAAATACAGTGTGGTATCCATCATGTGAGGTATGATTTAGAGAACCATTTTTTTTTTTTGACATAGAAGAAAAGCTCTGATTATTATTCATTTTCTCTGGCTGCTAGGAGTTGTCATCTTACACATTAATTTGTTTCTGTCATGAATGATGCTCAAACTTCTGGAAGCTGGCAGTATTTCCCTCCCATAGCTGGCACCTGTACATAGGACAGGAAAGAAATGGGTGCCTGAGAAGAAGTCAGGTTCAGTAGCCTCACTAGGTTTTCTCTTCACCCACATCAAAAGCCATTTCTCCCAAATTTGTGTCTATATAAGATAAAGAAAAGCCATGAGTACTCAGAAGAGTTCCCAGCACTGACCTTGATGATCCAGGTGCAGTCAATGTTTGGTGGGTAGTAACTTGGGTAATAAGGGGAACTTAGTGTCCCATTCCAGGAATTATAATGACCACCACATACTAGGAGAGAAATACATCAGCAAGGAACACAATTATCTCAGCTGGACCAAAGTGCAGAGTCTACTTCACTTGCTAGGACCCTTCTCTATGTACGAAGTTAGAAGAATACATTGTGACAGTATTAAACTCACATTTTTCCTGTATTAACTGAAAATCACTTAACTGCCATCTCCCCATCACACTGAATTTCTCTTATTTTTGGATCAAATTACAAGGGTAATGTACAAAACACCTCTGACTGAAGCTTGTTTTTTTTTTTTTTTTTTAAAAAGCATTCTTTCGTGGTAAGTGAAAGAAGCAACTAAATATGGATGCAACAAACCTCCCCCTTCCAATTTACTTCTGACTTTTCTGTCGGTGTTTTCAAATTTAAAAAGCAATCAGCCCAGTGAAGTGAAAACTGATTAATTTCATGTAAACAAGGAAGTTTGTGTGTCAGTTCTCAGTTTGAAAGTTCATGACATATTTGAACAATTTCTTTGAGATTTTATTTTCTACCAAGGATTCTCCTAGACATCCAGTCCTTTGTGCTTTTTGTTCCCTTTAGATAACACTGTGAATGCAAATATGAACATAACAGAAAATAAGAAAATTTTGAAATTAAAAAAAAATCTTGTGGCAAAACCTGGGCTAAATATAATTTGAAATGCCCATCGTCAGGCCAATAAAGCCATTTTAATTAGTAACGTGCATGGGATAAGTATTTGCATAAGCAGCATGCAGAGAGACATAAGCTGTAATTTAGCAGCTTTGGAGGAGTTTATCCTCTGTGGCTTGTTCCACACGTTAAAAAATAGTCACTTGCTTCATTGTCAAAACTCTTTCATTTATACCTTACCAAATAACTGTGGCTAAACTTGACTTTTTGAAACCTATTTATCTCTTCTAAAATTAATACTATAGTTTAGCATTACTCAAAATATTTCACCACACAGCACTCATGTAAAATCCATAGTATATTTGGAATATACTTCTTAGGTCTGGAACACACTTTCCTTATTCAGTTAACCACACTGAACAATGCTTTCAGAAAAAGGACAAAGATAAATTAGAAGTGTTTGCTCTTGTTTTCCTTTTTCTTTAAACACACATTGTACGATCCGTGGATACACTGCCAAAACTGATAAAAGTGCTGCTCTGTCACTGGGGCTATCTAGCTTTGCCTGGACGGATGGTGCCTGTAGCTGTCTGTCTGTCTGGCTGCTCTGCTGCCACTGCCCAGTGTTACCCATGTAGTGAGAGTAATGACTGGCAAGTACGGCTTTAGTAGTTATCAGGAAGACGAAGTCTTCCAGACCTAAAGATGTTCTCTCTTCTTTGTTCAATTCCTAGACTTCTGTAAAGTGGCTCAGAACTGTAAGTCCTCAATTTGTATGCCAGCCTTCCTTCCCCAAGATATGTTCAATGCAATATCCACATTTTTAGAGGCAAAACCACGAATAAGTATGCTTCCATCAGATGCTTGTTTCTGTTAACTACATACTGATTTTAGGAACAGCTTGAAAGTGAGCTTTTAATAGGTTGCTTTCTCCTCTTCGGTCCAGTGAGAAGGTGAGCAACATTACATTGCTTGATGAAGTCAAACGCACAACAGAAGGAGTCCAGGCCTCAGGCCCACACCATCTGGAAGGTCACAAAAAAAATGCATTTAAAAAAAAATCCCAAAACATTTCCCACATTCCTGTCATCTTTACTGGGGAACTGGGCAGAAGTAACACTTATCTGGGCATCTGTGTTTCAGAAGCATTCCTTTGGCTACCCTGTTATTCTCCCACCCAGCTGATAGTACACAGGATGCTAGAGCTTTCTAGCAGTGAGACTTAGTCTCTCTGGGTGTTTTCTTAGTCACCGTTTTCTTGCTCAACAAGTGCCCTGGACTTTTCACATCCATAGAAGCATCAGAAAGGCAATGCCAGATTACATTACTTCGGTGGTGATAGTGGCACTGAGGAGCAGAGGTTAGGAATGAAAAGGCAACAAGTGCCAGTGCAGCAGTGTTGAGCAGCATCTATGCAACAGCTAAGCCCAAAACGTTTCCAATCTATCCACGTTCAGCCTGGTTTCATGTCAAAAAAGCTATCATACAAAATGTGAAGCCCCATTCTTGGCAACTATTACTTCATATTGTTCTTTTACTTAAATAATGAGTTAATTTATATTCTAAAGCTTGAAAACTTACTTCCACTTGTTATGTGAGATGCTATTTCTTGCATCTGTAAATTCACTCTTATACTTACTCCATTTTGCAACCCACATCATATTTTGGACTTTTTCCATTTATTTATAACTTGATGATCCTTGTGGGTCACTTCCAACTTAGAATATTCTGTGATATCTGTGAATCTCTGTGTTAAAAATTTCTAACAGGTTTCTCTTTTCCTATGCACAGCAAATGAAAGCAATTAAGATTAGACCTCACAGTAAGAGAGTATTTCCATCACAGCCCTGCATCAAGTTCTTTGATGTCCCTGAGATCCAGATTGGCAGCATTAAAACCAAATTTTTGAACCTTAAATTGAAAGTAGTTGTCTTCTGCTTTAGGAAGCTATTCCTTTCATGTATTTGAAGTGAGACACTAGTGAATGAGTCTCTGATTTGCCTCTCCTGCAGACATTATTAAATCCTTTTTATCACAATAGCTGACAAAACATTTATAAAATAAAAATTTGCCAAACAGATGCAGGCCCGCATCAGGAATGGGATTCTCCTTGTTAAGCTACAATCTGAGACTAACTCTTTACAAAAACCTTGTGTCCATTCCATGCCAAAAATGGCAATCTGTTATGTCTTGTTGCATAGAGAGAAATTAGTCCATCAATACAGCTGAAGAGGACCACCTACTCAAGTAAGTTAAAGCACTCCTAAGCAAGTGCATTTCAGATTCCTAGCTGAATCTTCATGCCCAGGTAACCTCTTCCTTAAAGTTCCTAAAAGAAAAAAATTAAATAAAACTCCCTTCTCAAAACCATCCGTCCTCAGATCCTACAACTTGTTTATTTATTTGGTTGAGGAAGACAGATTCCTTGTGTTCATACACAAAATTTGACTCTGAAAAGTAGGAACATTGTAGCCACTCAAATACCATCTGAACTCAGTTATGGAAATGGACTACACAGTGACTCTGAGGATGGAGCCTTCCATAGACACAACCTGCCTGTTATGAACAGGAATTCACTTGTGGCTGGACTGCTATAAAACATATGCTTTCTGAAAGTAATAGAATACAATACTCTAAAACAAAGTCCGTATCTTTTTGAGTTGTGAGAGTAATTGTATGAAATTAAACCCATTAAGAATTAGCCACAGTGTAGAATAAACCCTGCAGAAATTTATAACAGTTTCCCCGGGGAAGGGGTCATGGCACCAAGCCTGTCAAAGTTCAAGGAACATCTGGGCCATGCTCTTAGTCAGATGGTTTAGTTTTAGGTAGCCCTTTGAGGAGCAGGGCGTTGGACTTGAAAACCCTTATCAGTCCCTTCCAACTTTTTTAGAAGGTCTTTTTATTACTCCATACAAGATTTTTAATTAAGTTGTATTTCAAATCTCACATTTTATCAATTTGCTACAGTTTCAGAGAATTTCTGTACAGCTCAGTAAAACATCTTTGTTCTGTGTATCATACCTGGTAATGATCTTATTCTGCAGTGGAAGAAGGAAATCATATGCTGACAAGTGGTGAGATGCACAGCTCTCTGGAGTGACACCACACAAATTGATAACTACCAGTCTCACCACATAGTTAGAGGGAACTCGCAGCCTCCATTGATAAAAAGACTTCTTGGGATTCATCAGAGTTAGAGTCCTGTTGTTACCTGGCTTGGCATACAGGTCAAAGGATACTGCTACACAAAAAAAATGTACATCAGTGGATGAAAAACTATTAGATTGAAAGACAAGTTCTTGGGTAAAATTTCAGACAAGGTAGGAACAATCACCTACTCACATTTCTTGACTACTCTAGTCCCTTTTTGCTCTTACATTAACAACTCTAGTCCCTCTTCCCTATCAGACTACATCACCTTCTCCTGCTCTGGCCAAGGAAGTACAAAGCCTCACCATCACCAGCTCGTTGCACACTCCACAAGCAGGAGCTGATTCAGCTGCAATTGCTACAATCTCTGCTTCATACCTACTGCTTCCTTTGCCATTTTCTCTTCATCCTTCTCTGAGCAATGAGAACACTGAGTACATGAAGACAAATCTCGAGATGTGCTTGATATGAAGAAATCAGGCAAAGCGAATTAAAGCTCTACATTACCTGACTGATCACTAACAATGTATAACCAAAATTATCTAATCACAAGACAAATTATGTATAATTTTCTAGAGGGTTCTTTGTTTGGTTTGTTTTTAGAGATGCCAAAAATAAGAGCCACAGCTCACTGCAATTCAGTGGGAACTATTAAATTTCAACCATTCTAGTGGGAACATCAGAATAAAATCTGTAAGGTGTTTTCATCCAGCCTTCATTTGAAACACAAGCCATGGAGATTCTGTAGTCTGGTTTAGTTCATAAGCCCTACAGATATAAGAATAACTGGGAAAATGCCATTTTTCTATCACAGGATTCCACTCCCCCCCCCCAAGTGATATTATTTGGGATTGAAGCATAATTACCTGATTTTAGCATCACATCATAGTCTGTGGAATCTGAAACTGAAATTTAATAACTATCAGCTACACAAGCCAAAGACACCAACTGGAGAAAGAAAAATAGACAGAATAGGTATTAAATGACAGGTACATTGTTACCGAAAAGCTCCATTGTAACAAGATCAAAATCCTCCTCCCCAGAACCGAACAAGTGAGCTGCTTGTTTACTACAGATTTTTTGTTCCACCGGGGTTAATTTTTTAAGAGAAGCAACCATATCTTGTGGTGCCCAGAATGTATTCCAGAAGTAAGCTCGCAGCCCAGATTCTCCTTCACTGTGAAAGGAAAAGAAATGCGTCATAAATACAGTCTAATTACAATTTTGGACATAGTTTCCCTGGTCTGCATTTTTGGCTGGCACAGTTTCATAGCCAGTTGAACCTCTGTGCCAATAGTTGCTGCTAAACATGGTGACAAAAAGCTCTCTTGTTTAATAATTATTTTTGCTATACAGTAGAAATATTTTTGACATATGGGACCTAACCAGTTACACTCTGAGACTGAAAACCACACCTTGAAATCCTTCAATAGTTTTTATGAAATTGGATGTTACCATCCCTGCTGTATAGTTATACACTTTTAAGATCATATAACAGCTCCAGACACATTGTAATTAATATTTTTTAACGGAAGCTAGCATCATGCAACAACAGAATTTTATGCCCATACTTTGATACAGCATTTCACACAATTTTTGTTGAAATAAACAACCTTTGAGCATACACATACAAATTATTACTTCAGTGATTCCACTACAATCCTCCTTTTGAAATTGCCTGTGTACTGACCCTTCAGGGTTTTCAGAAACTACCAGGACTGTAGTAACCTGCTGCTCAATGTATTTACATTTCTTACCAGGAGCTCAAATAAAGTGTTTTGATCCAAGTTATAAATTTAAGGGTTTGTTTTCAGAGGTTGAAAAGGAACTTCATTTGAATGGACAAAACCAAAATAAGATTCTGCAATTAAATACAATTCTGAATTGTTATTTCCAAAATTAAAAGTAGATTAATAGACAACAAAACAACTCATAGACTCAGGACCAATTAATCAGACTTAATTTCTCTCACCAATTCTACAGGGCAAGACAGAAGTCATACTATTAGCTTAGATCACATACTTAAGTGCATTTCTGCATTTTTAATTCTCTTACAGAGATGTGCTTGTTCTTCCAGATAACTAATTTTAAATACATGGAAAAAAGTACAAACACAGCTGAATATTTCAGATTTCTACCATATCCTGAAACAGTACCTACCTGAAAGCAGCCACTACAGACTTCAAGTAGTACTTTCCCATGAAGGAAGATTCATATGTTTCTGCCAACTGACAATTAAATAGTGGTAAAAGAAAATGTAACATTATATTTCAGTGCCAATATTATCTCTAATACTATAAAGTGCTTGTCTTTTTCATTCTTTCCTCTTCCTCACCTGCTCCCCCCACATTACAAGCACTGTCCGTCAATTTCACAAAATGTATCAAATAAGGATCATAAATGTGCATTAAATTCCACTAAAAATTTACTTTTAGGTCACATCACATTTCAAGACCATTGAGACAGTTCTTGATAGCTAGTAATGAAAAAAGTCTTTATGAATACATTTATATTTTTTGTTTCAGTCTTTAAATTTCCAGTATGATCAACTTGTATTGGCTGTGCACAAAGCAGCTTTGAGACACCAGATTAGTTCTTTTGGGAAATACAGGCTAACAGAGAACAGCTTTGTCTTCAAAACTGCTGTCCACATGTACCTAGGAAACAGTATTGATCTCACAAATAGAAACTCATAAGAAGGGTAAGAAAACAAACATTGTTGTGAGTGATAAGGAAAATTAAACAAAAAGGTGAAGCATTGAATTGGGGGTAAAATTAAAAAGAAAAAGGGAAATGTAGAAGGAAGAGATTTTGAATAAAGTAAAATAAAATCCACTCTCCTATTTGCTTCAAGACAAGTAATTTGTCCATAACCCTGAAACCTTCTTACCTAGAAAATATTGTCCTTACTGTAAGACACACAGCCCCATCTGTCTAGCTACATTTCTAAATCTGAAAACTGCTAAGGCTCTTGCTAGCTTTAAACTTACTATTTCAAAGGAAAAAAAAAAAATATATGGCTAATGGGAGTCCTCTCCTCATTCCCAGTCTGATTCTGTATAAATATTTACAAAACTTTGCTCTACTTATATGGGAACTTACATAATTTTGGATTGCTTTTGCTTGCAGGAGGAATCTCTGTGATGTTGGATCATTTAGGTCATCTGTATAAGTCAAATTAAGAATTTCTACACTTCCACCAATATAAATAAAGGAAAAAGCTGGAGCTGAAAAAAAAAAAAAAGATAAAAAATTAGTACACCTAATAACGTTACAGAACAAGAGGCTTGCAGAAGTATGTGCTTGTCCTTGACATTTGCAGGTGTTAGCTCTTAAGAGAAACATGCGGAAATAGCCAGAGCACTGAGTCAGTCCCACTGACAGACTAAAGCCCAGCAGGAAAGGAAAGGAAAGAGATAAAGGTTTAGGCAGGCATTTCTACTAGGAAGATTTCATTGTTAAGCTTCCATTTTTTTTTTGCAGTGCTCTCCTCCTGGAGAGGCATGGTTTTAATGCCTATGTGTTGACATTTGGAAAAGTACACAAACAGTTTATGTACGCATTCTGTTTCAAAAAAAAGTGAAGAGAAAATAGACAGATAATTCCAATAGATTCCTGGAAAAGATAACACTTATAATAATGATGGTATTCACGAGCAGAGAAAAAAATAATTAGAGATAAAATGCATGCTTTCAATATTCTTGTGCAACTACTAACTGCTAATTGCTGTGCATTTTGTTGCTTTAGCAAAGTCATTAAGGAGAAGGGAAAGTCAGTGGTTTATATACACAAATTATGTGCTCAGCTGCTTAGTGCAGAGCTTTTCACAGTGCAAAATATCCATCCCACCCAAACCACACCGGGGAGTAACACTTACAGAGTGAGTAGTGCAGGACTAGCAGGATTACTGTAACTGCTAAAGAAACTGTAGGTAATATTCCTAGAATCCATCTCCTCCAGAAACACAACTTCATCCATTTGAAGAAATTATACTTTTGGCACAAGCCTTCTTGGTAGGATGGGCAGTAGCAAACATGCAGACTTTCCTAGAGAAAGACCATGGAAGGCAACAGTCAGTAAGACAAAAAAGAAGAGCTATTCTATCACATTTTGGTGTATTTACTCTCTCAGCTTTAAAGAGAGTAAAATTGAGATAAGGTCTCTCATGTTATCATCTACGTCACATATGAAACCTGCATCTCTCTTGGCTGTTTCCTCCTTGTATGCATTTCAAGCTGTGAAAGCGTGGGCAGGAATTGTTACCACTTTAGTTAAGAGCAATTTATGAAGAACCAGAGTCATCGCACACAAGAGTGGACAGAGATAATTTATTTACTGCATTCCTACTACAAAGCTTAGCTAGTGGCTCTTACCTGCCCTGCAGCCCGTTCAGTGTCCGGAGCTGGAATGCTGTACACAGAAATCTGACTGGAGGGAAAAGCCTGGAGCATGATGCCGTGACAAATGCCTTTTGACAAACCCAGCAACAACCCCCTAAACGAACCTCGTTCCTTAAACATAACTCAGAATAGCTGCTCTCCCCACCACATACTTCTCTTATTTCACCTTTGCCATACTGCTTGAAGCTGGAGCCAGCTGGTCTGCAGTCAAAGAAGGTGGGCAGGAAAATTACCATCACTGTAACTCTTTGTTTTCCTAACTGGCTAAGTAGGATATGGATCCCATCATTTGAAAATAGATCACTGCTTTCAGAAATACAAGAGTAGGGATATCATTTATGACACAATGCAAAGGACATGCAATCGATTTACAGATAAAAGGTCCCAGGGCAATAAAAATGAGGCAACTTCTAATAAACACCCTGTGGAATCCATAGAAATATCCACAAGAGAGGATAAATGCTCAGTTCCACATATCACCTTAGTTTTCCAGCTTCAAGATGGTACCACAGAATAAATGTGGTAAATAAATTGCAAACCAATTTATGTTCACATTTCCTGTCTGAAAGGAAAAGCAGCTTTAAGTCAGCAAACCAAGTTCAGCATATTCTGCACGTAAAATAAGAAAATCAAGGATGAGTGTGGGGAAATAACATATTCGATACATGTGAAGAGAAAGAGAGGACACAAAGAACAAAACCTAGAAAAGCAAAACAGGATGAAGAAATCTCAGCCCCAGAAAAATAATACAAAAGGAACAAACAAATCCCAACACAGTTCACAGGGATTGCAAAAGGGATTAATTGGAAGGCAATCCTCACAGCTCAGAAATTCAAACTACAGCTGCAGACAGATGGCTTTGTTCAAGTCCTCTTTTTGTCTACAGCCTGTCTCTGCTACATACACAACCTGCTGACTGATACTTTGGCCCTTTCTTCATGGAAAAGAGAAAAAAACACAGAAAAAAGCCTAAAGGAAACAAATCCACTTTTGCATAAAAATTGTATCCGGATCTTTCAGAAACATCAGTTTTATTTGCACAAGGACAAGATCATTGCAATAACACACATCACCATGTTTATTCATCTTTTTAAGGTTGCCTGAAGCTGGAGAATTCAAATTCTTAGGTGGATGAACTTGAAAATAAAGAAATGAAAGCAGGAAATAAAAGCGTTAGTATCTCCAAATCATACAGTTACTTAAAATGAAAGCCGGAGAAGGAGTAAGCATGCAACAAATCACCACTTTTAGCAGCAGAATTTCTGATCTTTAAAAACTAAGGCCTATGGATTTGAAAGGATTGAGTTCACTTTTGGCAATGTCTCCTCTCCCTTTCTCCCTATCAGCTGTTCTTGGTGGAGGAGGCAGGGAAAGTAGTATTTGCCAGAGTGCAAACAATTCATTCCTACTTCACAGTTACTTCTGTATTGGCCGTACACATCTCAGAAGAAATGATGAGTAAGCCTGAAGCTCCCTGTTTACATGATCAACTGTATCTTCAGCTTCCTGACAGATGAGTGCACCTGCACTTAGTTGGTGCCTTGAAAATGAAGTTTATTATTGCACCTCCCCCCACGTCTCCAGACATCTGCATGGAACAACCACCTCAAGGAACAGCTTTTTCACCAGAGCTTGAAACAATGGTATTTATTACCTATTATACATGAATTCCAGAATCAGCAAGAGACATGCAAAGAAATTCCACCACTGAACAGTTCTTTCAAATATGATTTTAATGAAGATATCCAGGACATGTTTTATTCCAAAAAAACAGTTTTCAAGTTACAAGACTGAAGGCACATATTTGTGTATCCATGGTGCAAAATTTGACACTCTTGTGTAGACGCCTGGGAAATTTGGTCTTCCACATCCATAACCCCAGCTGACAATGCCAGTCAAAAACCATTTTCCACCTCCATTGCTTTGACATGACAGTGGTCCACCAGAATCACCCTAAAAATAATATATTGAGTTATATGTGTTTACAACATGAATTATAAAAACTGGGAGAAAATCCACAGGAGATATTTTGCATGAATAATTCCAGTGATAATCTTTTCATAGTCACATAGGTCAAACAATTGATAGGGGATTTTTTTCCAAGTAGATGGGATTGCACAGTTGTACCAAAGTTTGCTCTTCACAAGAGAGAAGGTAATACTCACTCTTTAAAGACACTAATAAAGATATTTCTTTGCATGGACTGCATCTTAAATTCACATATTTTTTCTAATCTCAAAATTACAGCTAAACCCCAAATCTGCTACTTAACATGTATGTATATTCATAGGTTACATACCAAAACTTAAAAATAATAAGCTTTTTAAAACTATTAAAAATAAAAGAAGATAATTACAATAAATAGAGTATTTCATAGTTGTATTACTTCTTTCAAATTAGAGATAAATGGAAACAGATGGAATCCTTTAATTGTTTTGTGTTTGGGGCTTTTCTTGAGTTGTTTTTTTTCTTTAAGAAGGAAGAAGAGCCTAAGCATTGTCCTCTGGTAGATACTAGTCAGCATGTAATGTTTAGGGGACTCATAATCTCTTTGTAATTAGAGCAGTTAAAATGAAGTCTGTTCTAGACTTCAAAATTTAGTACATGATGTCATAATGCTGTAGTACAGGACAAAGCAACTAGGACTCTTTCTTTACAGGGTGTTCTTGTAGAAATGCATTGGCAGAGCTTCAGGTGTAAAACCATTTGCCATCATTTGGGGAAAATTCCTTGGACCAAGCTTATACTTCCCTGTAAAGCTCTGCTGTACACACAGCATCTCTGAAAAAGACACTCAGTGGCAAATTAAACTTCACCAAAACATTGGGTGCAAGAAACAACTTCCAAAAGCAAAAGGTACATTTAGCAAAATTCAGATGTTTTGCAAGAGAAGTGCCTTCTTTCTAGACAAATATTTTGTTAGAGCTAGAAAGCTATTTTGCCTTCTCTTTAGGTTGTTGGGATATGCAGGTTGGAAGGGACAACTTCCAAGATGCTTAGGTGACACCCACTCCTCAAAGTAGGATTATCTTGAATTGCCTTAAAAAGGTTAAGAATTTAGAAGACAATTTCTTCCTTCCATGACAATTAAGGCTTTACATTTAGAGAGTAAAATTTGCAAGTCTTTTCTTTCATTCCTAGGACAAAAGAAAAGTGGAACACCAGCATTTTTCACAAAACAGGAATACCACTGTTTGATTAGCTCTAACAAATGCCAGACATAGACACAAATCATTTGCCCTTGCAAAAATGCAGCCAAAATGATGCCTTTCCTTGCCTATAACTTGAGTGGCCATAAACAAACAAATTCTCCAGTTACTGAAAATGATACTTAATATCAATGGTCTCACTAACCTCTAAAAAACAGCTGGTGCATTATACTCCCTCAGCCATTGTAGTCTCACTCAGTTTTATGCAGATCAGTGAAAGCTAGAATATCTTGAAGATTCCAGATCTCCATCATACAAAAATGTTTTTATTATTATTTCAGCAGTAAATTTACTACTGTTTTAGCAGTAGATATATATGGTTTATATAAGTTCAATATAATATAATATGGCATATAAGACCTGTAATATTAAGTGCCATAGAGATGCATATTGTGTATCTATGAGGTTTTACTACTATTCACTAGAAGTAAGTTCAGCACTTTACATTTATCCTCTTTCAGCTCTTCCAGATTAGAAATACCTTGCATTTGCAAATTTATGCCTCATTGTCTGCATCTCATCATACAGTCCTGTAGTTCCAAGCTGGAAGGGAGAGATCCTGAAAAGACTCAAGCTAGTTTCTCAGTTTTTTCTTCAGCTAAGAGCCTATTGTGCCAAAAATTTCCTGATTTCAACCTGTTATTGGGACTTGCAATTTGATTGGCTCTTGACCTGCAACTGAAACTTAGTGATGCTACTCATGAACATAAAGCAGCAGAACTCAGAAATCACCCACAGAGGAGATTTGCTGACAGACAATTCTCACATTGCTCTTTTTCACAACTGAAACATATTGACCACAAAGTAGTCTGCCAGTCAACTCTAACACCTCATCATGCAACAATGAAAGACAAGATAAGCTCTATGCAAAGTGTGCTGAGATACATACTTTACATCCATCTCTTTTTCCAGACGATAGCCCAGCACAAAACATCCTGGCTGTGATAATCCCATATGTGGAGTGACATAATGTCTGGTCAATAATTTCTACCTCTGCTTTCTGAAGAACTGCTGAACCTTCATCATCTGGAAAACAAATTCAGAGAAGGGTGATTCAACAGAGCTTAGCATTTTACTCATCTTTTGAAATACAAAACAAGAAATCTTCAGAAAATATACACAGATACTTTTGATCATCGAATTATTCCAGTTTCCAAACAACTAACTGCAACAGAGAAAGCCTCTTCTAACTATCAGGCAATTGTGTAATGTGATCTGGGTCCTTCAGACACATCAAATAAAATGGTATAATCACCAGGATTGGCCAAAAAGTTTTTTGTTTTTTTCAAAATATCTCAAGACTTCTTAATTTGTTCTCTTTTTATTTCGAAAAGGAAATAGAATTTTACAAAGATATTTATAGCATCACATGACAGATTTGCAGCGAGGGCAGTCTATCTGAAGGAGCCAAATTCAAGATTAAGAGTTTCAGAATGCGAATTCTGGCAGCACAAAGAACCAATTCCCAAATTTGGTTCTTTCTGTCTGAAAGATTTGGTAAAACACCTCTTTTTTATAAGATACATACTTTAATAATAACAACAGAATTAACCCAAATTTTCCCTTCCTTTCAATACAGCAGGCCCAATCTCATCACCAGGTGATCTGTCGCACTCAGACACGAAAAACCACGCAGACCTGGCCAGGTGGGAAGCAAGAAAAAGAGAGAGAGCCGGGGCGAAACCCCGAACTTTATTTTCTATCTTCTTAAGAACCACCGTGGATTGGAGGGAGAAATTACCACCCCTCAATCACACTGGTCAAAGGAAAAATCCATCAAATGTCTCCGCCTAGGAGAATGGAATGAAAAACAATAAAGTACAGTTAACAAAACATGACCATGTTTACAGAAAGTGCGTGAGAACTTCTACTACAAAAGTAAAAACACAGAACAGTAGAAAAACCAGGGCGACAGTGATCCTTTCAAAATCTGGTTATAGCCAAAAAACCCTCACCCACATATTCAAGTACGCAAGTGCTGGTTTACATCATGAACCTTTGTTTTAGGATTTGATAAAGCTAGTATGTAATAAAGTGTGCTTTGAAGTTAAAAGATTGATTTGGCACTTGTATTGTAAAAACTGACTAAGGGAATAGAGGGAAACAGGGAAAAATACCCCCCTGGTGTTTTTTTTGAGGCATTACTTTCAAATAACCAGCTTTTTAATTTCACATACGACTAACCAGCAGCCCAAAGAGAGAAACCATACCATGCATCCCACACCTCCAAGGGGAACAGAGGGAAAAGACAACACGGTGATATTTTGGAGTCAGTGTAGCTCCCTACACTAACAACACAATACAGAAGACTTTCAGATCCATGGGACCAGCAGCCAATTTTCCTGAGCATACGAAGGTAGGTGCACACTCCCCCAGATGTGAAGGCTCCTGGGAACAAGATTAGCTCAGCGGCAGGGGTAAAACTCACCTGCTTCCTGCTTTTGGCCCCAACCTGTTATCCAGCACTTGGCCCCACTGCGGACTTTATGGGAAGGGGGAGGCAGGCAGATGGGCTGGATGAGGTGGCTCATGGTGTCCGGCCACAGAGTGCTCAGCTGCAGCAGCGCGATGTCGTAGTCATAGTTCCTGCTGTTGTAGTACTCATGGACTATGATCCGCCTCACTGCAGACACAAACTTGGCACGGCCTTGTATTTGCATGCCCAGGTGGGCACGCCACGCTCTGGGGTCAGCCAGCCTGCGTGGGAGCAAACAAAGAAGATTTTTCTTAAAAAAGTACCTCCAAACACCCACTGATAGCAGGGGTGGGGAAAGGGGCGCGCAGCACCTCCATGCAGTTCAAACTCTGGAACCTAAAGGCGTTTATGGATTCTGGCCATGGCCAGAAATCTATCATGGGATAGAGTTAGAGGGAAGACTGCTTACTTGCTCCCTTGAAAGCAGTGGGCTGCAGACACAAGCCATTCTTTGGATATCACTGATGCTCCACAGTAAGCAGCTCCCCCAAAATGAAGGCTGACCTGCCAGGGCCATTCACCTTCCTCTGTGTTTGAGCCACCTACAATCCGAGAGATGAGATTGCTGATCTTGCTACTGCCACAACCTGCAAGGGATATTTCAGGTTATAATCCCCATCTCCAGTACTTTCCTTTAATGGGGGGCTTCCCACACAGGGCATGAAAGAATATTGCACTTTGGAATATTTTGAAATCTATTTTGTTCTCCTGCTATAATCACAAAACTTCTCTCTTCAGCTACTCTATTAATGAAACAAGAAGTGACTCGATAAAAAGGCACTAGTCTGGAAATTTTACTAAGTCCCTTTTCTAGCTCTGTTACAGAAATTAGCCCCTAAATATTTCTTGTGCCAGAAATTTCAAAGGATCCATTGATTTAATAAGCACCACAATGAATATACACAAATAGGCAGTCTCTCATCTCTTTTTGATACTGCCAACCCTGACCTGAAAGGAGACCATCAACAAAGAAGTTCAACGTTATCAGAACACTTACTTCTTGCCAAAACTGTGGGAATGATACAAGAAAAACGTATGTGGAAATCGGACATTTATTTGAGAAACAAGGTGGTACAATCATTATTTTGTATGGAGATGACCGACAGTCTGACAATGTTGTATCCTACTAACAGGTGAAGAAGCCATGTCTCATCAGCACAAAAATCTGAACTCTTAATTTGAAAAGCGAGGAAGAAAGACCCTTCTATAGAGCCTCATGTCCATCGCTAGTGCCTGCACATAAAGTTTCTATTCAGGAGTTTTAGTCCCACACACAGGTGCTAATATTTCTGGAACTTTTCCTGAACACGTCCAAAAAGTCGAATGCAGTTTTAATGTTTCCAAATAAAAATAGGCATATGGCTAGTCTCTTAAGATGTCCAACTGCATCCAAGGCAAGTGCTGAGAGATTTGACATATAGGTGGCATGCCAGAGACAGCTGAGGGCCAGGCAAAACTGTAAAATCATAGAATGGTTTGGTTTGGAAAGGGATCTTAAAGATAATCTAGTCCCAACCCCCCTGCCATGGGCAGGGACACCTTCCTGCTAAACCAGGTGGCTCAGGGTTCTATCCAGCCTGGCCTTGAACAATTCCAGGGACGGGGCATCCACAGCTTCTCTGGGCAACCTCTGCCAGGGCCTCACCACTCTCACAGTGGAGAATTTCTTCCCTATATCTAATCTAAATCTATCCTTTTTTATTATAAAGCCATTCCTCCTTGTCCTATCATTACATGCCCTTGTGAAAAGTCCCTCTCCAGTTCTCTGGTAGGCCCCTTTAGTTACTGCAAGGTGCTAAGAGCCTTCTTCCTAAACCTATCTCTTCTCCAGGCTGAACAGCCCCAGCTCTCTCAGCCTGTCTTCATAGGAGGAGGTGCTCTAGCCCTCAGATATCTCCATGAACCTCCCTCGGACTTGTTCCAACACATCCATGTTATGTAATATACCCGAGACCATTCAGTTCAAGCAACTAATCCAAACCCCACTTTTTTATTGCTACTGCAGTGACAATTGTCTGTTTGCATTACAGCAAAACAAACTGAAAAGGTTGTACAGAGGTTACTTTAGGAAGATTTAAGACTAGAACCTAACTTGATACCATAAAGTATTAGGAGTCTTCACCATCTGGATGAGTCAGAGAAGTGAAAAGTTCGTGGGTTTTTTCTCATTGCAGCTGTATCACTCCTGAAGTCCAAATACAGTCTGACTTCAACAAAGTGCCTGGCATTGCTACAGACAACAAAAGTGCTGCCTCACCAGCTAACCGAGTTCACTCTGTGATTAACCCTGCTGCCCTAATCCTTAGCATAGCTGAGATAAGCAGTACAGATGTCTAAGGCTCCCCATAACTGAAAGCCCACCCTCCCACAAGAACTTGGTAAATTCTGCAACCAGATCTGAAGTAAACTGATAGCTGATCATTACCCCACTATCACAGAGAGAATGCAATAAAAATTCAGTACCTCCAGCATGACTTGTACCCACCCCAAAACAGGAAGAAATAAAAGTCTTTGTTGTGTAAAAAGGTCAAAGTTCAGAAAGATGAATATTTGAGAGGAACTTACTGCAGCTGCTTTCATCACTTCCATCAACACAGTCCACAGTCCCATCACACCTTGCGTATTGTTTCCTAATGCAAATGTTATTCCTGCACTTGAATGTGTGGTTGGTGCAGGGAATACCTGAAATAGTTGGGAGAAAAAAACCCAAAAACAACCATTGGCTCAGCTTAACACACGAAGACATGTCTGTACAGATAGAAGAATACATGTTTTAATACATGTATGAATAGATAGGAGTAACATGACAAAAAAGCACTTTGGCTGGGATGGCTTAAACCAACCTCTAAACAGAATAAATTATTCAAATAGAACTGCATCTATACTTGGGTGTGCATTTACTTGGCCAAGTCCAAACAAAGATTTTCCCCCATCCTTTTCCACAGCACTAAGAAACACAGACATAGTAGTGAAAATTAGATGTAGAGTGTACGGGTGGCAAGACAAAACATCCCGTTCTCTGGAAAGAAGCTCTCCTTTGTATTTCAGTATTAAATATGAAATGAAAGTTTGCAATGAAAGCAGCCTTATTAACTGTATTCAGTAAAACTGCAACCCCCAAACTTGGCATTTTCCTGTTTCCCTGTGGCTTGCCCTCAAACCCAATCTATTTTTCTCGTCAATGCACAGAAGTATCCCGTAATCATTTACACAGACTGTCTTGTCAGAGGGGTCAAAAATGTTTTCTTTTAAAAAGTCACTTGCAGCACTTTTCAGTTGTGCTCCTTTTCATGTGTCCCTTTCATATGTCCCTTTCATATGTCACAGCATCCATTTATCCTAAAAAGTTCAAGGAAGTTCTGACTCAACATTTTCATTTGCCTAATTCTAAATTTATGGCTTCCACTAACCTTATAACCCTGAAAATTACTACAGAGAAACCATCATTTTTATAGTCGTTTCACAGATTGTAAAAGAGATCCAGGGATTAATTTGCACAGATTATGCTGTAAAGAGATAAAATCTCAGATTCAAGCTTTAAATCCCTAGATCCTCATTGTGCACCTGAAGTACTTAATTCTTCTGCCAGTATTTTGCAGAAACAGATGTTCATGATTCTATTAAAAAGAAATAGTTTAAAATCAGTAATGGCTTGTTTCTAAGCTTATCAGAAAAATTGAAGGGAATTAAATAGCCCGAGTGAGATATGACAGTGCCTCTTAACCCATTGAATGCAGCATCCAGAATTCAAGTCAGGAATAGATAGATGATAAAAGAGAGAAAAAAAGTTATTCAGGAGAGCAGCCTTACTGTGGGTGCAGTTCTGCTCATCTTTTCCGTTCTCACAATCACGTACTCCATTGCAGGCAAGCAAGTTGTCCTGGATTGCGAAGCTGGAGTTACAGCTCCACTCAGGGACAACTTTAAAAACATAAGTCAAATCAGGTACAGAAGCATTCCTGTAAAAGCTAACACATGCCCTTCTGGCTATGTCTGGATACCACATTCATTCCTTCACAGCACGGTACAAGGACGGGCATGAGTGCCATATTATGCATGGAGAAAATAGAGCACAAAGGAGTTCAGCGAGCTCCCCAGATGGAGATGTTTAGTATCACTCTCATCTGTTCTATGCACCCTCCTTTGTCATTCCCCCACAAAAATAAAATAACTCATCTCAAAATGGAACAGAACTTCATTATTAATTGCCAGCTTTTTTCACATGAGGAAAAACTAAAATATAGCCTACTACAGCTATTATTGCACATCTAAATGTGTTCCTTGTGCTCTCCGGTGCCATACCTTCTTCGTTCTTGGTTTTGTCCCTTGCCAATTAACTACGAATTAAGCACTCAAGAGACTGATAGATAGTCTGTACCCGGACATGCAGAGGAAGCTGAAAACCTCGTTTGTTATCCCCATTAAAAAATTTCACCTTGTTTCAGCTGCCTTCTAAGACTAGAGAATACATTCACTGTGCTTTTCAGTCAAGATCTCTAATAAGTGAATACAAACCACAAGCAAGTTCATCGCTTTCATCGAAGCAGTTATTTATGCCATCACACCGCTGCATCTGCTGGATGCATAGGCCAGTAGAACACTTGAAATGTCCAGGTGGACACGCTGGAAGTTAAAAAAGGAAAAAAAGCCCCAGCAAAACAAAAAATCAAGCAACCAAACTTCAGAATTTCTTTTTACAAATGTTGCCAGCTTGTTTCAATTTACAGTCACTAAGCTCCTCCAAGGAACGATAAAGTCGATTTAAATTTAATAGTCTGTATATATTGCCAGCACTTAAATTGAATTCAAATGTTGAAAACTGGGATTTAAAGAAGAGGAAAAAATTTCTCTAAAGTTCTGATTCGGCTAATCCTGGAATATGTACCATAGGATCTCTAGGGCTGGACCAAATCAGCCAGTTATATGGTGCAACATAAGACTGCTTAGAATGCCATCTTTATTTTAAAGGACAGCCTCACTTCCAATAACCAAAATTTGCAGCACTTTGCAACTTTGGTAAATAGCCTGCATTGAGGTGGTGTGTGAACTACATAATTCTGCCTTATAAACTAAAATAATCAAATTACCCCTCTTTTTACATACTCTACATATATACTCTGAATAAAGTTCCTCTAATGTGACAAGTAACTATGTTTAGAAACCACTGCTTCTCTACTACTTTAACAAGAATATATAAAACTAACACAGGTAAAAAAGTACCAGTAAATAAGTTGTCTGTTTCAGGACTGGAAAAAACTCAGGGTCTCAGAGTTTATCAACTTTTTGAGCTGTTTTTGTAAGCTCAGATTTCAGATTTGCAGACAATATATATAAATATATGGAAACAGTGAAATAAGAAGTTGGTTATTTGGTACTCTTTTCATTACCTGGAAGTCTTATAGCAATAGAAACATTGCAAACAAAACGCTGGGGATGAAAACAAACAGGAACAGCAGACTTCAACTGACTGCACCATGGTCATAGCCATGCAGGAAGCTTTGAGGACTGTGCAGAAGAGAACAGACCGTGTGCATGCAGGAAACCAGAGCATGCTGCACATGCCCACAAACCTTAGATGCGCAGTCTAGAAAAGGTTCTTTGTTTGCTAGACATCTGACTTAGTAAGATTAGAAAAGAAAATGAACTGAAACCCAACAGGTAATTTCCTGCATAAACTTAATTAAGTCCTACTGGACCCAAAAAATGCTACTTCACAGGTCTGAAATGCAAAGAAGGGTTGAAAAAGACAAAATCCATCTTACGCTGGCCGATGTTATAGCTGCCATATTCCACCAGCAGGGGCTTCTCAGAGACCTTCGAACTGCACTGAAGCTCCACACTGACAGCAGAACTTGTAATGTGGAAGACTGTTTGGTGATCAACATAGTAACCACAGTACCTAAAAGTGTTCAGATGAGTTCTAGAGCAGCCTTCACAGGAAAATTGCCTTACATAAAATTTAAATGTCAGCACCAGTGAAATTCAGAAATACAGTCAGCTGCCATACTTTAATTAAGAACCAAAACCAAAAATATATCTTGGTCACCCAGTCTTCATCCACCACTAACATTGTGGAAATTTACTTCTGAATGTTGTCCCTTCAAATAAATAGTCTTAAAAATAATGCCTTGGGTGCACACTGACTTTAAGTTGCTATTTTGGCAAAGAGGTTCCTTGGACTTCTGCGTAGGTGCCACTTGATTCAGAGAAACCTAAATGCTCTCTGATGCCAGCAAACATTTAATCCATCCATTGTTAATGAATTTCTAACGTCCCTTTCATCAAATATGCCAATCTCTAGCTGGGGTGTGGGGGTGGGGGGCAACAAAAAACCTACATTAAAAAAACCCAAAGAAAAACAAACAAACAAACCCCAAAGCAAAAAACCTTGCAACCAAACAAAGACTCTTTGACAAGGGAAAGGTTGCTGGATTATTATTTTAAAAATAGAGACAGTTTTAAATGTAGTAAACCAGTGAACATTGACAGTATAGGTTGTTCTAAAAGTGGAAATAAAGACCCTCTCTTCTGTTCAACAAAAATGCTTCAAAGATGCAGCACTTATAAGAAAAACATCTGACTTTAATATTCCTGCCAAAATCAAAGTACATATGAATCTTAAATAGATTTAAGAGCCCAGGCAGCTGTTTCGATTTTTAGCAGACTTGGCACACATACAGCGAGTTCAAGGTCACTCGCTGACAACAGAATGAACACAAAGAACAAAAGAAAAAAACGGATTGTTGTATTGTTAACCAGACTAGTGGACTATTAGCCAGAGGTAAATATTTCCCTTGTGTATTTTTCCACATCAAGCATTGCACCAGGACTGCTCTTCATGTCAATGAACGGATAAAAATTGGTCAGTGATTTCCATGTGGACAGATGTGGCCTCAGTGTCCTGAGCATCCCAGTGAAGTCTGCCACAGGGAATGGAGACACTCATTCATAAGTTTTCATGTGTGCTTTATTTCATCTTACTAAAATGAAACATCCTGTTAACAGATCTAGGAGATTCTCTTCCAGCAATGCAAAAAATAAAGGAAGAAAAGAATTTTAAAAAACAAGGCTCCTCTTTGACATTCTGAAAGAAGATGCAAAAAACCCAGTTAATTTTACAGATTTTTACTATAGGAAAATTAATTGTAAAACAAAGAAGCAAGCCATTAAAATGGGAGAAGCAGTGGTCTTTACCTTTGCCATGACTCAGTCCTGATAACTCCTTCCAGGGAAGAAGCAGCAGCCACCCTGGGGGGCCATCTCTGCTAATGGACCATCAAGGTCTCACAGAGAGATTCATAGAATTACATCATCCCACTGTGAGATGCCCTGCCCTGAGGGGAGGAACCAAACATTCCTACCTTTATATAATCTGAGGCTTGGAAGACCACGGTAGCACTACAACTGGATTCCCAGAGGATAAGAGCTTGATAACCACCACTGGACCTCCAGAGAAGGACCAGATCTTTCTACAGGATCACCACTTTGACAAAACCACATCCATCACTCTAATAGGACTGCAGCCACCATGAACAGGGTGTCGAGTTGTATTCTGACTCTGTCAGTTTAAGCCAGTGTTTCTGTAGTATTGCCTTTATTTTAATTTTCCTATTAAATTGTAGTTCTGACTTCGAATCTCTTGCAAAATATTAGTGTGGAGTTAATTCTTCCCACTGATTTGCCTTCAAACCAGTACACTCACCCACCAAATCTATCAGTGTTAAGAGTGAAGACTTCCTACAACAGGAAGTCTAATTGTCACTAATTTTAGTGTTTGTCACCAATGCTCCCAACCTAAAACAGCCTGTCAAAGTGCACAGCAAAATGCCATCTAATGATCTGATTCCCTTCAGTTAGCCCATAGACATTTTCTACATTTCTCCTTCTGTCAATGACTTAGACAATCTTCCTTCCAACAAACCCTAGCACCATTAAAAAAAACCCACAAGAAGTTGCAGGCTGCACTGACCCCTTCTCAGACAAATAAAACAAACTCATCTCATCAAAAGCAGAGGAAATTGCTGCCCATCTGTGAAAAAGCTGCAACAGGTACACTGAGGAAGCTATCTCCTGTACACAGTGGGAGCTGCCATATGCTCATGGGATTTGTAAGACAAAGCTACAGGCCCTCAGAAGTCTTTTGCTGGTGTTTTACTGGTCATATATCCAGGTCCACGGCAAATGGAAGTTGCAAGGCACCATCTATAACTCCAGACAGACGCTGATTAAGGGGATCCTGTCCCATATGCTGGAGAAGTGAGCGGGATAGTTTTTCAGGGGATGAGCAGATACATGTATGCTGTAGCAGAAACAATGGGATGTTGCACTGTTTTAATACAAATAAAGCACCTCTCTGTTCACATAAACCTCTAGCAGTCTGCTCACAAGAGACTCATAGGTATTCCTGCCTCTGAGAATTTCAGCAAAAGCAGTCCATCAGCTGTAACTTCTTTGTCTAGGCAGTGCAGCATTGTATGTCCATTGGAAGAAAGACAAGGAAGAACTGCACGGTTGTGTTCAGTGTCTCTGGTTAGATAAAGCTGTCCCTAGGTCGGAAGGAACCTTATCTGAACTATCTTCTTGGTCCTAGTCTTTACTAACATCAGTATCCCAAAGGTTCCTAACCATTTTTACCTAAGATAACAGAATAAGCATCCCATAAGCTGTAATTGCAAGAAGCTAAAAGATGGGGGTCCTCTGCCCCCCCCTCTACATTTCATTAACCATTAAAATTTGAGGAAAAAAAATAAAAAACATCACCGTGTTTCATGCTTTAAGTCATATTTTTTCCCCTTCAAAAGTAAACATAGAACAGAAAATCAGAAGTTCGAAACCCTTTTTTTCAGTGAAAAAGACACTCTTTCAAAGGAAAGCTTGTCTTGGTCTACTACTATAACCAGCGACTTCCAACAGAATTCAGGAGCATGCGTTCTTGTGCAGTACTTCAAAAGTAACCCTGAGTGCACTTCTAAGAATCATATCATGGACATTTGATTCTGTGGAATGCATAATTGGCAGGTTTATCAAAAAGCTGCTCAGATTCTTTCAGGATTCTCTGTCAGAGAATTCTTCAGTATGAACCTATTATCATTTTTTCTTCTAGATTTTGCCTTTGTTTGTTTTTTACCTCAGCTATCTCAAATACCACAAATCTTTCCAATTCTGTGATAAAAAGAACACCAAAAAAACCCACAAGCACACTAAGTGTGGTGTGTTTTGACTGGTGTTTTTATGTGCTCATCTAGTCCAACAACCAATTCCCATCAAGGCACAATTGTAGGATCTTCAAAGTGAATTTTCTCTCTATAAATACAACATGCTACTGAAGAACAGATAGTTTTTTCTTGTCTCTGTAATTCTTTCAGTTGCACTCTTAAGAGCCTAATTGACTTAGATTCAGTAGTGAGTTCAGAAACTCGGTTTCAAGACTAATCTTACTGAGGTTTCCATTTGAACAAAGTTTAAGAAAAAAAATCTGATATTTTAAATCTAGCCTTGCCTCATCATCCAGCATTCCAAAGATGATTTCAAAACTGAGGAAAGAATGGGTGGACAATGTGCTGGGAAAGCAGTGGTATCCTAATAAAAAAACCAGCAGCAATATTTTAATAAAAAACACTTCAAAAATACAGTGGTTCCTTGAAAGCCACATTTGCAGTTTCTCTTTCAAGAGCCAGTGACTGGAATGAGGAAGCAGTTACGGTTCTATTTCCAGTCATCTCATTGCAATGGCTTTCACCAAGAAGTTAATTAGATTTGTTGTCCTCTTGAGCAACCATAGAATTAAGTTACACTTAAAAGGGCTTTAAACACACCTTGTTTAATGGCCCCAGAAAACATAGAATTATTTTAGGGTTCACAGGACATCAATCTCATCCAACTCTTTCCGTTTCTCTCTCTCTCCAGAGAGTACCAAAGACTCATGTCTTCATCTTTCTGCTACTTTTCAGTAGAATATATGTCATATATATATATATACATATATATATATGTATATCTATAAATACATTTTATAAAGCTTGTTACATCATCAGCTAAAATGAAAGAATGTAGGACACCCAGTGAATTACTTCTGTCCTTGTGGAAGCTCTCTGAGCTGCAGTAGTAATGGGAAGGCTTATTTTGGTACCATTACATTAATAATCCATGCAGAGTACTTACATGCGTTCATTAATTTTCCACCACCCTCGCTCACAGCCTTTAATATTCTTCTCACTAATGGTATAGTTATGAAACTTCAGAGCTACACCAAGGCTCTTCTGTGGAGTCTGTTGTGAGCAAATAAGACAGTGCAAGCAGTCTTCTCTTTCCTTTTGTGGGCATAGAACACAAAAGTCTATAAACTTATTGCAGCAATTATGGAGCTTGGCAATGGCACACTCTGGGAGCTGTGCTGGCTTCACCAGCTCAACAGCCAGCACTTTACACACTTGCCAGCTTTTCAGTCCCAAGTAAAAGCAAGGGTTGGCACAGTCCCACCACAGCTGCAGGCTTTCTCCCCCTCTAGCCAACAGCCTTCTCATCTTCAGAGAGCCACTGGCCATAGAAAGCAGCTTTTGTATCAAGATCAAAGCACTCAAACGCATCCAAATGTACTTGCGTAGGGACACAGAGCCTCAGCGGATTTTTAGAGTTAAGACATTGCCCGGAATAATTTTGTCACCTTTGTAATGCTAGGAGTTACTTCTACCACAATATTATAGTCTTCTGCTAGCACCTGCTCAGCCATGCATTCTTTAGTATTTTACAAAACATTTCTAAACCCAGCAAAATCACGAGTGTTCATACTTCATTGGAAATTCCTTTCATAAAAGGAACAGAACGTTTTTTGCAAGGCAAGGCAGTGTTCATTTAAAAACAAGGGCTGATTCAGGGCAAAAATCCAGAAATGAAAATTTTTCTCCTTCTCTCTTACAGAAAATATAATTTGGGAAATGAGTGAAGTTTCAATATTGTACGAAAATACAATATTGAAAATGAAACTGGTTTGAGCAATAAACTTTTCTATCAGAAGTCCAGGGTGAACTGAAGACCTTAAATTTAGCCCCCCCAAAATCGCTTCATCATTCTAGAAGGGGAAGACGCTGTAGGTCATGACTCACTGGACTTAATTTATATTGCTGTGATTCAATGTGGGCAATCACTAGCTTAACAAGTCATGAGTAACATAAGCAGAAAGATGGGTAAACAGTGGACCTCATCATACCCGTTGCCATATTCTTTAGAGAGGAAAACACTGAACGGCAAACCCTAAGTCAAAGACTTTATTTTAGCAGCACTAATAAGGAGACACTAATGTCAGAGAAAACAAAACTACTTTAAAACAATGTCAACTTTCAGCAATTTGCTTTCAGGAGAGTGCCTGAAAAGACAAAGGAAAAGGATATCAAATTTAAAAAAACAGTCTATAGGATTGTGCAGACAGTCTATAGGATAGGACAGACCATTCTGAACACAAATTAAATGTATTAGGCATATGAAAAGATACCAGAGAAGCGGCAGTAATAACTAGGTTAGAGGAGGTTTGTTTGTACATACTTTTCATCCAAATTTCTGGGAGTGGGAAGAGAAGAGCTAAAAACAGTCAAGCCTTACACTGCCTGCCATGAAGTAATTATGCAGGCTAAACATCAAAACTTATCTTAGCTCTCCACCTTTGTAATAGAACAGCTTAGGAACTATGTTCTCTTCCTTAAAAATAAGTGCACAGAAAGACAAAAAAGAAAAAACGGATACAAAACACCTGAGCACTGCCAGCTATTCAGCAATGCCATTTCTACAAACTATTGCATCTGTGAGGATGCAGGTTACTGCTAACTCTATCGCTTCTGCTTTACTTAAGCTCTATGCGCCCCAAACACACAGCAGTGCCTCAGAGAGAAACAGTCATGTTACCTGGAAGTTCCATGCACACAGGCATTTTGGAGGATAATAGCTTGGGTAATAGGGACTTGTGATTCTTCCTTCATAGCCAGTTTTCTCTTTTGTCACTATTGCTTTTCCACACCCTAAGAAAAAAAAGAGGCAAAATTTGGCAAACCTTGATATACTTTCAGTAAAGCTATTCAGTGGGCTAAAGCATCCAAGTTTATCACAAGTCTGTCACTGCAAAGCCGGGCAGGTGAGGAACTATATTTAGCTAGATTCAAGTTGTAAAAAGAGACCCTTCCCAAACGTGCACACAGAAGACAAAGGACGTAAAGATCCAGGGATGAGTGCTGGGCTCTGCAGGACCAGAAGAACTCATTGTAAAGTTTATCTATGTTATTTCACTGAAGACAGTTTTGCAAACAAGAATATCAATACATCCACACTGCAGTACTACACAGGGACCTCTAGTCTTAGAATACAGCTAGTTAGAAGTGAATTGGACAACATACTAAACTAATCAGCCTCCTGGAACCCAAAACTTTCTTGTACGACTTCTCAATGGATTTACAGAATTCATTAAAATCACATACACAGAGAAACGAGCAAAGAAAACTCACACTCGAACATAAAGAAAAGAAAACAAACCAACCAACCAACCAACCCACAACCCACACAGAATGGAACTTGAAGTTACTTATTATGGAGAATTTATCACATGCTTTTATGATGGTATATTAATGCTTAATTACTGTCAACATGAAAAGTAGGCAGCATCTCTTTGAGCAGCTTGAATTTCCTTGCACTGAGTTGCATGAGATTTTTCCCCTTGTGCCACTAGCATGATATTCCTTGTACTATTTGTGATTATGATCTAACCACTTAAAGATTGAAGCAATAAAGTGATGGACTGGATGCACAATTGTTACCGACTCTTTTGTGTTCCTGAGGAGGCAGGGACCGATAGCAAATGCAGACAAAGCAACTGAAGCTTTATTTTCTGAAAGCAGTTTTTAGTGCTGACATCCTTTCATCTTTAACATGATCCCAGAGTCCCAAGGCAGAAGAGAGGTCACTGGTACACCTGAAGTAACAGCTCCATCTACTGGCACATTGCAGTCCTCACCAACTGAATTCAGGGCTGCTTTCAGCCTTCTACCTTCATACTTCACAACTAGCCTGATCAGATAACATTACTCAATAAGAAGGCACACAGTAATGCAGAGGAGAAGAAGGGGAGACAGGCACCTGTAAGAAGAAGAAACTCAGACATTGGAATCATTTATCCCTGGTCAGAAACATGACAACTACTTCAGGACCTTAGAAGAAACAATACAATAAACACATTTCCAAACACAGAACAAACCTACTTTCTTGTGTAATGACCTCAAAATAGCCATGGAATTCCTTATGCTCCTTTACTTGTGCTGCCTTAAATATTACCAGCATGAGATTATTCGTGGACACAAGTGACACCAATGAATCAGCTGGTTCACAAGCTCTGAGGGGGAAGAAAAGAGCAAATACATAAGCAATCGCTTAAAAAGCGAAAAGCTTGACACATTACTCTCACTCTATGCGTAAATTCTCCACTGGTTCTGATCTTACCTACTTCAAAGTCCAGTCAAATCTCCATGCTCTTAAGCACAAAAGTACCTGTTACAAGTCCAGTTAGAAACCCAATATTGGAAATTCTTCTTACAAAAAAAGAAAGAAATTGCAAACATATTCATTGAAAATGGATATGGAATGGTTCGCTCTATGAGATAATGACTTGCAGCTTTCACTCCCAGTAAAAATGAATGAAGCCAATATTAAGGAAAAGCTGGAAGAAAGAGAAATCTTATTTTATTAGACCAACAGTTTTATCTTCTTGTTGGGCAGTGGGAAACACAAGAAAGTTATTCTTCAAGTCAGAAATTAAGAACCTGAGCCAATCAAGTAGTCTCATAAAAAAAAATGTTACTTTCCGTATGCATTACCTAGCAGACATCTTCAGTCCTCTGAAGATACTAACATGTAAGTGAACACCATCTGCTGTTTCACAGATAAGTCAATTGGAGATACAGATTAGTAGAGGACAGCTCTCAAAAAGGACTGAAAAGCAAATGCTCTGGTTTTGGGGCTTAGACTGAAATGACAGAGAAAAGGGTTTCAGGGGTGAAAACAGGGAGCTTTTTTCTGCCTCATGAAGGTGCTGCCTTTTCCTTTTGACTTACGTAGTCCTATGGAATTAATTATCAGGAATTTCAAAGACAAAGTCCCTAAACAAGCATAATGGATCATTACAGAGAAAGAAGAAAAAGAAAAAAGTAATAGTCTCTCAACCCATCACCGCTTCAACTCTAGATTTTTATAACCGTCTAAAGAAATAGAGCAGATAAAAAAAGCACTGAACTAGTGACTGCCAGTAAGTGAAGAATCACGAGACATAGTTTCCGAACTTTAGTCTTTATCTCAAAAACACTAATCTTCATACAGAAGAATTTGCTTAAGAGAGGAAATTTTGACATTCTCTTTCAGTTAGCATCTATTTCCTGATAAGTAGCAGAAAATTTTGCCCAGTAATGTGTGAAATTTTCATAGTTCTGTAGCTAGGTGAAGATGCACTCCAGTTGAAAAAAAGAGAAACATTTGAAGAAAATTTTCCCTTTTATTAGCAAAATAACTTATCCAAGAAATTTTAAATTTTCATGTGTTATGTGAGTAATACATGAAGATCAGAGCAATTTTAACAAAACCAAACTAAGCAAAAAATGCAGATGGCAGGTCTTCAGAAAAAACCAAAAGTTGTCAATTAATTCTCAATAGAAATTTATACTCACCGGTACAGTATCTTATCTTTGATTGGCATCAGAGAGTCATAAATGGTGAGAGAGTCAGTGATGCAGTTATCTGCTTCAATCTGAAGGGACACTATTGAAAGGCGGATAAGGTGGCCCACAGATGCAATAAGCTTAAAATAGCAGATTGTTCCCTCTGAGGTAGCTCGCGTATCCAGAGGAAAGTGCTCGTGTAGACGGTCAGCATAGAGATCATACATGCAATTTGTTCCTGTGAAAATATCACGTTTTCAACACTGGATGCAATCACTACAAAACTCCTAAATCCACATAGCATTGAAACAAGAAATCCTAAAACTTGTGTTAAACTAAAGCAAAATACGAAAGCATATCTAACTTGGAAAACAAAGTAATAATAGACTCATAGAGTGGTTTGGGTTGTAAGAGATCATCTAGTTCTGAACACTCTGCCATGAGGGGGATACCTTCCACTTGACCAGGTTTCCCAGAGCCCCATCCAACCCAGCCTTGGACATTTCCAAGGGGCATCTACAGCTGTTCTGCACGATCACCCCCACGGTAAAGAATTTCTTCCTACCCTAAACCCAAACCTATCCTTTTTCAGCTTAGAGCCATTCCCCCTTGACCTTGTAAAGAGTCCCTCTCTGGCTTTCTGTGCCACTCACTGTTTTCATCTTAGTTACAACTCTGTGGTCAAAGAACAGTCTATTCATAAAAGTGCAGAGCACGGCCAACAAGTGCTGTAATTCAGTTCTTGCATGGTATTTGCTCTAAAGCAGTGCCATTTTGTACAATTTGCAGTTAAAGTTCTGCAGACTCTCTAGAGGATAAATTACTTAAATAATTCTTCACTGAGAGATACTTATCTACTTTCAAAACATAAATGAACTGCTTGCCCCTATGGACATTATGATATTTATAATATATAAAACAAAATATGAATATAAAGTAAAAATGCAGCTACGTGTCTGTATTTCCCCAGCTTTTTTGTTGATCAAATGTCAAGGTTCTCAATGTTTTATCATGACATGAGCTAGAAGTGCTAGCAACAAATTCAGATTCCCCAAGTCCTTCAGTTTGGAAGGGATGCTAGGACTTTTCTTGCTCAACAGCCTGCTCAAAGCAGGATCAAAATTAATTCAGATCAGGACTTTGTTCTGCCCAGTCTTGAGAATTTTTGCAGCATTACAAACCACCATTAGAAATGGAAATACTGTCAAATACAAATTATGCCACCTACCCTACATAACATTTATTAAAAAAAGGATAAAAATTTGTGTCATAATTTAGACAAGGATAAGAAGAATATTATCTGACTTGCATCCAATTTTTCCAATTAAGCTGAAACAACTGTGATTTCCAAATAAAGTATATTGAGATAGTTATTTCAATTCAATATTGCAGCTCGCAGTCAGCAAAAAAACGTAGGGAATTTTTGTTTGGTCATATCTAAAGTTCTTAACATATCTCTTTGAAAGGTGAGAAGGAAGGAAAATGCAAATTAGGGGGAATAAGATACAAATTGAATATTTGCATTAATTTCTGGCTATTACAAATGTAAGTCTCTGAAATAGTTACCATCATGGAACACCAATTAGAGCACTGTGAAAGTTTACTATCAATTGTTGACTCAAATTAAATGCTGACTTTTCAACCAGTAGTTAATCAAGACAGGAAGTGGCAGGCTTTGTCCAACTTCCACTTCTTAATTACAATCTTGAAACTAATGCTATGAATGTTTATGAACAATCTGTAAGGGTCACATTCCATTCAAATGAATTACAGTCATAGCTATTTAAAGCTTTGTTTAAGTCATTGTTCTTCCTTATTCCTTGTTCTTATCTCTTCCCAATAACATTGTTTTTGTGATAGTTATTTGTGCTTAATTAGCCACCCTTAGCAGAGCCAACTTTGATCATAATCTCTAAAATTATGTGACTACCATTATTTCTACCAAGTAATTAATAATGGGACGAGCCTGCTACTCCTGTGGAGCACAGTGCAGAGAATTCGGGGCTGACTCTAGAACTACAAGTAGTGCAAGCATGCTGGCTTGAAAGCAAAGCTGTATATAGTCTTTACCCAAGCAAACCCTGCACAACCAGATATTACAGCAATGCAAGAACCTTGCATCAGCTGAATGTCCAGGAGTCCCTTCTCCAACACCATTCTTCAATAAATCTGCACTTCAGTCTGTGCCTGAACCAACCACTAGGTGCATCTCCATACCCAGAGTTAACTCCATTGCTCTCAAAATACAGCCTGCCAATGCTCATTCCTTTTGTGCTGCTGCATGATCACTTTCACCTCCACATCATATTCCATAGTCCTAAACGGACACAGCCAAAGAACCCCAACAAATAAAATTGCTACAGGATAAGATTCTCAACTACTGTGGCCATCCATGTTGTTGATCCCCAGAAACTTCATTACATACCTGCTCCATGCTTCCCACAGATACCAGCTGACACCTGTGGGTGCCTATACAAAGTCTCTGAAAGGTGTCTAGAATATGGCAGGTCATGCTTTTCCCTTCGTGTGAAATATACCATAGAAATCCTAAAAAAGCCTTAGCAACAACAATTGTGTTGCGCTCTTCTTAATTTCTTCTGTTTTAGGGGCTGCATTCTGGAATAAATTGGAACCAAGTTCCAACTGTGCTAATTCCTCCACCCTGGAATACTGAACTGGGAAATGAAATCGCTATGCAAGCAAACACCAATATGCAAAACACTTTTATAGAAATAAAATGCATGTAATGAGATGCGATAGAAGCCGATATTGTTATGCATTGCAATTTAAGTCAGGAGGCTTTTAACAAGTGACTGCTGTAGCAAACTTGACTTGAGTTTTGAGAAATTATGGGCTGTTAGCAATCCCCGTTGCAAACCCTGGCCCATGCTCTGTGACCTGAAGTCCGCCTGTGGACCTCAGAACTAGGATAGCTTGACTTCGGTGCATGGCAAAAGTAGCTGTTGGATTCTGAAAAAAATATGCGAGCTAAAACCTTTGCAAGGTAACAGAAGTGAAAATCACAGATAGAAGTGCAACAAAATGCCTCAGGAAAGAAAAATACAAACATAGAAAGCTATAAAGCCCTTGAAAAGCTTAAACAGTGCAACTTCTTAAGATGAAGAGTCAGTCTGTGTCAAGGAGTAAGGGAGGCCAACAGATCCCCACCTGATTAATAACTGCTGGCCTAACAGAGTCTTAGCAGGTATCTGCATCAAAGGTGATTAGCCTATTGCTCGGCCTAGTAGCACATTTTTTCTAGGTACTTACTCTATGTACTAGTGAAGGTAGATGTACTGTACTTTTGACCTGCTTGTTTAGTGCTTTGCACACTGGCAAAGAACCCTTCTGGGAGGTTTACAACATGAAACCAAGCAGGTGTACAAATAGTGTCTCCCACAACCCTGGCAAAACACAACTGCTTAAACTAATTACTGTTAGGGAATTCATTCAAAAGAATAACTCACCATTAACCTTGGAGAAAAGAGAGTTAAGGAGGATAAAGGATGGACAAAAGCATTGCTCTTGTTCAGCATATTAAATTCATTACTGTCTAGTTTAGAAAAGGTTAATCTGCTGGTCAACACAATGAATAGCAAACATCTAATTTCGTTTGTTTCCTACTATGTCATCAGGTACATCTAAAAAATTTACCAGGCAGATTAAAGGTAGATAGTTTTTGCATTTGTTACACGCAAGATTCTTGGTCATTCTTTCAGTAAGTCAGGACTTAAATGCCAAGGCTGGGTTTAGCCCTGTGTTAAATTAACACTGAACAGTATCTTTAAGTTCAAGTCAAAAGTTTTGCTCTCCACCTCTCCTGTGCAGGAAGCTGTCAAAAGGGTGAATTACCTGTTCCCGTTGTTGACCAATAATCTGACCGAAGACCTGCTGCATAGAAAAAGAGTTGTGTGAGTCTTCTTGTTTGCCTGAAATCCAGAATTCAGGGTTTAATTCAATCACACCTCAGTCCTATTACACTGAACACACAGGACAAAACACTTCTCTCGATGAGGGAGGTTGCTATAGCCCCCTTCATTTCTGAAATTCTGCAAGCAGCTTTGGAGGTGAGGCAAGAAGAGATTGCATGGCAATTAAGCAGTCAAAGTCAATTGAAGGACTGAGACAGATGTACCCAGGAGGTCATTTTCTCATCCTCGGCCAAAAAGTCTCTCTCAGTTCAACAGAATTGTTCTATCTAATGTCCACAGAATGGAAAATCATTAAACATTTTGTAGCTAAATACATTAAACAGATGCTTGAATCACACACTTTAAGTTTGTTCCCCAGACAGGAATGGCACAGGAGTTATTTAACAAATGGGAAGCTTTATAATCTGTTTTTGAATCTTTAATAAAGGAGCGATAAGAGTCTCATTTTCCATGAAGGAGCTAAAGTTTGATCCATGTGATCCACCTTAACCCTTCATATTTTTATGCTTTTAAAATCACAGACTAACCCAAATCTGCCTTCAAGGTATCCATCTTATCTCCTGACTATGGACATAAGCACTCCCAATACAGGAAGTTTTGCAATCACTGTTTACAAGGACAATTTGTATCTTAATTTGACCTCAAATTTCGTTTTTATTTTCCTTCTCACTTTTTTTTCTATTAAACTTTTAGTATTAGAAGCTAGAGATGTAGGATCAAGATTTTAGTTTATTTATAGAATTTGTTACTCCAAGGTAAAAATGTTTGCTTAATGAAGTGTTTCCTCAAGGATATGGATATGTTCTAGTACTAACCACTTAGGACAATGGAATCCATGTCGACTGCCAGGCCCTGAAGACTTCCCACCGAAGTCCGGTTAATGATACTTGTCTGAATGGAATCCTTTAAAATGGCAGCCACACAATCCTCACACAGCACTTGCCCCTTTGCCTGTGGTACCACAAATACGATCCAGAAATGAATAAGAAGGCCTCCATTGTTGTTGTTACTGAAATAAAGAGCTCAGATTATCATCCTGTTGGAAGTTCTCTGAAGACTAGACTCTTAGCCCAAGCTTCTGAAGTACAAATTCAGAAGTGTACTGCTCATTTCCATATTTTTAATTACTTTAACCCACTGAATATGTATTTTCCCATTTAGAAAGTCAAACAAACAAGGCAAACCCCAAAACACACCCTTCACATCCAGTTGGGAATATTCAGTAGGCTGATTTCCCGAGGGCTCCTGACTTTTGAGATCTATGGAAATCACATTGTCTACACATGAATTAGAGCTGGACTATTTCCTAAAGATCAAACCAGAAATAGTAGAACAGAAATAGTAGAATTATCATCTCCAGAAACGCAGAGCTCTGCATTGGTATGCATTTCACCCTGCACTGTGTGCTGCAGGATGTAAGAAACAATTCCTAGATTATTTAGGTAACATGTTAGAGGCCCTGTATGATCACACTAATCTCTACCTCCTTAGTGGGGAGAAAGACCTTTAAATCAAACACAGCCTAGTAACCTCCAGTTTCTGAACCAAAACTGTACTTGGTTCAAGAGGATTGAAATAACTAACCTTCTAACATTAATTGCAAGCATAATATTAGAGTAAGAATACTTTATTGCATAGAGATTTCCTGCTTCTTCTGTAAGCAGAAAATAGTTTTATTCCAATAACATTACCTACAAAATATGTGCAATTTAGTCAATAACACAGAGTTGTGCTCCAACAGCAGGTTTAAGTGGTTAAACTTCTGCATGAGCCAGAGTATCACCAAACCTTTTTATTGACATTATTTCTGTTCATCTTGCATTGTATTCCTGGCAGACAAGGAACTGTTTATATGACTTTAGTTTCCCCTTACTTTTGTTAAGTGAATTGGTATAGGTTATAAACCTGTTTTGCTTTCAGTTCAAGTACATAGGAAAGACATTGAATCATAACCATTAAAAATAAGCTTGTTTTGCGGGCTTATTACATTATATACTTCCCAGCAGAAAAACAATTACATCAACTGCAGTTTTACCTGACTTCTGAGACGGTGGACTGCTTATAAAATTTGGAGAAAGAAGAAGTTGTGTAGACCAAGTTCATCTGAAAGAGAAAGCATAAAGACTTAGCATTCTGAAAATCAGTCACACCTAGAGATGCTACATGCCCAGGCTTTCCTAGGAACAACCTATTTTCCACCAAGATTACTCAACATGCACACACTTCCAGACATACATCAGCCAAGCTAGGCAGAGCAGAAGACGGGCAGACCAGCTCTTCAATGCGTCCATAACAAATCCAATATTCCCAGGAAACATCAAATCTTCTGCCCATGGCCAGCTGACATATACAGTAATGCTCTTTCCATAGAAATGAATTTTGAAACAGGTGCACATCCTTCACCCAGAAAATCCCAAACACAGAGGGCTTCCCTATGCTGATGATAAAACTTAAGGCCAAACTTCAAGAAAGATGCACACACACATAACATTTTTTATGCTGTTACTAAGGTGCAGTGAACAGCATACATCAGACCTTTTCCCACAGAATCACAGAAAGACTGAGATAGGAAAGGGCCTCTGGAGAGCATCTAGTCCACTGCTCAAAGCAAGGTCAACTACGCCATGTTGCTCAGGGCCATTTCCAGTTGATTACCTTCAAGAATGGAGACTCCACATCTTCCCTAGATGAGAACCCCCAGTGCTTCATTCCCCTCACAGCTAAGGAATCCTTTTTTTAATGTTTCCACGGAGTTTCTTGCACTTCGATTAATTTGTGTCTATTTTCTTCATCAACAGCTTAGTATTAAAATATTTCCTTCTAATACACACAGTGTAAAATGTGGAGAAGCAAAATCTCTGCCTGTTCCCTGCTGAAGGACTGCCTTTGGGCAAAGCAAGCTCCTGATTCTCCCTGTTGTTGGGCTGTGATAATACCAGTGCAACAATAACCTTCCTCTCCCCCTCCTGTTCAAAGGCACAAGGTGGCATGTACCTCAAGCTGTTCAGACCTCACTCTGCTGCTTTATGATTAAAACTAATGCCCAAAGGACTTTGACACAGATCGTTTCAAAGGCTGTAAAAATCACATCCATATTAATCCCTAACTTCCATTGTTTGAAACAGGAAGTTTGAACAACAATTTTAAGGGCCTAAATAAAGTGCGTAGAGCTCATTCTTTCTCCAGATTAAGGTACAAGGGATTTTATGTATTACTGTTAACTATCAAATGGAAAGAACCTATCTTGAGAGGTTCTTCTACTACCACTTGGGGTCTCTGGGCCAGCAGCCATGAACAAAAGGGTTTTGAGGAGAACAACTAACAAAATCCCAAATTGCCCACTTCCCTACCAACAATTTTAGTCAATAGTTAAGGCTGCCACAAAGCCCAGTTTCAGCAATGCAAAACCCATTGGTGAGTTCAGGCAAAGTTTACAGATAAAGAATAAGTTCCAAGAAATGTTCAAGTAGAAGGTGGTGTCACTGGCAGCTCAACACCTTGTCTGTCACCTCTCTCCACTATGTATGACAAGGGCAAGATGCTCTGAGACAAGAGCAAGACACAGGGATTACAAGAGGTTAGAGCTGCTCCATGGAGAGCAGGGAAAGGTGATGCCCTGCACTGATTATTTGAAAGAACTTTAATGATTAACATGCAGGACTTGGAAAGATCTGGAAAACAGGAACATTAGTTCACATTATAAGATGACAAAAACTTCGTAATTATTGAAACATTTCTTGGTCGTATCTAACATTATTTTTTGGTTTGTTTTTGTTCAGCAGTTTTTATACAGTCGCTTGAATCCTTAAGTGGACAGTACTGCAGTTACTGGCACTAATGTATTTTTGCTCCCTACACCAAGTGTCTTTAAAATCAAATTCCCTTTTAACCAAGATTTCCACCCCTTTCTTCCCACTGTAGAACAGCTATCGATCCAGAGTTCTATTTCTCCTTTGACTGATGAAAGGTATTTAGGAAGAATAATGGTCTTTAGAATATCTAGTATCAGAGGGAAGTGTAAATGTAAATATGTTTGTGATCCCTAGGGTAATTATAGATGCTTTAAGGCAGAAGACTGGCAGAAGATACCAGTGTAAGTGCAAAAGATTTCATCTGTTTGATGATTCAAAAGTGGCAATGGAGTTTAAGGACTTTCATAGAATTTTAGTCATAGATTTGTGGGGCAAGTATGTAAAATTTTAAGTAAAATGTAAAAAACCAAACAGACCCGTTCAAAACTCAGTTTGTGATTAACAAACTGAAAGCAGTCAGTTCCTTCATACCTCCAGACAACCACCCTTTGCACATAATCTCCTGGGGGGGCGGGGAAGGGGCGGAAGAACACCACAGCATCCTCAATGGCACCTGAACATCACTTACTCACAGCTCTGATCATTTTTGCTAACCAAGCAGCCTGCCCATCTTACCACATGCTGCACAGTCTGTGCCATAGAGAGGAATTCCTTTGACTCTTTCTGCCTATATTCTGGAAGAAACTCTATGTTGGCAACACGAAACAGTCCAACAAAATACAGTGCATCTTTGTTTTCTGCCTGAACTGCAAGAAACAAAGAAGACAGTTAGCCTTTTTTTTTTTTTTAAACAATGAAGGGTTTTTATTAAATTCGAAACCGAATTAATCTATTTGGCCTAATCTACTTTCTAGTTTGAAACAAACTACCCGAAGAACACTACACTTTTATAGCCAAACTGTTATAGATGTGTACCAAATGATGGTTAATTGAGCTCCTGTTCCTTACACACCAGATAAGATATCACCATACAAATGAGCCAGCATAATGAAGGCAGTATCAACATCCAGATTCTGGAGGATCCCTAAGGAATCTTAGGGAGTATTAGCATCAGGGGTCTAAAGAGGAAAACGTATCTTTTAATGCTTAATTACACACATACTTATTTTACTCCCCTTTTACTTCCTTAAATCTATTCTGAGAAATAAAGGACTTACCTGAACTTCAGAAGGCCAAGAAACACAGTGGAAGGCAAAACTTCTGAGGAATCAAGCTCATAAAAACCTGTCAGGTCTGTGCAAATCAGCTTGCACACAAAAATGTTTTGCATAATGCTGAAATAAAGTCACACTCTCTAAAGCCAGCAGATACGCCTGCTTTTCTAATTATTTGTTAAGTCTTAGTAAGACAAAAGTTTTTCAGACCCTATTTAAAAATTTCCACATTTATTTTAGAAACAGCCCTCAGGACAACTGAGATCCTAAAGTCATCTGAAAGTACTATTGGCAATAACGATATATGGAGCTGGCATGAGCTTTCAGCAACTCACCAATGAAGAGCCACAGTAATGTCCAGGTTACAACTCCTAAAATGAATAGAATGAGGGTAAAAAGAATTATTTTGTTTTGAAAATTCCATATCAACTTATCTTTTTTCTTCAATTTGTCATGCTTTTTCCTTGCCAGAATCCTCTTTGCCAACTTGTCTTCTGCAGATACCATTTGGACTATGTTGGCTGCCTAAAATAAGGTGAAAGACAACAAAAATTGTGGAATGTTTCTAGAAGGAATTGACTGAGCAACAAGTCTCAACCAATTTGTTCCTCAGAGAAAAGTCTCCACTTCCTTCAGGATGTGGAGCAGTGGCTATGGACAGGCTCTTCCTGCACATCTAGCTCCCTCTGAGAAGTTACCTCCAGTGAACAAGAGAGCACAGCACAGGTCTTGCTGAGATGGGACCTGCACAAAATCATCACCTGGATATCCAGACGCTAGACAGTTTATTTTGAGCTACAGTCCCAAATTTTCTAAAGCTAGATCCAAAATATGCCCTGACCATCTTATCTAGGTACAAAAGACTACACGACCATTTCTATATTTGCAGGAGTAGTTTCCGCTTCCTATAAGTTATCTACAGCTTGTCTGTTCTGGAAAGTCCGTTTGTACTAGACACCACCACCACGCTCCAGGCATTTTCCTCTGCAGAAGATAGTCAACACATTTAAGCAGACAAATAATGTTTATCAGTTGCTGCAGGCACAGCAAGAGCTGCCTGAAGAAGTCTCTGGCACTTCATAAAATTCTCTCTTAGAGTATCTCCTGTCACAATGGTGTGTTGTGAGAACAGCTAGAGGTTCAATCACGTTTTCTCAAGTCAATTAATTGTCTTATCTCTGCAGAGTTTAGCTGGCAAATTCCTGGACCACTCAGAGCATTATGGACCAAGTGCACTGGATATAAATACAGTTTTAGCTGTTATACTCAGCTACACCAGAATTAAATTACAAGAAAAAACAAAAAAAAAACCACCCTACAACAAAACCCCAACAAACCAAAACTCACCATGCATTTCCTCCTTACATAACAATTTTAGCGTAAGTTAGATAATATTGCTACATAAACAAGGAACCTTCAGGAAAATACTCTAAAAACATCATCTTCCAGTGAGAGGGAAGCTCTCAAGGAGCGGCCTTAGGAAGCTGTGGGTTGTCCATGACTGGAGGTGTTGACAAATACCAGTCAGCAATCAGCAGTGAGAGTTTTAGTGCACAGTCTTCCATGAAGCACAAAACAATCTTAGACAAAATGACATGCTCAGGAGCTCAAATATATAAGGATTAAACTGAACTTCGTCATTTTAAAGATGAAGACCAAAATAAATAACTCTTCTTCCTTGTTTTTGGAACAGCTTGATTCATTTCAAGGCCATCTTCAAAGTGGGTGTTCCTCACCTCACAGCTGAATTTATGCCGCTGAGAGGCATCTCTAAGTGGTACATCACCTCTAAGCAGTGCAAATCAAAAAGCTCTGACAACGACCAGTGATAACTGGTCTATGATTTGCTCAAGATGCTGACAGCCTCACTCTGAAGGATGAACCCCTGTCCTATCACCTATCCCCTTCTGTGCCCACACAAAAATACACGGAGGAATTCACAATCACATTAGAAGAGACACACAAAACAGCAGAGCCCCTGACTTGGGCAGATTTAGCTGTTCCCTGTGCTCAATAGGCTCTTTTTAACCTCTGCAGAGCTACGGCAGGTAGATCATGAGGAGAAAGGGTGCAACAAGATGCTCACCTATTTACCAGCGTTGCATTGTTTGAAGCTTTTTCAGAAGGTACCCTGCAAAGAGTGTGTGGCCTGTTGTAGACTAAAATGTGTGGACATAACAGTCATTTTTCATCCCTACTAATTATATTACACTTGATGAGAAAGAAAACCATGAAAGTCAGGAAGTAACTAGCTAAAAATTTCATTCTTGAGTTTTCATTATGAGATGCCAAGTTTAATACAGTGGCTACAAAACCTCTGTGCTGATGCAGCAGGAAATGACAAGCACAACTGCCAGACATTTGCAAAAGTGGTGTTGTGAAATAACCTACAACAAGTGCTTGTTTCCTTTTGCTCAACAGTAGGAGACCCCCATCTGTGTTTTGGGCCTATCAGCATAAGAGCGATGTTGACAATCCAGAGTGATTCCAGGGGAAGATCACAGAGGTAAGGAGCTGGAGGATATGATGTATAGCAAGAAGCTGAGAGCCTTAGGGTTGTTCAGCTGGAGACAAGGAGGCAAATACAGTGTGAGTAAATCTAATTAGAGATTTCCATATCTAAAGTGGGCTATAGAGAAGACAGAGCAACACTTCTCACTGGTGCACAGTGAAGAGAGAGCCACAACAGTCACATACAGCAGCAGAGAACATTCCAGCTAGACTGGGGGAGGGGGAAGAATGTGCTTCACCACAAGGGCCATGCACCTGAGCCATGCCCAGAGGTGCCAGGGAACCCCCAGGCTTGGAGTTATTCAAATCACAGGGGATCAATGTTCCAAGAAATCAGTTTTGGTTTTGATGTTAGCTCTGTTCTTAAAAAAAAATTAAAAACCTGCAGAAGTCTTCACCAACATATTTTTTTATATGTTTCTGTGATATTATGCACTAGTAATACTATCAAGAAGAGACCTCTGTGTATCCTCAGAGGGAGCATAAGAAGCATCCCCACAAACATCCTGATGGTCCTGTAGTCAAACACAACAGATAGCAATCTTTGACCTCAGAGTGGAGGATGTTCAAAGACGAGAAGAAAACTTGGTAATAAGTAATAACAAGTAGAGTTAAAAGACTAAGTTAAAAGACCCTCTACAATTTCCTCAAAAAAAAAAAAGAAAAAAAAGAAAACAAACGAAATCTTTAAACACAGAGACTTCAGATTCATGTCCTCTATCTAGGTAATTAACTGCACTTGTTTTGTGTGTTCTCCACTTGATTTACACATTTCCTGTATTTTTTACAAATGTTATTGAGTCTCTTTAAGGATGCAAATCAAATTGCCTTTTTGTTGGTTTAAAGCTCTGCATTGTCACAAAGGTCCTTTATACACTCAGGTGTTCAGTAGGCCAGCTTGAGGCAGCTCAATGAATGCTGAATTCTGACATCTGAAATTTTGGTCACTTTCATCAAGATTCCCACAGCAATATTTTATATTAAAGTTTTCCCATGTAACTCCTTTTTGTGGCTCTAGACCCAAACAGACAGATTTATTATTAAAAATTAAATCCTGTCAAGTGTTGTTAAAAATTACTCAAAATTGACATCACTGGATATATAAGTGGGCACTTGAAACAACTGATGTCTTCATTGCATCTACTGTAACCCTCATTTTTTTTTTTTTTTAAAAAGCAGTTCATGTATCAAGCTTTCCATGACAAAGATCTGTTACATGGTATTCATAGGAATATTGAATGCTGTGTGCTACATTATCAATATTTCCACGTTTTATTAATTTACCATAAACATTTTATAGTAAGGAAGACAACAGCAAAGTTAAGCTGCTCCCTTCCCTCAATAAGGACTATAATACTTCAGCTTTCCTCTCTACTGCAACTTAGTTCTTGTATTCCAGAACTGGTTTCCAGCTGAAGTTGCAATTCGACTATCACCATACACTAAATTATTTAATTACTTCTTTATCATCAGGTAACACTCATATAAAAATCCCCTTCTCTATCTTCTCTGGGAAAAGCAAAACACTTTGCCTCCTTTAATGTTGCCTTTCTTGCCTAGAAGTTAACTTCTTTTTGGAAAAAACATGCTGCAAGACACCACTATAAGCTTTTATGTTGTCGTACTGACACATCCATTATTTCAATTGTCTGAAAATATGCATTATTAGCAATCCAGAGATAAATAATCACATGTAGACATTTTTAGACTGAACTATAAAACAGAAAATTTTACCAAATCTAACCATCATGTTAAGTTTAATACTTGAGAACTAGATCACAAGAAATCTGATAGTGTCAAGAAGTATAGAAAATCAAGAATGTTTAATTCACCTACTTACTTCATCTTCAGGTTTAGCTGTTGGGGGATCATTTTTTTCATCCATTTCAGCAGAATTAATTTTATAACTTGTCCAAGCTAAGAAAGAGCCTTGCACTTTTTCTCAGGCACCCCTTCTGCTTGTGAAGCTGAAGACAGCTAATTGCAATGTCCAGGACCAAAAGAGGCATCAATTTACTTTGTTGAGTTTCCAATTGTAATCTCATCTGCCCTACTGCACCTTTGCAAATGTTAGAAGGCTGCTGTCATGTAACTTTAGACTTCAAATTCAGACGGGATAAAATAGGCTTTTCATGGTCTTTATAAAGCTGAAATATTAAAACACAAAGTTGCAGAGCTAAAATCTATACATCACTGATCCTTATGGGTTCCTTCCAATTCAGCATATTCTATGATTCTGTGAAAATGTCACAAAATTAGTTACAGGAACAAGAAAAGTAGCAAGTGAAATGTAAAAGTGAGAGCAAAAACATGCTTAAATAAGGAAAAAAAAATGTAAGCACCTTAAGTAAGATTGTTAAAAATAGCAGATAACAACAGCAAATCAGGATGAGCATTTTGACTTTCTTCTAGAATTTTGTAAGGTACCTATTGAAAACTCAGATTTGGTTATTTTATTAAAACTGAAAAATAAACTGCTCCAGGCAACTTATTTCATATTGTTAAAATAGATCAGGCTTCAAACTGAGAATCCTTTCTGTAATCAGATGCAGGAAGTCACTTGTATTATAACAGTTCCATCCTATTTTCTTTGTTAATTAAATATTTATAGAGGCTGTAAACCAGTACTTTCCTCAATGGATGCTAAGTATAGAGCTGTCTTTACTTTTAAGTGATTAACAATCTCAATGCCTTCCTTGGGTAAACTGCAGAAATGGTACTGGAGATATATCAATAATATTTTTAAAATAACCCTTTTATTAATTTATCTTTGAAGATATAAAACCTAAATGAGGGAAAAAAAAAAAGGCACTACAATAGAGGAATAGAATAGAAAGGATGTAGTCAGAACTCATAACAAGTGAGCTGAAGGTGCCATCTATGCTCTGTCCATGTAACCAGCTATAAATGACTTCAATTACAAGGCAAAAATTCCTACAGTTAGATAATATATTAGTAAAATAACCACTTATTATCAGGAGTTTTTGGCTTATGCTCTGAAGCACAGTAATTATGCCCTCAGTCCTTGCTGCTTGTTCTAGAACTGCAAGGTATTTTAACCACATGAAATGGTATGTTGAGCTCTGGGCCACACTAAAGCTTAGCAGCATAGGAAAGTCTATCCATGTAGACTCCATATTACCATATTTAATTGCTTCCATATTACTATATTTAACTGCTTCCAAGTCTCTCTCTCTCTCTCTTTTTTTTTTTATTTTTTTATTTTTTTTTTTTATTTAATTATGCTTAACTTTTGGGGACTACTCTGGTCTCTTAAAGTGTTCATGTAACTCCCCAAAGCCTCCTACTACCCCATGCACAGGGAGTTACTGTGATGTAAGTGCTATTTCAGAAGCTAGTCCATAGATTGAAAGAGCATTGTACAGGTAAATACTGTAAGTCCCATCCTCCTGCACTACTTGGGGTTTGGGAGGTAAAGGGATGTGGGTAAGTAGAAGAGCAGCAAGAGAAGCGGGCCTGGGAAAGCAGGGAGGAACAATGTTGTTTCAATATTTGTCTTTTGATTTCCCACTACCCACACTCATAGTTCCAGTTCTATTTGAATTTGCAATAAATTAAGTAAATTTTCCCCAAGCTGAGTCTGTTTTGCCTGTGACAGAATTTGGCAAATAATCTCCCTGTCTTCATCAAAAAACATTATTTTTCTCTCCTTCCTGTTTCTCCCATTTTCTCCCCTGATCCTGCTGAGGAGAGGAGGTAGGGGCTGAGCAGCTGGGTGCGAGTTTGGCTGATAGCCATGGCTAACCCACAACAGTGTTGCAGTACCCGGCACATACTTTCCCCTTCTCCCCTCTTAAAAAGCAAGGTTTTGACTTTCGTTCATGATATCTTTACTTTAAAACAGAATGCACTAAATATAAAGAGACTGACAAACTGAAATGAAAAATTAAACACATTAGAAATAAAACCATCTTATGAAAGTGAGCACTTTTGTTTCCTTCTGTTTAATTAGTTGCATATTCCCTATATAAAAAAAGAAGTCTGAAGATGAAAAAAATTCAAAGCCATGCAAACTATAAGCTTACTCTCTCAGATCTCCTGATGGGTACCAATGATTCCAGTTCAGCTTGAAAAGTTACCATGATCCAATTATTCCAGTTCTGAGCTCTGTGGAGAGACTGGATTTCACATAAGTCCACCTGAAAGGGCTATTGGCTCTGAGCGGGTATGAACATACTGATATTAAGCAGCTTGATTTTTATCTTCTGTAAGTAGTGCATAGCAAAACATGGCTCTAACTTCTTTCTGACCCGAATCAACATAACAGTTTAGCATCCTATTTTCTTGCTTTTGTCATAGCTTCCAGACCAGTTCCACTTCCTCATGCGTTTCTACTACAAAACTCAGTTTCACAAATCACAGACTTCTCAGATTATTCACACAATGACAATGACACTTGGTTTTACTCACACCATTCTCACTTATGGGAGTAACTTCCTCATGCACATCTGTTTAGCAGCCTGACTTTCTGTTTCCCATCTCATCAAGACCCTCACACAAGTGGGGCAGCTTGACAGTCTAATCTGTGACCTCCCATGATGGTGACATAAAAAAGAAAAGATAGTGAAGAAAAGACAGTTGGATCTTTGGTGCATCCTCCCGTACACACGCAAACACCCCTCTCCCTTTCCACTCTGATGGGCAATGTGGTTTGTCTTAAGATGAAAACACCAGGTGGGTATTTGCAGGAGGAACAGTCTGGATGCTCACGTAATGAATGCATTCCAGAGATAGGGGAGCTGTGATGTTTGGATTGACATTGGTGCACACTGGTTTGCAAAAGGGTATAAAATGTGACTGGAGACCAGGCAACCTAAGCAAACTGGTGTCCTGAAGCTGCCAGCAGCTTCAGGGTGGATTCTTTTAACAGGGAAGACAGGGAAGACACTCACTTTTGGATGAGTGACTAAAATTGCTAAGATCCTGATAAATACAGAGATACAATCTGAATTAGCTACATCGGGGCTTTCTTGCTCTATAATTGAGAATTCTGCAAGGCCAAAGACTGTAAACACACATTTCTAGCCAAACCTCCTTATAATAGAACTCTTTAGATACTATAATACATTTTTAATAGATCATAAAGCTTTTATTTATATGCTGCATTGGCAATATGTATATACTGTACTAGCAATAAATCTAATCATGATCATCCACACATTGATTGTGTCCTATTTCTCACACCTGGCTGAGAACACTCTCTCAACCACTCCGCTACACCCCCCAGCCCACTGAGTCCCTGATTAAGAGAAAGATTACTGAGGATCCACGCAACAGCCCCAAGCCACAGCAGAGATGTCTCTCTGTATTACATAGATGTATCCTGGAGGAGGCTGGGATACCAGCAATTCAGCCTTCTAGTACAAAAAGCTTGTCTTTTGCTGCACAGACCTAGTGCTGTGCTGGGGGGAGGTAGGATTCATCTCACCTGTCTCAGACGGTCTAGAACTCAGGCATGTAAATCCAAGTTTGTTTTCTAGGCTGAGTCTATACATGATGGTGACAGAGAAGCATTCAGAACAGAGAAGATGAATCACAATTTCACCACTGGGTACAGACAGAAAAGAGGCAATTATCTTACCAAACCTATCCTCTACAAAATCATCTCTGTGTAATAGAAATGTTTCCCTTCTGACCAAAGCTGCCTTCATGCTCAGCTCAGAGGTTTTCTTGCTCCTTTAACTGACAGGAGCCCAGAATCAGCCTGACAGCATCAGCCCACTAACACAGCAAGGTGCTCCACAGAGCTACTCACCTCAGCATGACATTTTTTCCAAACATCACAAGTGACAGAGTTTGCTTGTATTACAGGATCTTCCATTGCTTACCAGAAATGTCTAACGAACTGCATGAAATCATGGAGGAAAGTCCCTACAAAAAACAAAGTCAGTTCTACTACAACCTGGTTTTATTCCCCACTAGAATTTTCTTACATACTGCTTGTATGTGTTTTTCTTTAATCAAAACTCAGGTAAAGCACGGGTTTTAGTCTGCCTATGAAAACTAAGCAAGAGTTTAAGTGACAATTTATAATAACATTCAGGAGGCATTCATAAACATTCTTAAATCAATCAATTTTCATTGGTACAGAACACACTGTCTGATTCCATGCTTTGTCCCTCAAGTAATTTCTTCAAATTACAGCTGAGATTACTTCCAACAGAGGAAGAAAAGGTTTTGGCTGTCCTTCCTAATAAACCAGCTGAATTTGTTATTCAGCGCCATTTTGAACACAGAGAATGTCAAATACCTATACCTTCAATAAGCATGTACTAATAACTACTGTGGTATTAGTAGTCTGCAAAGATCTGCATACACACAGGCAAGTCATTAACATTTTGGATACATGTCTTCCACCCCAGAAGACAGAACCAGTACACAATAGACATTATTTCAATTTTCTGAAAGCTGAAATTGTAAGCAAGAAGAAGTGACACTTTTATTGAAGTATGGAAGTGGGTGGCAATTGATTACTAAATACAAAATTATTAATAACTGTCTACTAAAACATTTCGGTATCAACTTTGAACCTCTTTTCCCCTCCTCCAATGAATGAGTACCATGTTGCTTGCTTTCCAGATCTTTGCTATCTGGAGATGCAACTTGGAATCACAATACTTGTATTTATTTTTCTTCTCCTTGAGCTCTTACTCAGTTTCTGATTGCTGACCATGCTTGACTATGCACTAGAGGTCTCTGGCCTAACAAAACATTTTCCAACAGACAAAATCACGTTGGAAATTACAGGCAATTGAGCTGTCTTCAAGGATCCAGAAACAATACATAACTGTCATTGGCAGAGCACATCACCTGAAATGAAGCAGCTGACCATCTTGCACAGCAGCACTAATAGAGCTATTTCATCTCAACAACGGACTGAGAATAGCTTAGTTATTTGCATCCCATCTGTTTAAATTAAATTTAAAACACTAAGTGAGCACATCTTTTGAACACAACATCCATTTATCAGTCTGTGCCATTTTAAGGACAGCAAGCCCTGCTATTCCATCAGTTAATGGTCTTGCACTATTCAATGCTCATTGGTGGCACTAGCTAATTTTACTCTCCATTTCTCTCTTGCTTATATGAAACTGCTTGCTATGTGTAGCAGGGCAAGGAACAAGTCAAGCAGTATTGACACAGCATACATGGAATAATACTGCTAGATTAAATATGACTTATTAGGACAATCACAGTGGTTTGAAACCTGCTGCATTTCCAGGAAAATAAATACTATTAAAAATTAGAGTTTCTACAATAATGAGGTTGACCCAGTTGAAGCAGCACTGAAGCCAATGATATCCTCTACAGAGGCCAAGTCAGGGCAGCTCTTCAGCCAAGCAAAAGCAAAATTTATTGCTTTTCAGGTGGTGTGTTGATGTGCAAACTCTCATCTATCAGAATGCTCATTCAGGTATGCTTGGTTAGGTCAGGCCTGAGCAGGGTCTGACCCTGCCAAGTCAAAGCACTTTTACCAGTAAAAGTCTCTGTGCTTGTCCTTGCAAATCACACTTCATTTGGTGACCTGCTCCTTAATTGGTTAAAAGCAAACAAGGTGAGATTTATAAGGTCATGGCTTCAGCTTGTAGGCAGTGCTGTACAAAAGCACTGGTCCACGAGGCTAAGACCTCTAGAAACTCTTATGGTTAATGGATACCCTGCTCTCCATCATCAAACCCTGTGTGCCACATGGAAAGCAAAGAGGAAAACATCTCTCTTCTTTCACTTTCTTAGCAGTCATATCTGTTGCCACAACAGATGCCAGCTGATGTGAATCTAATGTTTAGTGCAAGCAAACCAGAAAATATCTTACTCATGCTTATCTCCCCAGGAAGCACAAAGCCCCATGCCAGCCTCAGTGTTTGCCACAAACAAATGCCCCTACAAAATGCTAGTATAATCTACTTGTTCTGCCTTTCCACAGTTGCATTCTCCTTGCAATTAGGCAGAGAAGATCTCTGATACCCTGATAGAAGACCAGCACTGGAAGTTTAACTCCTTGTCTTCCCTCCTCTTTCTTTCAAAAACCTACCCATGCCCCTTCCTTTCAAGTCTTGATGTTGCCTCTCATTTCTATTACTCTGGTCACTTTCTAAGTAAGAGGACAGACCAAAAAAGCCTGGGAGGAAAAAATCCAACAAACCCAAACAAAACCCAATTCCTAGAGTTTTTTCTGGCTTTATTACTTTTACCTAAAAGACTTCAGGAGGGCATTGATGCCACCTGTGATACTTTTATCTCTACTCTATCAGTCCTTCCATGTTATCTCCCAGAAAGTGGGAATACAGCAAGCACACACAACTTCAAACTGTTAAGGAGCAAAACAGATTTTTTTTTTCCTTTTAAAGCAAGTAACTCAAACTAACCTACTAATAAACAGTTACAGTATTTGCACTTAAAACTATTAAACAAGCTGTTTCACTGAGTCTGATGAGCGCGGTTTCAGTTTCTTTGTTCAGGAGTGATGGAACAGCTCAATATTTCATCCCTAGAAGTGACTGACACTGCTGTTGTCATCCCTCACTCACCAAAGATTTTGATAAGCAGAGTACCCAGAAGACCTAAAGAGATTAATTCAAGAACTGAAAAAACCTACTTGACAAGGAGGGGCACCAGGAAGTTAATCCACCTAATTTGACATAGAAAGGTTTAAACTAAACTATTTTTAGTGTTTGAATAACATAGCTCTGCTATTTGCAGGCTTCTCACCAAGACAAAGAAAATCCTATGTGCCAGCAGAGGCAGGGCTGTGCAACCAGATAACTTACAAAGAAAATCTGGTGTTCAGGATAAAATCCACACAGAAGCACAGACAAGCCTGTCAAGAGGGCTGTTAACCATGAATACAATTGACCAAGAATTGTGCTGGCTCCTATTGACCAAATTGCCCTGTTCAAATTTTATTGTTTTTTTCCAGAGATGCTCTTGATGTTCTACCTAGGTCACTGCAGTCTCCTCTGACCTTGACATCTTCGGGTACTGGCAGGCAGTTTCTTTATCTCAGCTGCAGGGATGCTAATCTTCATTAGGGGTTGATCACCAGCTGAATATCTGCTCATGCCCTTGGGCTGAGTGCAGGGAAACAACAGACAGAAGTTAAGAGGATCTGGACTGATGGAAACAAATGAAAGTCTAAATATAAAACTTGTTACCATGATCCACACAAGCTTCATTTTTTCCCCTGCCTGCTTCTAGTTTCTGCATTACAGAGATTGCTGTTTGTATGCTGGTTAGAGATGCAGGACTTCAAGGGTTGGATATGGGCATGTTCTGCATATGGCAGTGTCCTTACACAGTCATTACCCTGTCAAGAAATTGTAAGAACTAAAGAATGATAAACAGGAGGGAGCTACAGCCCTGTCTGCTCCATTTATAGTGTAATCACTTAAAAAAAAAAAATTACTATAGCTTGAACTACAGCTGAGGGGATTTGGTTTTGGTTTTTTGTTTTGTGTCTGCCATGTGGAAGGTCAGCAGACAGAAACACCCTTTCCAGCTGCTGGGTCTCCATACTGCCTCAACACAAAGAACTTGTGAGCCTTTCTCCAGCACCATCATGTTATCCAGCTCCATCAGTTGACATCTCACAGCAACACCACTTGAGCCAGCTTTTTGGACAAAAGTTTTACCTGGGATTTAAATACTGTATTTTCCCATAAGCAGGTCCTACTCCATATTCTTTTGAGAAGCTTCAACTCTCTCAATGTCAGAGCCAATCACTTGTAAAAGATAAAATGAAGCTAATCAAGACCATTGGGGAAATCAGTCTGATCAGCAATTTGCCAAATCAGGCAAGCTACCCGAGATTTGTTTAAGGATCAGGTGGATATCACAGCACACAATCTGATCACACATGTACAATACAGCGCCTAGCAAGGATAGCTCGTCACATAAGCTGCACCTGCCTACTGCAGTGAAATTTCAGTATCCTTTTTTGTCTGGAAAGCATGGGATAAGATCCCCACACTAAATCCTTTGTGTACAGTAATGTCAGAACCTGCAAAGCCTGCACTTCCTCCACGTAACACAGTAGTGCTGAATGTCTGTGTCTCTTGACCTTCAGACACAGGGAGCTCCCTCTATCGATTTCTGTGTTGGCTACCTACCTACCTCTTGCCTGTCCAGACTTGTAGTGGATTTATTTTAACAGGCCAGATGGATTCCCCACGGTGTCTTGATGAGTCAAAAGGAGGAGAGAGCTAATTTAGGATCATCTGAGATGCTGGCAGTGCCACCTTTTTTAGTGCCATGGCCACAAAACAATACAAACAAGACAAAAAATGCCTACACTTCTGTAAGGACAGCCTGGACCCCTCCTCACATAGCTCAGAATTTTGTGCAGCCTCATGTTGTCTCAGCTCTTAGTTTTGCAAGTGACATGCAGGGCTGTCAATATTTCTCCTCCAGAGTATTCATTATACACTGAACCCATCACATAGTTGGGATCCTGTTCAGGACATCAAATCTCTGAGCTTGCCTCAGCCTCATCATTACTCAAACTTCTTTCTTAAAACATTTTAAAGAATATATTTAACTCCAATTTCCCTTTGGGGGTGGACGTGGGGAGATGACATGACACATGACTATATGTACATGATTTCAAATTGGTTATAGAAATTGTATTTTTCAATGAGTCTTCATAATAACCTGCATTTTCAATGCAGCTCACCTCATGATGATTATAAAGAACTCTCAGACACAATAATAAGTCTCAGAAGTGCTTTGCATTTGTAATGAATCCTAAGGGAGGAAACATGATTCATTCTGTAGAACACTGGGGAAATGGCAATAGCCACATCCTTGATCTCAAAGGACAAAGTGTAGTTACAAGCACCTGGCTCATAAGTAGAACTATTTTTGGAGTTAGTTCTCCTCGCTCCGAGGAGCAAAATAGTGTTCTTAAAAATTAATTTAAAAAACAAAGTTCATTTGGAGGTCCTGGTTGCCTTTTGATGGATAGACACTCATCTATATTGGAATAAAAACACCTTAATCAGAGCACTGTCTTTTGTTTCTTTGTTCTTTGAGTAGCTCCTGCTGGACATAGGAACAGTTTTTCCCAGTGCAGCAGCTCCGCCTGCACAGAGGGGAGGATCTGGAGAGAGCACGTGCGTTTTGCTGTGCATTCAGCCTTATTTTAACACAGCCAAGTAAACAAGCAAATGCCAGTTCTCTTTAAGCAATGTACATTACCGGCCTGCACTATGAACAACTTCCCACTAATATGAATAACGATCCGCCTTTCCTCGTTCCCAGCCAAGATGACAGGACTTTCACCTTCACTTGCTATATATAGTTTTAAATTAGAAGTCTTAACTGAGCCTATACAAACATTGACCAAAGGAACAACAAAAAATTGAGGACCCTGGTGACCTTTGATGACAGAAGGGGTGGTATTGATGACATTAAATATGACTGGTTTATGTTTCCATTTGTAGAGGTCATTCATCTCTCTCTTCTCCCAAATGAGGGAGGTACTCCTTTTTTCTAAAAAAACAGCTGTTACCCTCCACTGTAGTCTTTTTTTCCCAAGAACTTACTTTATTCTGTCCATATTTTTCAGTGTTTTATGGGTTATCTTTTCCTGTATTTCATGGGTTATTTCAAGTCTGCTCACAGGAAAGACAGCTTTAAAACTATCTATTCTTCTTTCTAATTTGCATTTTTTTCCTAACCTGCCACATGTATAAAACAGGCAGGTTAGCAGCAGGTAGGAAATGTTTGCATTTAGTTTTTTTTTGCTATCAGACAGCATCTGCTCCCCTTTTCAGAGTTAAACAAGGTGCCTAGGAATAATAAAAAAAACACCACCAACAAAAAAACCCTCTCTAGTTTTCTCTGCCCATTAAAAGCTGTTAGATTCATCAGCCCCCACGTAGGCAAGCCACTGCAGTTCAAATTCCCTGCAGACTGCTGACCACACAGCACTCTGTAGGGGCTCACATCTCACCACCACGACACACCAAGCAAACAAATAAATCCAGACGTTTCCATGCTGCATATTCTGATACTGTAAAAATATCACTGCAAGGTTTTGAAGTTTAAAGCATGCTAACTGTCCTCTGCTGGCCTTGATCAGGTGTTTTACCTACAGTACAATTAAAGTAACTATCATTTTAAGGAGATTCTCCTAAACACAGAGCTAAAATGCCCCTTTTATTTCAAAATCACTATAAAGAACGTAACATTTTCTGAAATACATTGTGTTCAAAACTAAAGATTCATTCTAGATGTATGTTAAGGTTTATGATTCATCCTATTATAGCTGGTATAGAGCCTCTTAAAGGAAGACAACAACGTTCAGGACTAAAACCTCCCTCCTCTATCCCTCCTGCTTTTGTAAGAGCCAGCGTTTATACTTAGCTAAAGGGCAAAAGCATCATTGCTCCTGCAGTTAAGTGCTCCCTGCGCCCATTTATCTCCAGCTAATAATCCAATTTGCCTGAATATATTTGACTCCAGTAGGAGTGCAATTCACAGAGCAACTGCAGAAGGTATTTCTTAAGGGACTCATCATATTACATGGAGACAGGCATTTTAAATAGAGAACATATTCTGCCAGAGTGAGGTACACTCATGCAGCCTGCTTCAGTGACATGGCAGTGCTATGGCTTGCTTTATTTCACAACTCCCGCTTAAAAAGCAAGCAGCACAAAAACTTTAAACATTCATGGATTCATTTTACAGAACACAGAGGCTGTAAACAGTAATTTTGCTTTTGATTCTCATCCTACACCAAGCATAAAGAAAGAAAGAAAGTGAAAAAGACAGAAGTAATAAAGAAAAGAAAAAAAAAGAAAAATAGCTAATTACGGTAAAAGCATCACTCTCTTTTCTACTTGCTTTGATTCAATGGGTTACAGGTGTCTTACATCCAGAAAACATAAAAGCATACCACAACAATCACTTTCACATAAAATTTCGCTTCATATTCTTTCTTGAAAGGTTATGAAAAAGCTTGACTTAATAATGCATACCCCTCCCCACCACCACTAAAAAAAAAAAGTCATCTCTGTTCTAGCCATTGTATTTGGCACCTCGTAATCCAGCTCATATTATGGCAATGCTTCTGGGGGAAGGATTTACATAATTAAACATGTCACAGCACAAAAAGAAGACTCGTGCTTTTAAGCAAGACCTCAAGAGCCAAGTAAATTTCTTACAAAACACGTTATGATTTTAGTGGCTCTCTTTTTGAGACCCGAGCAGAAATGTTTTTTAATTGCAGTAAGAAATCCTAAAGAGAAGATCTCCAAGAAAAAAGGTAGAGAATTAAACTGAATGCATAGGAGCCTGAAAAAAAAAAATCCCAGTACTTAGAAGCTGCAGGTCTGTTCCCTAAATCTTACTGCATGGTCCTTCACGGGGGCAGCCAGCACCTTTGGGCGGACGAGGCTCTCCCAAGGGAGCCAGCTCCTGCCCTCAGGCAGCTCCTGCCCTCGGAACACAGGCACTTCCCACAGCGGCTACAGGGCTCACCTTCAGCTGTGGCCACGCTGCCCCTGGGTAACAACAGCTTCATCCACATCCAGTAACAAAACACTCTCAGTAACAAACGGCCAAGGAGGATGAGTAGCTGCTTTGCCACAGTCCCAGCAGGGCCTGCCCCTGGTGAGCCCTTTTAGGGATTCTCTCTCAGAGCAAAATCTCCCACAAAGTTTACTTCAGCTTACATACGAGCCTGGGTGTTATTTACCTCACCTTCTCTGTCCTCAGGCAAGGCCTGAACCTTTCACTGCAGCTCCTTCATGCACTCTACCAAATTCAACTGGCTACAGCTCAAGCTCTCGCTTTTCAGAGGCAAAACCTTCTCAAGCTGCTACCTGGGGACCCCGCTGTAGCTCATATTCACAGAATCATACAATCATTTAGGTTGGAAAAGACCCTTATATTGAGAACTTTAATTGAGTCCAACCATTATCCATATTCTGAAACACACTTCTGAGGCAGGGGAATCTAAGACATGCTGTTTTGATTTAACACCACTGGCAAAGCTGTTGTGGCAGATCTGGGGAAAAGGTCTTTTTAAGAATGCCAGAGGATGAACATTCCTGGCACATGCATAGAATTCTTTGATAACCCACTTGCACCTTCCAAACTGCTACCTGAATGATTGATTTTTCCTCCTTGAATCAAAAGGTTTTTCTATTCTCTTGGCAAACTAATGTTGCCATGGTATCAAAGCACTTTAAAGCCAGACCTGAATTTATTTGACTTTTCCTGAAGATGAAGAAGGGGTTTTGTCCCCTTTTACCAAGAGCCAACCACACCAACAAAGACTACATCCAGTGCTCAGCAGACCTGGGAGTGCTGGGGCATATCCATGGGTGCAAGCACTCCTCCAGCACATTTGAGAACCTGGTCAAAACAACCCTTGGGCTGTGTGCTCGAAGGAGCTGGAAGCAGCAGAGTTACCCTTACATTTACATTATGTGTGGGAGGTAATACAAAGAAACTTAGAATGAAGCATTGATTCATAATGACACTAATGCAAAATCTGCTCCTAAAAACAAACCTTGTTCATTTTTGCTGGCCTTTCCATGTCTTGACAAGAAATGAGAGAAACAGAGCATTTAGTTGATTCTTGTGTGAACAAAAAAGCCTTCATCCACCTCATATCTTTGCTGACAAGATGACAATGCATACCCTTTCTTAAAATTCAGTTTGGAAGTACTCAGCAGTGATGCCTGAAGATCTTTGCTTTTTATATATTCTTCATATACTTGTAGTTTTGTAGACTGTTAATACATAGTTACATAGCTTCTAGTATTTTTTCTGCCCTTTCTCTCATATTCTAGAACAATAAGCTAACCCTTTCTAACACATTCCTGAAGTTCTGTTTAGTCTTATTTTCAAGAAGAGGAATTCTAACAAGGACACTGTTTTGCTCTAGAACTTAGAAGACACAACAAGAAATAGGGCAAAGAAGGCCCTGGAACAACTCCAAGGCGCAGACCCAAGGTGGGGTTGATGCAGCAACTGGTCTCTTATTGGATGTACCTGCTAGATACACTAATTAATTAACCTTATAAAATTTGTAGTAAATCAATCATACACGTGCTCAGAGCCATATTTGTGTACCTGAAAGATTGCATTAAAGACCTGCTTTTTATATTATCACTCTTAATATCATTTGGAAAGTTTTTGCCTTTGATTCTAGGCAACAGCAGTCACCAGCCCATCTCAGACACGTGCTGCTTCCAGCCCCAGAAAGCCACATGCCTGGGGCTGCCTGCTCCTTCTCTCTAGCACTGCCTCTCCCCTCGCCAGCAAGCTGGGCTCTGCAGATCTCAGGAAAGTAGAACTCTCTCCTGCCTTTCTGGACATCACTTCTTCTGAACCTAGACATAAAATTTGAAGCAGCCACATGGTCTGCAGAGCACTGGCTCACTGGAGCGTAAGATTTACTTCTGCCCAATAACAGAGTAACATTTCTACCAAAGTGAGCCCTTTAACAGAAATTTCATTAGGGAGAAAGGTCACCTCTCTAATTTCCCCTATAAATCCAATAGGACCACAGAAAATCTATTTCTACGTCCGAGGAATGGCATTATAACTTCACTTGAATGTCACAGAAACATGCACTGTGTGGTAGTACAAACAATGCAGGTAAAACCAGAAAAATTTCCTTCCATCCAAGGTGGTGATTTTCCCTCTATGGTAACAGTTAATATATCTTTTTCGTCCCGCTCTGCCGTTTTATCTCATGGTTTTGTACTGCTCAACCTTAGTCACAGAACTGTGGTGGTTTTATTTTGGAGATTCACGTCCACAGAACAACCTCAGCAAAGTTAAAATTAGATACATCGGTTTCTTAGGGTGAGGAGTAGTGGCTGCCTCTGAATGTTTTCCTACTAGTGACCTGGCTTGTGCTGTCTTCTTGCCTGCCTTTTCTGCAGGACGGCAAGCCCCATGGAAGAAGAAAATAGCTTGTTTCCAGTCAAGAGCTACTGTGCACAAAAGTCATGCTGACAAAATTGTCTGTTACTCTGTTTGGTGACAGCCTTAAATTAGGGTATTGCATTTTGTTTCCTTTGGTAGCTATGCATACATTAGAACTATCAGCTTTTATGTTTCTTTAAAGTTTATAGAAGACAAAATAGCTGCAGGAAGGTCTGTGTACGCAGGCTTATCTACAGCCTTGGTAACCCCTCGCTCCCTTGCTCAGGACCTATATTGGCAATCACAGAACAGGCTCAGAGTAAATGGCTGAATTTCTTTCCTCTAAAGGTGCTTGCTTCCCTTCTCAACATACTTAAAGCTTATTTTTAGTTAGGAGACATTATCATATCAGTGATGCTATTAATGTCTGAGCTGTTCAAACCATCACTATTGTTAGTATTTCCCATTAGAGGAATGGAGGTAGCGAACCTCAACAATGCAGCCAGAGCCAAATGCAATCAATTACAGACATGGAAATGAAACTCTTATGTCCTGAGTCCTTATTCTTGCTCCCTGGGGGCTCTGCTTTGGCCTAAGAAGTCAGTAAAACAAGACAGCTTTGTCTGAATGCATTGTGGCCTGTGAAGAGCCCACACAGACAGCTCCCAGGTGAAAGGGACAGGGCTGCTGGTGCCCATTGCTGCCAGGAGCGCCTTCCTTCTCCTCTCATCCCTGCTGAGTGTGGGAAATGCCATTTAGCACAGGCATCTTAGAAAGTGATGCTGTGGGCTAATTACTGGAAAGCGAAGCCTCTTCATGCCGTTCACCCTCATTAGTATTTATTTTAAACACATCTTGTTATGTTAGCCTGACAGTCCTCAATCTCCAGCTTAATTGAACTGGCTGAACTTAATACTGACTTTCTGTTCACTGTATTTTCTTTCTGCTCATCTTATACATGGAGATAAACTTGCATCCCATTCTCATGTGTGCAGTTCTTCCTCCCCCACATGGCTGTTGAGCATCCTTTCAGAAGGCCAATATATGCCAACTTAATGTTAAAAAGAAGTTATTTAGCAATTGTCCATAATGAGCTCACAGTCTCAAAGCCTCTATAAGGCAGATAAATGTAATTTACTTGTCTACAAGTATGGCAAACTGAAGGTCAAGGGTGACAATGTTTAAGGCGTTTCTGGTCCAGCCTGCTCTGATGGGGCTTTCTCTGGTACAGCTGTTGAAGGGGGACGTTATTATGATATTTAAAGCACTTTATCACAAAAATATTCTATTCTATTCTATTCTATTCTATTCTATTCTATTCTATTCTATTCTATTCTATTCTATTCTATTCTTTTTTAAGCTGGGATAGCTCATCAAGTCACAGCCAGGCTTCAAACAGGATTATAGGCAGCATGTGGGAGATCTTGTCTTAGCTCGTCCTTGCTGTCAAACTGAGTCCAAAGCCTTCAGTGAGATGCTGTTCATCATCTGCAGAGGAAACCCTCCCCTAAGCATTAGAGAGCTAGGAGAGGAAACACCTAAACCCCTCCTCCCAAATACACACTCTGCCCCTCAGTGTTCAAAGCTCCTATATGTCTTTATCCTAATGTATATCAAGGCTTTTAACTAGTAACAATGCAGAAGGTTGTCACAGAAAGTAATTAGCCTTCTGAGAGACCTGTATAAGTGCTTTTGATGCAGTAGAAGCAAATTTACAATGGCTTATTGATAATATAAAGGAAGTGATGATGTTTTCTGCTAACTTGGTTACAACTGGCATGGTACTGTATTAATTTACTTCTTAGCTTAGGATGTTTGTAAACTTAGTAGTAAGGATATTTTAATAGAAGAATATTAGTAGGCCAGAGCATATTAGCATTTAATTAACAATAACATTAATATTTCTGTATCTACCATATGGGGATATGAAAGGATAAAGCTGACTCCCAGAATAAAGTATACTTTGCAGCATTGACTGCCAGATATTAACAGCTAGATTAGTTTGATGGATTAAGGTAGTGAAAGCATACGTTATGATCTTGGGGATGAGTTGCCAAAAATAAGGTCCTGGGAAATCAGTGTTTTTGGCCATTGTTCCCACACCAATCAAGTCCTGTGTCTGGAGCTACATGGTATAGATTGTCTTTCCTGGAGCACTTAGCTGGTTTTCCCTAATATAATTGGTTAAATTTCCTTTTTTTTACCTTTTTTTTTTTCTTTGTTGATGTGCAAGCACACAAGGTTTTCTATAACTTCAATGAGGCTGTTAGCATCAGAAATAGAGAAAGCAACATAACCTGGGAACTTAATAGTCATGCAGTTCTTCAAAATGGTGTTTTCAGAGAGGACATATGGCTGGAAAATGGAATGAAAATTCTGCAGCTAGAGAGGGGAGACTGAGGTCACCAAGTTCAGGATGGATCCTGCACGCTGTGTCCCCTGTGGGGGTGGTGTGGGGCAGAGAGTCAGGCTGGGACCTCTCAGACCTCTTACCTACCTGCAAGGCAGTTCTTCCAGCTCCTCCCATGCAGCCATTTTGCCTGTGGTGGCTATGACTTTCTAGTTTCTATTAGAGGAAGGTCGCTGCTGTTCACATTCACCAAGGTGAACTTTCTGGTGGCAGGCATTTGTCTTGCCGTCAGCCCAGATTTCTTTAATCAGCTTATTTGGTTTTAGTAAGAAAACCTTCTATTCTTTTCATGCTACATCTAATGTCATGGCTAGGGGGAAGTTATGTACTATACTTTGCACTGAGCTGTTGCCGTACCACAGCTGAAAGGTGAGCTCCCCTACCTGAGATGCAACATCTGGAGTGGTCATCTGCTCCTCTGCTGAACTAATTCACCTAAGTAACAGAAGAATAGCCCTGAACAGGTAGTAAACACAAACCCCTGTTTGCCAGTAGGACAGTGGAGGATCCAAGATGCCCTGTAGAGGAAATATGAATGGGGACAGGACCTTTTCAGTGGCAGCTGCTACAGATCCACTCAGGCCCAACAATATAACATGACCTTCACATCACTTTCTCTGCAGTGCTTGGCTGAAGTGGGGAGATGTTATTCTCTTCTCCTGACAGGGAAGACAGAGTTTCCTATGACCTGAAAGAATCATCTCTTCAGTTTACTCAGTGGTAGAAATTTTTGAAGCCACATGAACCTGTGTGTGGCTGGCCCCAGGGCTATTTAGTAAACAACCAGCTGTCAGCACGTGTCACAGGGTTCAAAGCCGGACAGAAATCACCGCATCTATGTATGTAGGCACTCAGAGAGCTGTCAGAACAGATTAATCTTCATTTGTTACCTGTCTAGATATTACGTTTTCAGGCCTTCTTGGAAGACTGTCATGAATTAAAAAGAAAAAAACCCAAAGAGACCACAGAGTTCAATTATCATATTTCCCTTCCCTCTTGCTTGTGAGGAAGAAGTGAATGGGCTTTGTGAGAGAAGCCAGCAGGAACAGTCAATAGCAAGGAAACCCTGCAGAGAAAATAGTGTGCACCCCTCAAGTGTATGTGGGGCACAGCCCCAAGGCAGCTGTGCTGACTGGCAAGTCAAGTACTCAGAGAATGTTCTGGCAAGCTTTGGTGGTCAGGTGATTGTGTCAGGCACTTCTTCTATTGACATTCCAGCAAACTGTCTCCAAATGAACCACCAGCCACATTTACAGCCCTTCACAGGTGAGCAAACAGATTATTTGAATTTGAACTGTGAGTGTTTTTCAGGTCAGAAGCATTCTGGTACTTTTGTTCTATTTCTTGATTTGCATTTAAAACACACCTTGGTTTGTGCTTTGCTTGGTGTAGTATCAACTATCACAAGATGAAGCCTGTTCTCACTTCTGTCTGACAGACTTTTCATTCATAGTGGAGAATTCCCCAAGTTTGGAGACTCACCTGCTGCTGGGTATACTGAGTCTGGCTGGGATGGAGCCTGTAGGGTGCTGTGCTTTGGACTGGGGACTAAAGAAGTTGATAACTCACAAGTAGTGGCTACTGCTAAACTGACTGCACTGTGCCAAGGTCTTATCTCTTTCTCATTCTGTCTCCACAGCTGGAAGTGGGCAAGAAGCTGGGAGAGGCACAGCTGGGACAGCTGACCCCACCTGGCCATGGATATCCTATACCTATCGTTTCATGGTCAGCAAAGGCTCAGGGAAGAGAAGGAAGGGAATAACTGTGGTGCCAAGTAACTATCATGTATGCTGAGGCCATGCTTGCCAGGAGGTGGCTAAATGTCTGCCTGCCAATGGGAAATAGTGAATTAATTCCTTATTTTGCTTTTTTTTCACACACAGCTTTTGCTTTCCCTATAAAACTGATTTTAGCTCGATCCACAAGTTTGTGTACTGCAGATGACCTAGCACGCCAGGTCAAGAAAAATCTGAGCTAAATTGGAAGGGACTACATGAATCAGACTTCATGGATAATACATCTTTTCTTTGTTTTAGGAAAATACTTTGGGTGTGCCTTTAGACAAACACTAAATTGAACACGTAAAACAGACTGTAAACACTATAGCAGGCAGTCACTCACAGGGTTAGAGATAAGACATTGACCATAGGAAATATTTAACTCCTCTGCACTGTACCATGTGGACGTTGCTTTCGGCTTTTACCTCCTTCAAATAACAAGTCTTTGAGATGTCTTTAATTTGTCTTTATTCTTAAGTCAAACAATATCATCACTGAATTGAAGAACAAGGTTACTGGTTGAAATACAAGTGCAGTGTGAGACAAATATGTAAGATAACAGTTTGCAAATAAATTAATACAGAGTAATTGTCTTTGCATAGTTCAGAAGTGAAAAGTAGGCGGCAGCAGTGCGCACGTGCTGTGAACTGACACACACCACCACAAAAACCCAAGTTCCTAGATGAACTCTTGCAGCTGCAAAGAAAACAAACCAAACCAAAAATACCCCAAACCTTAGAGAGCACTAACTATTAAAAACCAGGCAGAAAGGGAACTAATAAGCATTTTTTTCTTTTTCTTTTTTTTTTCCTTAACAGACCATGCTGCAGAAAGAGTGTTTTCTCCATAGACAGAGATGCTTTTAGATAATCTGCCTTGGCATCCCATAGCCTGTCATACCCGACTGTGATGCTCCTTTGTTGCTACCCATCTGAAGACCTATTACATTCTGTCCCTGCCGAAGCTGCTCCTCTGAAAATCCTCGTCGATTCTGCTGTGCTTTCCTGTCCAGACACACGAAAAAAAAAGCAACATACATACATACCATCATTCTGTGTATGGGCATGAAATCATACAGGGATCATGAAAATCAATCTGAAATTGTCTCATGTCCCTTGTAATGCAATATGTCATTTGCACCATCCCATGTGTTGGACAATACTGGCTGGGCTAATTGCTTTCCAGTAATTAGTCCTACAACACTTTAGACTTTCACTATCCCAGTTATTCCAGAACCCCAAGGGACTTCCCTAGCAGCTGTGACAGGTAAAATGTTTAATGCAGTGCTGTATATAAAACACAAAATACAGTGAATTTGTGTTGAGCCCCATAGCTCTTAGCAGCTATAGTCCATGGGATCTGACCAATGAGACACTTACCTGTTCTGCATTACAAGGTGATACATATCTAGAGCAATAGTACATATTGGTATAATTTAACTCAGTGGAGTAAATAAAAGCTGAATGTACCCAGAGCAACAATGAGTCACAGAAGGGACTGGCTCATTTTTGCAGAGGGGACATTGGTTGTCTGCAGGACAGAACATTTGCTTTGTTGCCATTTCCAGATCTCTCACCTCCTAAGCAATAGACTTTGCCCATTGCACCTGTGTCTTAACTGTATGACAGTCCCTTATCGTCTGTCAAAACATAATGACCACTTCTGTTCAGTGTCCCTGGTCTCAAAAGCCTTTTGGATCAATAAACCTTTGTTGGAGCATAAAAGGAGCCTTTTTCTCCTGAAAATAGCACTGAAGGCCAAAGTGGCAGCTAAGAAGGACAAAAGTTTGCACTCTGCTGCCTCTCAAGAAACTTCATCTTGGATACATCTTTCATTTATACTGGGTGACGGAAAGAAGCGACTTACAATGGAGAAGGATCGGTGTGTTGCTATCAAATGAGCCATATGAATCAGCAGAGCCCCAGACTGATGGAGGCTTTCCATCTACCAGACCCTACTCCCATGCAGGTAGAATCTATTTCCCTGCTGTGTCTGTTTGTCCTGTGATCAGGTTACAGGTTACACTGCAATATGGCATCGAGTTACAGTTCCCCTTTTCTTCCCTACCCCACCACTAGATGAGAATACTAGATTAGGTACCTGCTGTGATTGAAAACCATCAACATGATCCTCTCTGTGAGGGTCAGATCCTGCACTGTGCTGAGAACCCTGGCTCAAGTCCAAAAAAGCACTTAAACTCTCTGCTAGGCTCAGGGTGTTCAGGACATTGCAGGAGACGAACCCATGTCTGTGTGAAAGCCCCGCAAAGCAGAAGGGGGAGAAAGATCCACAGGACACCATGACTGACCAGTCATTTTCCAGAATGAGTCTTCAAGTGGTGAAGTATAGACTAGTAAGAGGGTTTATAGAGGCCCATCACAGGCTCTCAGATCCCACAGCTCTTGCCAAAAAGCTCACTCTTTTGGGGGAGGCACACAGAACCGCAGTGCCTCAGAAAGCAGACCCCTCTCACTGCTGCTTAATTTCTTTTCCAGAATACTTACACAGGCACCAAACTACTGCCAGGATCTCCAGGAGAGGATGTTTTTAGAACTACTCCTATTACCTAATTAAATCTCAGGTTCACTGTGTCTGCCTCTATTTTAATTAAAGAAACAGGAAAGCATTCTACTGTTCTTTTCTCTTTCCTCCTAGAATTTTTAGCTATGTTGATGAGTACTTCCACAGAAAGTCAAAAAGTAATTAAACAGGAAAAAAACTGAGAACTGCAAAGAAGAAATAAAAGGAGAGACTGAAGAGTAGCTTGGATATACTAATAAAAGTGTATTATATATATAGCTTAGGTCATATAGTGTTATTTTTACCATCATAAGCCCCACATTTAGTATATAATGGTCTTACAGATAACATGTACAAGATTTGTTTTTAGGTGGGTGGAAATGGCCTTAACTGAGAGTAAGAAAAGAGGTGGAGGCAAGTCTACTCACCCTCCATGTCTCACACTATGTCAAGTTCTGTTTGGTCTGTCTGGCATCACTCTTACCTAAAACTGAGCCCACCAGATCTGTCAACTTTTTGTGCCAACTTTACACCAGTGCTTGTGTTTGCCAAGCCACAGGATAACAAACAGCTGTGGATCCATGAACCTAACTAGGGCATGCAAAGAAGGGGGGGATCAGTCTGATGGCACTGGGTATGTGAGACACTGGCAATGGAAAGTTAAATGGCTTAGCTCACGTGTGGCATTATCCTAATCACTGTACATCCCTGCACGGATACTCTTATGGCATTTGATACTGGTCTCTCAATTTAACTTAAGGCGATTAAGAATCAGCCTGAAAGCCCTGAATTATGAGTAACACTGGGTGGCACTGAGGGGGCTTGGTCTGCCCAAAGGGATAGGGAAGCTACACAGAAAGCAGCTCCTGACTGGCAACATGCCGTAACACCAGCTTTCCTGAAGGCAGTGGCTATAACATGGTATTTCACCGGGATTGCAATAGATATGGATTGGCTATCCAAGCAGCATGAGCTGGACAGACAGCCAGAGGAGAAGGGAGGTGATCACATGTTCATCCATGCCAACGAAAACTGTTCCCACCCACAATTAAGAGTCTAGATGAAAATTAATTTTTCCATGTGGGACTTTGCTTTAGTTACATAAAACAAATAAATCTGTCTGGGGTCATAGTGATTTCATGTCTGGTTTATATTAAAGAATGTAACTGGATTTGAAATCAATTTTAAGCCTAATTATATTCCACAAATATAAATCTATTTGTGCAGTGTATTAAGTTAATGTAACCTGATTTCATATAAACAATGCATAGGAGTTTGCATTTATTCACCTAAAATTCAAATCTCAGATTCAGTTTAACCAGCTCAGGGTTTAAGACAAACCAAGTGAAGTTTCCTTTATTTTTGCTGAGCCTCACCTAGACATCAGAAAATTCAAGGAAAGAAAAGACTAGCAGTCAGCATTCTTTTTGCTAACCTGCCTTCGACATTCCTGTGTAAGAAATACTCTTGGATGGCAGAAACTCATGTCAATAATATGCCTTTGGGGCAGGAGAGTAACTGTAGGAGGATTTCCTTTTCTTCCTGTCCCTGCTTTACAGCCTCCCTAGCCAAAACAAATGGAATTTCAGAAAAAATAAACAGCTTTGCCAAGACAGAAAATTCTTCACAGATAAGTGGTGTTCCCCAAGAAAAAAGAAGCCTAGGAAATTAAATCATTTTTGGTTTGATGAAGAAAGGAAAGAGACTTCATGCCTTCTCTTTGCTCAGTAAAGGGGCCACTACATGGGGCTTCACAGACATCTATAACAGCCTTGTCTTCATTAGTCTTTCTGTCTGCTGTCTGATGTGAGACAGCAAATCTGATGACAAATGTACACTTTTCCTGCTTCCCTTCTCTAACCTCCAGAGACAAAAACCTCCCTATTACAAGGAAACTTGGGAAATATTCTTCCCTTCCTTTCCCAATATATTTCCTTAAAGCCTAAAAGTGGATGATATTACCAGCTTCCCAGGGAAGACAGCTCTGAGGAGCTGTGCTCTGGGCTTTACCTGTGGAACCAGGATGGATCTCCTTTGTAGCAGCCATCATCCTTGGTGACCGCCAAACTGCCCAAAGCCATTAAGGTTCTCTGCACTGCTGCCATGTCCTTCCCTAGAAAGCCAGACAGTGAAATTAATATAGGAAATCCTTGCACAACAAATAGCTTGGCACACTGAAAAGCAGTTTTATCCAATGTGTTAACTAACTCCCTCAGGTCCCTGAAGATGTGCATTAATAGAATTACAAATGCTATTTTACCATTGCTGAAATGAAAGTACTGACATGCAAGAGCTTATTAAAAGTCAACAAAGGGATAGAGTTAAAGCAAAACTTAATTTTTCAGACATTTCTAGGTTTCCAGGCCTTTGATTATTTTAATGCCTTCCCCCATGCCATTCTAAGTCTATAGAACGCCTTTGACAAAATTTTCTCCTAAGGAGAGATTACTTTGGTATACAAATAATGGTAATGTACTCAGTAAAATGTGGCTGAAGGAGAATAGTGTGTTAAGTAACAGTGCTGTGTCTCAGTTTGTTCAGAGCAAGTTTGATCCTCGTGCTAACAGAGCTCCAGCAGTTCTGGGAGCTCCTGCACAGATAACTTCTATCAGTCCTTCTCAAATTAACCATCAAAGCACCTCTCTAATCCACCCTACTTAATACAATGCTATTCAGTTTCATACCTTTCATTTTTCCCATTTGGTTCAATATTTTTCCACTTTCTCCCTATGTTACCTTACTTCATCCCTCAGTTCAAAAAGTCAGGGCTTGTCTCATCTTTAGCCAAATAAAAGTTACATAACTCATTACCCAGTCCAGACATGTTACCTTTTGGAATACTTTCTAGCAAAAATAAGTTGCAGCAAGTATTTCCAATTGTGTGAGGTGGTAAGCTGATGGAAATCTGCCTTTTGCTTCTCCCGTATGAAATCCTTCCATAAGCATTTCTATGACTTGCCACCCCTCTTTCATTCCAGTTCTTCCTCTTTCCTAAAGTAATGTATCTAGTTAACAGATCTGATTATGGATCTTCACATGTGAAAACAAGCAATTCAGAAAAAAGGAGATACCAGAGACATGATGATAACAGAATTCAGAAATATCTCCAGTGGACCAATATTAATGAACATCACTGTAGACGCCCTGGAGTGTAGAGGGAAGGGAACGGTGCATACTCTGTGTTTATGTGACGCATCACCCCGATTACAGGCAGATGCAGTCCAGGGCTATGTAACACAATGGCTGGGGTGAGGATAGCACCCTGAAGCTGAAAACATCTATCAGCTTCCAACTGTGGCTGTCACACAGACTACTAAAGTTTATAAAAATCCTATCTGCAGGGGACCATTTGCTCAGAAAAATCAGTTGTCAGCCATCCAGAACTGATGTATTTTACTGTATTTAAGGGAAACTGCATCAGATGGGGTCCTTGCTTGGGAGGGCGGCTGCAGAGCCGACATCCCCCACACGCACGTCCACAGGCACACATGGAGGAGCACGAGGCAGGAACCTCAGAGCTCCCCGGAGCAGCAGATGTACCATATGCTGTAACAGATGCCACAGACAACGTCCTTGGGATGCCTCCCATATAACAGGAGTGCAGTGACTGCCTGGGATGAAAAGGGATGTGGAGAAGGATTTAAAAGTGAATCAGCTGAATAATGACGGCAAGTGAAGAGAAAAAGCAAAAGGAACAAAAGGCAGGCAGTGAAATATGATGATCAGCCTTGCAGAGCCATCTGGCAGCCCCCCCCCACGCTCTGTGCTCAGCTCTGCTTTATTTGTCAGTGACGAGTGGGAGATGCTGCAGGGGAAAAACTGAGTGAGTGGGAGCTGAATGACACGTGACAAAACAAAGCCACGGCCGTGGCTCTGCTCTGCGGTCTTTGCCCTCTTCTGGCAAAGGATACAAGGGCCTTGATGGTCAGCATAAAAAAAAAACACAGGGAAAAAATTTAAATTTCCAGTGCATTCACCTGACAGAAGGGATCATACACCTTCTCTGAAGCTAGGTTTCACTCTGGTATTGCAGCAAACTGTAGTTAGTGCCTTCCCTCAGCTCCAGTACTTGTTTATTGACAGCCATGTGGGCTGCCCACCTGGCCCACAGCTTCAGCCTCTCCGCAGGGACCCACACCGATGACACTCCTGCATCTCAGTGTCCTCTGCAGTGTGCTTTGAATAGCACAGCCTTGTAGAGGAACTTGGCAGTGTTCTTAAAACAAGGAGAAAGGGGTCTCTGCTCACTTCTTGTGCGAAGCCTTTCTCTTTACGGGAAACCTGTCTGGAAGGACCTCTTCTCCAGGTCCAGAAAGGGGAAGGTTCAAATACAAAGATGGAGAACTGCTCTGCAGAGTATTCCTGAAATGCTTTTTTGTAAACGTTGAACAAATACCCAGTGGTGCATCTGCCTCTTGCCTGCCTGGAAATATACCAAGGAGGGATCTGTAAAAGGCAGAGAACATATCTTGGGAGTGGATCAGGGAAAGCTGCTCAGCACAGTACATTTATGTAAGAAAGGGCCAAAAGAGAGGTGATACTTCCCCTGGATCAAGAAGCCACAGAGATGAAGAAAAATGCAACAGATGGACTGAGTGAGTTGGAAACAGCCAACAGCAGATCGTATCCTAAAACATTTTCATTAATCATTGCTAAGAATTTCAAAGCAAAAGCTCATGGAAAACAATGAGTGCCAGGGAAAAGCTGTTTCTCAGCCACACGCTTTTCTTTCCCTATAAACATACATTGACATCTCTCTTTCTAAAGAGGTTATGGTGGGAAGTGTAGGAGTGCTACAATTATGAAATAGTGAAAAAGAGACTGTCCTTTCTGCCCAGCTAATGCATCCCTGTTCAGACAATTCAGCCCTGAAGCAGCACAGATGCCAGAGGTCAGAGTTACGGTGAGACACAAAGAGCTTGCAGTGCCTCACTGCTGGAGAGACACTGTTTCATCCCAGCACTGAAATGAGCAGCAGGAAGGATGAAAAGGGAGTGGGAAAGTGAGGAGTCCCAGATTGGCTTTGGGAAGTCTTAAAATAACAGTGAATAAAAGCCTTGTATGTCTTCCCCTTAAGTTGCAAGTTGTGTTTTGACTTCCTGTCCTCTAGAAGTTACTACCTTTTTACCTTATATCTGTTGAGAAAAGTTGATGAGCGAAAGTAAGAGAAATTAGGAGATAGCCACTATCATTAAGAGCATTTTGTCTTCAAAGCAAGTCCTTTTCCTCTTAAACATCAATGTACCATATTTTCATATGCATGGTGGGAAGCCATTATGAGTTGCAAAAGACTGCAAAGAACAACGTTTGAAATGAGCCATTATCATCCCTTACAAGATAGATGGAGCTTCTCTCTCAACAGCCTGCTAGGCTGAGGTGTGGGAAGGTGCTGCTTCAGGGAAGTGAAAATCCCTTCATTTAAGACATGTAAAGGTAGAGTGCATGAAACACTAAAGACTGAACTGGAAGAAACAATCCTGCCCTTGTGCCCAAAGGTATGGATTTGTCAAGCAAATCTGGCACTCTGAGACCTTTACAGATCCCAGTAACTCCAGCTGTCAGTATATCCTTTCCCTCTAACCCATTCACGAAGAGCTCCCTAGTCTTTCATTCCTCCAGCTGTCCTTCAGAGGAGTGATCTCTTCCACATACCCCGACTGCCTGTGAAAACAGACACCACTTTTTTCTCTCGATGTCTACTCCTACTCAAACTATGCTGGCCAGTTTTTTCGGTGGATTGTTTTCCTCTTTCCACTGTTTGATTCTCATGGAAGATTTCTGACCCTTTCATATGTGCCTTTCACTACAATGCAGCTGTCTTTACTCTGAGCGCTCAGCCAAAGCATTGCATCACCTTGTCCAGGGAGATGCAGGATATACAGTGTGTTTGGTTAGAGCACCAGAATGGGATGCACCACCACAGAAGTGGACAAAACCAGCCCTGTGAATGCACAAATGACTCAGCTCTTCAGCAAATAGAACAAGCAGTTTCTATTTTGAGCATGGGATGGAGACAGACTTCACCTGTCTTACTGCAAAACCACAGGAGCACCCTGAATTTTTTTGCTGTTGCCATAGTGACCTCTCTTAAAAGACTGTCTCCTTAGAGAGAGCAGCTCAGCTAACATGGTATTAAGCAGTGAGTTTTGTTTCTCAGTAGCCATAAATGAACCCTCATAAGCTTCACAGAGGCATATCTGCTCCTGGGAATGCATTTCTTAGCTCCAATTTAAGCTTTGCTTATAATTTGAAAACTGCAATAAAATTTTATCATCAGAAAATCAGGGTTTTCCATATTCTTATTAGGAGCTATTTACTTTGAAATAATTAGCAGAGAGAACAATTATTTTATTAGATCTGTGGATTTCTACCAGAATGATGGGGTTTTGGATAACACATGAGTTTGGAAAGGTTCCGTTATGCCCTCAGGGTAATATAAATCCCTCAGAGGAAATAATGCAGCACTGGAGGAACATGGTAATGAGGTAAGGCAAACAGAAACAAAAGATAATTACATTAGAGAATATGCCTAGACAAAATGCACATCAAAGCAAAGTAAAATGAAGACTGTAAACTGACTTTCAGTTTATTATTTTTACCTTCCCATAAATCCACTGTCTGGAAAATATCTGTTGTTCTTACTCCGTAGATTTCAGCAGCTTTCAAGAACTGAGATATTTGTTCCATCTGCTTGAAAGCCATTTTTGATTCAGAGATCTTTGCAATAGGCTCATTTCCCTTTGGATGCAAACTGTTTATTAACTTGCATAACAGCTGAGAGATAAAGACAGAAACAAAATTAGAAAGCAGGCACTAAACTAGAAGGCAATTTCTGCACATGAAATGATGCTGCATAATGCTTTTGACCTGGCCAGTTTCGGTCAGGGACATAATTTCTTCAGTTAAAAACAAAGAAGTGAATTGATAATAATCAAAGTGTATTAGAAAAGCATTAAAGCTTTCATAAACTGAGGCAATAGCCTAACCGTATAAATCCTAATCTGCTATAAACAACAAAGCAATCACTGGTAGAGGTTATACAACAACTGACAGAGAAGAAGCCTCCTGCCCAAGCCAAAAAATAAGCAATGTCAATTGAAATGTTGTTAGAGTCATTTTGGCAGAGATTCAATGATTAGCATAGTCTTACAGCCACTGCAAACAGCAGCATCTGCCTGTTGTTCAATAAACCAATGGAATACAATGTTTTAGCTACAGAATTATTCCCAAGAAGACAGTTATGACACAATCCTATCCTTCAACTTTGCTATATCTCTTCGCCTTTCCTTGTCAATACTGATTATTTCTTAAAGAGAAAAGTATACATCTGGTTTTAAAACCGATCTCATTTAACTGCATGAGAAAAGATGCTGAAGGAGTGAGTCATACTTATATATAAAACATGCATGACTCATAAGAATTATAAATATTGTACTGATCCCAGTGCACTAGTAAGATAATTTATCTTTTGAGATTAAGACTCTTGGTCAAAAGGAAATAAATCAGATACTAAGATACATATTTCTGCACTGACCTTGAGCTCTAACCAGTTTATCTAAATGAAGACAGAAGACAGAGGCACCGTGCATATAAACACTTGGAAGTGTGTAATTGGGCAAAACACTTACTGTTCCATCCATCAACCAGGTCTGAAAATGTTGCCTTCCAGGAGGAGGGTGCTCTATCTGTTCTCCACACTGTACAATAATCCAGTTCACCAACCTAGACTCTAATTCCGGGTCGTATTTCTGTTCAATCTTTTCCTGAACTTCTCGGCTTAAGCCATAGCTGGGTCCTCTGTTAGCCATCTCTGGAAACAAGGTAGAACTTACTTAGTGGGCAGAGTCCCAGTCTACACCTTTGAAGTACGCACAGGAAAATTAAAGAATAAAAGAGTGAGCAGCTTGCCCTAAATATTAGAGTTGAACAGATGTTAATCAACACTGAAAGTAACTGTATGGCACTGGTTATAGCTGTTCCACAGAACAGGGAGGGGATCAGTGAGGGACTATCCTTTTCCAGAAGCACAAATCAGCTACAACATCTTTTTTAAAAAGAAGGAAAAAACAGCAGTCCCCCTTGCCCAACCACAAAAAACAGAAGAAAAGCAAGATTTAAAATACAGTAGGTTTTAAAGAGAGGCTTCTGCTATGTTTACAGAGAATACAATAGGGTTGTCAGATCGACATTACAGCTGCCTGCAAATCCAAAAGCACTTTAAAATTGCCTACCTAATACTTGCTAATAGGAAGACGGTTGTGCATGGGAGCTCAAGCAATCCGATTAAAGATGCAGTCAGTCTTCCTCAGCAGAGATGCAAAGATGGATATGCAGAGATCAGCACACTGAAAATGCGAAGATGAATTTAAGAGACGAAGGCTGCCACAATGCCCCGCTGCTGCTGCAGCATCGTGGTTTGAAGAACAGTGTATTGATTTGATTTTCCTCACATATGAGGAGGGTCAGAGCAGGGGCGTTGCTAAGAGCCATTAAAGAGACCTGCCTCCTCAGTCACAGCCCGGGGATCCTGTTTATCTCGCCCATCTGTGGTCTGTTTTCAAGCATCTTTCCTCAGCCTTGCGCTGCTCACCCCACTAGCTCAGATTTACTCCACCTAGTCTGCCTCAACCCAAACTGCACCAAGCATCCCAGTGACAGGCAGAAATACAAAGAGGCACTCCGTTAAATGAAGGTGACAGAAATTACCACACATCTAGTTTACTTTTAATCATAAGCCAGAAACAAACTCTTTTTCTCAGTGTTCTGCATCTCGATGATAACAGGCTGAGAGTGTGACAAATAATTTCTCCTCTTCCCTGTTCAAATGCTGATTAAAAGTTTGAACAAGGGAACAATACAATGACAAGTGAAGGAAGAGAAGGCAGGTAGTAGAATATTATTATCACCCCATCATCAGTATATATTAGGCTATCAAATAGTGGAATGGTATCCTGAAAAACAACTCAAACCACTAAAACCAACGTGAAATCACTGAAAATTAGCAAACCTAGTATAAAGCACAAGGATTTTACTTTCTGCTGGTATGAGTCAGCTAACCTCCAGCAATAGGAAGAGACCTATGCCCATGTACAGTCATTTAAATTTTGATTATACCATTCATACAATGTGGAAGGAGAGAGAAGAAGAGTTAAGACGAGACTTTTCCTGCAGTCTGATTTAATCCTATATTAAATAAAATCACTTTTGCTTCTTTCTGAGTTACAAAAGTATTTGTCAAATGTCTTTCATTCATGCTACATTATCCACCCTGGTATGAGTGACTTTCCTTTTGGCAAATGATTAATGTTCAGCTTGATATGCAAGGAGGTTGATAAACCTGAGGTGGACATACAATCAGTTTGGCCAACAAAAGTCCTTCTGCTGCATTCAGACAGGAAAAAAAAGGGGGAAAGAAATACAGTTCCTTGTATATCTGTTTCATAATGGGCTCTTCATCCATTACTTTCTCATTTTAAGATTCTGAATTCTCAGACTTATACTGCTTCTGATGCTCCTGGGCTTGAACAGACTTAAGAGATGAAAAATTTAATAGCTGACCTAATTCATTGTTGTCCTCCACAGGCATTTAATTTAGTGCTTTCTCTTCTCTGCACTGGTAGTTTTAAACCCGTATGAAACTCTCTATTACATAACTCAGAGCATGCTACGTGACAGGGCCACCACTTGAGCACTTTCCGTCTCAGTGAGCACGAGGCTGAAGGCACAGTGGATGCGCAGGAACCAAGGCTGCAAGCCCAGCCTGGAGATCAGAGAAGGAGCAGGCTGCATCTGCAACAGGAAGAGGCAGAATATGACACTGACATCCTTTCCCTTCAAGCAGCTATTAAGGGCTGGCCTTCACACTCTTTGGCCAGTCCCACAAAGAATAAGCCTTATTTTGCACTTTTACCTCTTTTTGTGTTCTTCTATTTAGAAGGGAGCTATCTAGGGTGCCTGGCTGTTTCTGGTCACACCAGGGTGCTCAGTGCTCACTGGCAACAAGATTTCATGAAAGTCACCTACCTTGGCATCAGCCTCTGACTGTTTCCTAACTTGGGGGCAGGGATGAGTAATTTAACTTTCCTAAGCTGCAGAGCAGAGTTCTCCCCCTCCACAGATGTTGGCTATACAACCTGATCTCGAGGGACCGTTCCACACTGGGAAAGCTGAAAACTTGTCCATCAATATCAATTTTTAATAAGGCTTTGAAAAACTGGAAAAATGGAGAGGATTGGAAAAATGCCAGCTCTCCAATATTTTCCAAAGTACCACTAAACGAATCATAACCCTGTGCCATCAATCCTGGGGAAAACAATGGAATAATTTTTTTTAAGTGATAACGTTGATGCAATTTACTAAAAGCTCTGTAATATATTAGAGTTGGCTACTCCATGACATGCTGTTAAAGAACTAAACCAATTCTGAAACAACATGACACATTAGAGAAATTAAAGCTGGCTAACTAGTATGTCCTGTAATATGACTGTAACTGAAAAATCATCAATGATGGTGTATATTTTATTCAGTTTGTACAAGAATATGTTCCCAGGCCTGAACTATTTAATGTTATTAGAAGTTGAAAAAAAAAACCCCAGGCTCCTAAGAAGATCCCGGCAAATGAGTAAGCAAAAAAGATAAAGAAATCTCCTTGAAAGCAGTCTACTTGGAAGCAGACAAAAAAGTGTCTTATTGCAAAGTCCAGCCATCATTGAAAAAGTACTTTTAAGAAGGCAGCACTTTGTCCTATGACAAAACAGATGTTAAAAACATGCAGAGGATCATGAAGATAAGATGCTGGGTAAGACACTGTGATTGAAGGGCTTGGCTGAATAAGACATGGGAGGTGCACCAACAGCAATGGGAATATCATATCCAGTTATGACACTTAATCTTCATAAAAAGTGGTGGAAGAGTGAAGTAAATTCAAATAGTGATTCCAGTAACCAGAGGATTGAAAATTAGAGCTTTTACAGTAAACACTTCAGAAGGATTATCAATTTATCTCACTAAAACCAGAAGTTAAGAAATGGCAAGCACATGTGCCTACAAGTTAAAGAAAACTGAAAGAGCTCAAGTTCCTTATGTCAGACACAGGTAGATTAAACCCTGATGGTTAGAAATGTGATGTGGAAGAAAGGGGCAGGTTTACAGCACAAATGTACTACCACAGGAACACTTCACCTACTGCTTCTAATGGATTTTGTCCTTATTTTTCTTGGCAACACAAGACTGGAATTTTTGACTAAAACATAGAGATGAAGCTTGAATAATTGAGGTAGCATTTCATGCCTGTAAGCACCATGACTCACTTTATGCTCTCAGATAATCACAATATTATCCTATAAATTTTAAAAAATCTTTGTGAGCCTTTAAACAAATGCTGCCAAAACCAATAATAAAACTGACATTAACTAGCTCACTACCCACATGTAGATCCAGGGTAACTCAATAGCTTTCAAAGTTTTCCAACCAGAATACAGAAGGAAAAGTAAAACGAGCAATCTTTAACCTTTGTCAGATTCACCGTTTGGCAATTCATTCCTTAGAAAGAGCCTGGTATTTCAGCTATCCCAAGCATGATCTTACAAAGTATGGTGGGTTGAATCCCCATCAGACAAAGGTATCCAGCAATAACTGTGAAGTCCAGGCTCCATTTCCCTGGTATGTCACTGTACAATAATGGACCTTTCATTATCAAGTTTAAAATTAAAAAAAAAAAACAAAAACAAAAAGAGGGAGTTTTCCAAAACTTTACAGCACCTCCCTTCATAAGGAAACATCTGAAGAGCTGCTCAAAGATCCTCCCTGCATGAATGTCTATGTGTGATGTCAGGTTTTCTAGAGCTGCAGAGAGGCTGCTCAGGTCCAGTATAAGTTCAGTTCAAGTACAGGGCCTTTTCCAAGGAGCTTCAAGGCAGGAAACTGCTCTGCAGAGCCTTGGTTTTATGCATGGCCTTGCTTTGTCCTAAGATACCTGGAGATGTTCTACACAATAGAACTAGTCAGGCTGGGAGAAAAAGGTAGTATTGGAATACTGCCCTCTTTTTAACTGTGCAAAAACAGGTGGCAGTTATCAGAATCAGGGGACAACATTCATTTTAGAAATTCTAACTTCCCCATTACTTTGAAATCTACAATCTAGAGATCCTCAAAGAAAGAAAGTGATAACTTAAACTAGTATCTTCCCTTCTACCTGCAAAAAGGTTTCTTTGCCAGCTCTGAAGATGTTATGCCCCAAGCAAATGCATACTTTGAACACCTCAAATTTGGGTTTAAAAGAAAAGTAATTCAGGAAAGGACATTTCCTATTTGTGTGACAAAGGAGAATGCACCAATACTCCAGCCTGCAGAACAAGGCAGTTCCTAAGGCTGCCATGAACAGGAGTGTTTCTGGAATTTGTAAATCACTGACCACCTTCCAAGCAGCTTGCCAGCAGAAACAGTTACCACTTAGGACTGGAAACCAACTCCTGTGGATATAATTATCAGCATTCCCACTATTCAAGATGACCTTGGAGGTAAATCGTGCATTTGAATTCTCAGGACCTCTTAAGTTTTGTGCTGGATTAACAGACTCCTTTGAAAGAAACCCAAAAGGTTTCATATCAATTGCTTATCTGTCCCCAACTAAAACAGTACCTGAGAACTGCTTTGGTTTGAAAATTACACATTGCAATACACATTCACCAGGAGAACAGAAAGTAAGTAACATCTTTATTTCACTGAAACACAGGTCAAAAAAGACAGTAAAATTTACAAACAAAAGCCCCCCAAAAGATCAAATCCTCTAACTACAGAAATGTTGCTTCTTATGGTCAGGGATTTAGCTTTGCTGTAAGGAACTTTTTCAAGAGCTACTGTCCTAAGGACTAGCACACTCTGGCACACTTTCTGCCAGCAAGCCATAACCAATTAAACCCTAAACCTGAGGATTCTTGTAAGGACAAGATCTGGTCCTAGGCAGCCTTCAAGGACTGCTTTCCCCAGGCTAAAGTCTGGGCAGGCCACTTGCATCACTCTAACCCCTAAGCGTGCTATTGTTCAGCAGACCTTTGCCACTGGCATGAGCACCTGCTTCCACCCCAGCAGGCAGCAGTGACCTTCTCATGTTGCCACGTGGGAGGCAAGCGGACAGCATGGTGCAGATCAGAAGGCCCAAAAAGAACACAACCTTTCACGTGCTAGCCTAGGAACATTTCAAATATGTATTTTAATTTCAGAACCAAATGACTGGAAGTTTTAGGAGCTGTCTTTTGCTTTTCCTTCCAAATATAAATGCAGAGCTGCCTGAAGCTCCTTGCCAGATACAAATCAAGAGACTGTAGCAGGTTGAGAATGTGTCTACCTGTGAGCTGCAATTACTGCATCATATGGAGAATGCCCATTTCTCCTTAATGGAAAAGAAGCACTGGACCACATAACATATATATGCAGGACTTGAAAGAGAAATACAAGGTCAAGCCTACAACCAGACTGCAGTAAGTCCTGTAATTTAGATTTACGCATTACGTGACCAAGGCTGTAACGTTTTTCTGGTCTAGGCAAATATATATTGAAGAGAGATGAGGTGCTACGGTCACAAAGCAAATCTGAACTATAAAACCTGACCAACAAGCAGTAAATCTGTGAGCAGTGCACTTCTGTCCTTCATCTCTGCCTCTCTTTCCCAGCAGTAATCTCTTCCCTTAGAAAACACCTGCCAGGAGCAAAGTGCCATGGACGGGGCATTAAAACCTCATGCCCAGCAAGCTGACTGCTATTTACCATAATGGCTGAGTTCCTTCCGCCTTTCCTGTCCCTGCTGGGCTTGAGAACAAACTTACAAGGGTGAGAGTGCACACTGATATTTGGTGTTTCTGTCTGCATTCCTTATACAGCTGATGAATTTTCACCAAGCCTTAGTGAAATTTTACATTCATAGACATCTTAATTTATTTGGTCATCAGCAAAAAGCAGAGAGATTGCTCATCTCAGAGTCAGGTCGAACACAGAACCCTCTTCTATTTCTCCAGAAGCCTTTAGTATAAAATAACCTTTCAGCACTTAAAAAACTTCAAAAATGTGAAAGGGTAAGGTAGGTCTCTTTGTAACAGCACAATTGAGTAACTTAGAAAACAAGTGGAAATCTCGTTATTCCCCAGGACACGATTTTCCCTCCCACTTGTTTGAGTTTTTTCTCCTGCCACAGAGGAGACAGAAATTACAAGCACAAACCTAATGTAGAAACTCTGACCACAGCACTGGTTCAGAAAATGTTGCAACTCGGTATTGTAGCATGACTGGAGCACTGAAGATACTTGAGCAGCTGCAGACAAATCACTGATTGAATGTTTTTCTCTAAGCATGTTTTAATTTGATATGAAAAGTATGGTACCATAAATCTTTTAGCCCCATTGAATAACAACATGTCCAAGAGAGCATGTAACCAAAATTAACATAAAAATGAAACAGCAAGAGGTGGTTCTTCTAAGACCTATCCAGCTAGGTTTTTTTTTGTGAACACTGCCTTGTTTGCATTTAGTGTTGATGCAAGAGAAAATAGCTTAGCTAAACTGAAACTACATGAAACACTTAACACAAATTAAGTTAAAAAACCCCCCAAAACCAAAAAACCCAAACCAGCTGGTGTGTAATACAAAGCCAAACAACAGGAGAGACAAAACAAATAGAATATTTAACAAGACAAAAATACATGTATCTAAAACTGCGTAAGTACAGCTCAATATAAGGAGAATAAGAGCACTTGTTTATTAGGAAACAAGTTGAATAAGCTTTAGGAACTGATTATTTCATGTAAATCAAGTTTATTGTTGAGGAAATGTACCTTATATATTCACAAAATATACTTCATATTTGTCAACAAACCAGAAGTCTGCTTAAAAAAAAACCCCAAACAACATAAGCATTCATTAAGAAGGATTTTAAAAATCTGCACCATGCAGAGCTTTCCAAGTGTGTAATACCCTATTTTAATACAGTATCTCTACAGAGGAATGAAATATGAGTTTTTAAATATGACTAATACTGAAAATAATTGTTATGTAGGCATCTACTGGCAAAGAAAAAAGCAATGCCCCAGGCATTAACTCAGAGGACAAAACAGTACCAATTTGGAATGACACCGTAATAAGCAAATATCACATTATTCCAGATTGTCAAAACTTCCTGGTAGGTCAACAGCTACTCAGAGGTAGGATGTAAATCTCCCTAGTTATCACTATCCCTTCTTTCAGCCATCTGAACATGCGAAGTTGCCAACAGTCAAAACTCTGGTAATTTCCAGAGTGAACACAGGGAAAATGCTTATGCTTGCAAAGATAAATACCAATGGAACTACCATAGCAAAGTCAGAGAAAAAGGTCTGTCTGCTCTCTCTACATCAGAGCCAGCTCTTTGTACTTGAGCAAACCAGATTTACAAAAATGAAAAGCGAGCACAGAGAGAAGGACACTAGCATTCCCTGAATTTCAAAGCACTACCTGGAATACTGTCTTTATGAAGAAAGTATCATATCTGCCTCTGCATTTAGGCCATATGTAACAAACTCTGGGTGTACCTGTACTGTAAATACTACCACTGATCTCCATTTAGCCAGCAGAGAAGGAAAACAGAACTGCAAAATAAGTGGCAGCAAAAACCCCTCCCCTACGATTGAGTTTTTGGTAATGCTGTGGTTTGAGCAACCCACGCTGCAGTTCCGTATTTTCAACAACGGTGCCAACCCTGTTACACTGAATTCTGCCTCCTCATGTTATTACAGCAGAATAGTGGGGGGGAAACAACACAAAACACCACCAGCAAACAAGGAAAAAAATCCTCCTGAAAACTATTTACACAACTGCTCCACTTCACATTTGCTTTCAGCCATCTTGCTCTAAGGCACTGCAACAGACATCTTACATGTAAAATATCAATTATTTAATAAAGACTAATGTGAGCCACGAATACAATGCAACTTTTTCAAGAGAAATACACAGCTACAGTTTATGCAGGCACACAATGCCTTTTCCTTGTCTGAAGTATTACAGTTAAATTGAATGTTTACAGGTATAACACCCTAATTAAAAAAAAAAAAAAGGCTCAAAACTTTTCAGTCACTGAAATAACTCTAATATGTGTGAAGAAAAAGTACATTTATTACAACTAGTAACTCTGAGCATTAATTAAAATTAATTACTTTGGAATTACAGCAGTCCACTTCTTTCAGCTTCTTCTTCCATTACAAGCTAAACCAATCTAAGATGTGACAAAACTGGATTAAAAAAAACCTATCACGGCTTAGTGCAGAAAGTTTTGAAACAATTTTGATTTGACTGCATCTTTAAAACCCGCAAAGTCTACTTTTTAGGTCTTATCAGATGCAAGTGATAAAAACACATATAAAGAAGACAACTGCTTAACAGTACATAAACATGAAGACAGCTCCAACTCCAGGAAGGCAAATTGCATTAACCTTCTCAAAAGTTAAAAACACATTCCAGAGGTTTTAACGCTAAAGTGAATTGCATGGTATACAAACAATGTAGAAGAACAGTCTACACCAGAAATACTTGGGAACAAGATTTCATGCAATGTTCTAATTCCTCAAGCAATTATCCCAATCTAGATTCTCCTGAGCTGGGCAGAGACTATTTTTATAAGAGCATGTTGTGACAGAACAAGAGGCAGAACAGGTTCAAACTAAGAGTAGGTTTAGATCAGATAATTAGGGAAAAATTCTTTACTGTGAGACACTGGAACAGGCTGCCCATAGGAGCTGTGGATGCCCCATCTCTGGAAGTGCTCAAGGCCAGGTTGGGGCTCTGAGCAACCTGGTCTAGTAAAACATATCCCTGCCCATGGTATGGGGGTTGCAACTAGATGATCTTTAAGGTCCCTTCCAACCCAAACCATTCTACGATTCTATGACTAACTGAGTTAGGGAATTAGAACATCTGAAATTGAAAATCTGCATCTAAACAAGAGCCATCTTTTTTTAACTCTTATATCAAAATTCAAATTTTTTACATCACAGCTTCTTGTTTTTTGCAGTATTGAAGCCTAAATAAAACTGTACTTCACAGGAACTCATCTGAAATTTAGGTTTTGTTGCTGCTGTTTTTTTTTTTAAATTTAGTTGTGGTGTTTTTTTAAGATTAAAACCCACTACCTCAGCAGAGCCCTACCGACATAGCTAAAACTGAAAATGACACACTCTCTAGAACTACCTTACCCCCAGTAGCTTTAGTCTTTTAAGGTAAACAACAGTGATGCCATTTACTACTTAAAATAATAAACCCAGAAATAACTGTATGGTTTTGACTGATGTTACACATTAAGGCCAGCCTGAACTAATACCAGCCTCTCACCTAACTTCCTCTCTCTCAAGTGTACAAATTGTAATGTATTTCTGTACAAAAACCAGGTAATACTCATATTTGCAATTAAATCCATTTCCTATTAAATTCTACAGATTTATATTATAAGAATTATCCAACTATGAAGTTCCATTTACAACTTCTCAGGGTTGGACTTACGCAGCTCAAGAAGACACTGTTCCCGGTAATCTACAGCTCGCAAGTCATGGGAAAGAGGCACTGCTGCCCTGTGGCACTGTACTCTCTACTTTAAAGAAGTTACTGTTAAAGTCACCTTATTGATCCAGTTTCACTTTACACCAAAATCATATATTGTTCCCTTAACAGTAGGCCCACAAATAAACAATGACAAACAGGCAGCCTGGAGAAGATGACACACACCCTCCTGATAAGCACAGATAAAGATCTCTTAAGGCTTTGAGGCCCTGTGTTCTTAGAAGTCAAATTCTTCCCTGTGTAGTACCCCAAGCACACCATCAGGGTGTGCCTTCCACTTTTTAATTTTAACAGCAGTTCAGAACAAAATAACCATTTATCTGAAATCTCTTTATTGTGTTTCATGGTACTCACTATTCTAATAACTAACTTCAGTAAATACTCAAGTGGTATTTTGCCTTGCACAGATGGTTTCAGACATAAGATACAACGATGTTACAGAAGAAGGACAATAATAGGTGTCAAAGATGTGAAAATAAAGTTTTACTGTACAGCCAATAGTAACAAAAATTAATCAACATTTCAGTACAAAATTGTAGGAAATTTGTGAAAAAAAATGGTTAAAGTGTTGAAAGAGAGGTTCTGAACACAATAGCAGCACTCCTTCCCACTTTGGACTGTGTGCAAATGCAGCAATAATAAAATATCTGTATTTACGAAACAGAGGTAAGGAAACAGCAGATAAAGCTCAGTTCCTACTTTGACAGTCACAGGCCTGCCACCATCTGGGTAAGAACAAGGCTTGTGTTACTCAAGGAAAAAAGTCAGGTGTAGAGTTCATGCACTAATGCTACTCTTCAGCTTATGCTACTGTTGACAGCTTGTCAATTAAATCATCAACAGTATTCACAAGGAGTTTTGTATCCTCCTTGTCACTCATCCGATGCTGGCCGATTTTGCGGAGGATAACATCCACGTCCTTGCTCAAAACACGATCGGCAACTTGCATAGAGATCTGCCAAGGGACATCACCATCCTTCATGCCATGGATAAGGCGTATGGGACATGTTACAGGAATAGGACTATTCAGCACACAGTGACTTTCTGCTTCTCTGATAAAGTCATAGGTCAAGGAGTAATAGCCTTCCTCATTTTGCTTTGTTTGATACTTCCATTCACCTTTTTCTTCTATTTCTTTTTGTGCCTATTAAAAAAGAGAGCAAAGAATAGACAAAACAGATTTTAGGAGTACTTAAGAGTACCTCAACTTATTTCTGTTCTAAAAGCAGTAAAACTCCCCCAGGCATAAAATTTCACCTTGTTCCTTTTTATGAGTAGAATGTATTCCTGTTCTCCTCATAGCATCTGAGAAGACAAACCCCCTACCAGGTCAGAAAAGCTGCTCTCCAAACCTCTCCTTTAAATTAATCTAGTTAAAATTCACCAACGAAATTAAGTTTCTTAGCCAGAATCTATCAGAAAAAAAAAGATGTATAGCCACCATGAACAGTAAATCTCCTTGGCTTCCATCACTGATCCTCAAACAAGGAGAAATCCTACGGAAAAGACATTTTCCAGTGATCAGTCTTTTCAGTCTTTGCCACAATAGGTGTCTCTAAATACTGTATTTCCAGATTCTTACTTTAGTCCTAAATAGTAATAATGACACTACAAAGTGCCTTATAAAAAACACAAACAAATAGGGAAAATATTTTAATTATTCTAAAGCACACATTATTTATTGCCATGTAACACCTGATTTACTTTCCTGAAGACCAGACATTATTATCATCAAGGCAGAATCTCAGAAGGGCAGTTCCCACTACCTAAATCTTATAGTCTTTACAAACACACTAATCTGAAGAATTTCCTTTCTATGCACACAACCTGTGTCATACTCATCTCATCCAGTGCCACCTGAACTACTTTAGTGGCTACTTCTCCATTCTTGAAAGCACAAGGATCCAATTCCAATGAAAACATAAGATATTCAACATTGAAATCTAAGGGACTGCTAACAGCAGGGATCTGACTTCACATCCTCTAAACAACAGTAATATAAGCACACTCTGGCTAGTGCTCACACTAGTCTCATACTGTAACCTTACATTAATCAAACACAGAAAACTTACCCAACGATTTGCAGGAAAAGCACAGTTTAAATAACATAATTTCCTAAATTCTTGGTAAGATTTTTAGACTGCACAAAAGCCAACCATCAACATTTTACCTCAATGGGAAGTCTCTTAAAAGTTGTTACAACGTGATCTGCTGCTACAGCTACTCCAACCAGAGCAGCTACTTTATCTGGGCGTGCTATTGCAGCATGAAGCATCAGCCATCCACCCATGCTGGAGCCCACCAGAATCTGGAAAATAGAGAAGAAAATATAGTGTTTTACAGGAAATGGCTAACAGTTTTTTTCTTCTTGCCCGAAGTATCAGTTTTCACTTGGTTTAACGATTTAAACCTTGGGCATAATCCTGCTGTCCTTACCCAGGCAGAACTGCTGTCACCTCCAATGGAAATTTTGCCTGAGTAAGCACCACAAGATCTGGTATTTATTATTCTGTTTGGCATGGCTGGTTATTGCTGTCTGAGACTGAAACACTGTAAACAAAATGAGAGTTGAAACAATTCAGTATCATATGCATACTTTTATGTTTCCTTCTCAAGATAAATGCACATGGTAAAGGCTCAGTGTAGTAAAAGAAGTAAACAAAAGCAATTCATAATACAAAATTGTTTTAAACACAATACTAGGTATTTCTAGGTTGTAGGAGATTCCAAGTTTCTGACAGTGACTTCTAAAGTAACGGAAGAAATCAAATGCTGCTTTTCCTGCCTTTTTTTTAAAGCTATTTAATCATATGGAGTATCTTGTAATCTTCCTGCAAATCCTTTAATTAATGCATCAGCATGGGACGGTGACACACTTTTAAGAGGCCTGCACTGCACTGGAACAATTCCCTGTCCCCTGTCAGCAGCTCCACCATGAGGCTTTCTCAGACTCTCTGGGACAACAGCCCTGCTCTGAGCAGGAGATTCTAGTAAACAACCTCCAGGAGGCCCTGCCAACTCATGCTTCTATGATTTTGTGACCTACCTGCTTGCAAAAGAGCTCCTAAGAACAGGACCTCTCAAATGATTCAGCTTCAAAGTGAGCAGGTGTCAGCTGTTCAGCAAGAGCTACTGTTGACCAGAGCTATTATGACATATTTTTGATCAATGTTCTACCCTGAGGGAAAACCAGCATTCTATATTTAAAAATAAAATATAACCTGTGGTCCATCTGTAAGTTCATCCAGTATAGACAGAACATCTTTTCTCCACTTCCCAATTGTACACTCTTCAAATTTACCATCTGAACTTCCACATCCTGTATAGTCAAATCTGAAAAAATAACCATCAACATGAAAGTCATAGTACTGTCTACAGCAACATAGACACTAAGTAAACACTACTGAACTAAGTACTACTGTATAATCAAATCAGCAGAGGACAAAATACCACACTGAGTACTTTCTTACTTGGTCCTGTTTATCACTAGGACCAGAAATCACATTAAAGGGGTTTAAATATAACATACACAACTAAGTTATGCAGCATTCCCTTATCATTTGATATAGCATCATAATTTACAAGAATAGACAAAAAATTTCCCTCACAGACAAAAAAAACCCCTCAGATACTTCAACTTTAAAGGTATTTTTAAAATGTACAAACTCTTTCAAACACTGAACCTAAATACGAAGACTTATGACACACAGCATTCAATCTAGTCTATCAAAGGACAGCATCACCAAGCAGGGGCATGTTCTTCTAAACCCACAGAAGACACAGGGTAACTTAATCAGACTTGGCAGGTAAGGACAGTGCTTATAGTGGTAACTGAAAAAACAGAACTCCAGGTCCTTCCTTTTTAATTTTTGTGCCTATAGCCTCATTGTAACACGTAGCACTGGCTAGACTACAGAAAATTTAGAGAATTTTCTGAATTACTTTCAGAATACATTCTCCTGATTTACCTCACTCTCTCTACTGACAGAAATTCTACATTTGGAAATGGAAGAAAGACTTCTCATCTTGTATACGAACTCCCTTAGCACAGGGAGCATCCCAATCCAAATGTTTACATATTTGTGTTAAAACCACTTCCCCCAACCCATGAGACTAGTTTCATTTTCTCAAGAACAATACCCCTGTATTTAATACTTTAATACTACCTGATGAAGGCATGGCCTAACGATTTGCAGAAATCTTCAAGGGCCGTTGCTTTCTGACCATTCATATTTGAATTGAAGCCTGGAAGGAAAATAACCCCTGGATTCCTGCCTTTTAGTTTCTGATAAGCAATATTTGGTCGATCTGGACGAGTAAGAAAGCTGACTGATGACTTCAGCCTGCAAACTAATAAGAGGAGCTATTTAGTACAATCATCACGATAACCATGCAGAGAGTTCACTCAGCAGTTAGCAAAGTGGCTGACTGAAAATTAATACTAAGGCTTCCTAGACTTCATCAGTCCTCACGTTTTATACCAACTTGAATGTATTTACTCATTTCACAAAAAAATCTTCCCATTTAGTTTAACTGTTAAACTTCCTGTTTAGTCTAACTGTTTATTTTCAAAAAGCATAATTTTGAGACTGGAGTACTCTGTGCAATGGAAGTTTACAAGTACATGACATGACAAATTTTTCATGAAAATTAAAACCGAAGGATAAAACTGCACCTTTATTGAAACCCTGGATCCACACAATATATGGAGATATAGGGGGAAGCTCATAATCAAGAACTGGGAAAGAATCTTGTGACTAACTTTTTCATCATGATAAGCACAAAACATTAGCATTGTTTAAAATCAAATGAAATAAATAACATCAAACAAGGAGATAAGATTAACAGAGGAAATGCTAACTAATTAATAATTCTGCTGAATCTCAACAGCTGCTACAGGATTTAATCTAACTTTAGCAGTCCGTTGTACCTCTACTGCGGGTGAGGACAAGTAGTTCGTAGAGAGCTGTTAAGGAGACTTAATCCACTCTATTATCCAACTCGGCAAGGTAATTTGTTAAACTGAAAGCTCAGTCAAGTTTTCTAAAACTTCGACACTCTTAGATTAGAAGATGACTGGTTCTTCAACAGCGAGGCACAGAAACTGTGCAACCCAAAATAAAGTGTCAGGGCTTCCTATGGGTATAATAACTGGATAAATAGTGCAAAAAACAAGCCTCGACAGTATCACACCACTTAACTATCCTGCAGCCTTGAGTTCTGTTTTGTCACTACCAGAGAGATTACATTCAAGGGGTTTTGGGGGGTTGGTTTGTTGTTAAACTTGGATGTGCATGAGTAAGTGTGGCTATCTAACAGATACAGGATGCAGCTAGCATTCAGCACTTTCCTACAGTCCACCAGAAATTTTATCATTTGAACTACAGATTAAAACCATTAAATTGCTCCTCAAACATTAAGATAGTTCTTTATCCTACTGAGGCATGAGTTGTTTATAAATGTGAATGACTGCCACAGTAAAGGTATTCAGACGCATCCACACTGTGGCTTTTGATCTGTGTGTGTCTCTCACTAAGCCAGTCACTTTTTCAAGTGCCAGTAAGAGGAGATACACCAAGAAGCGCTAAATTTAATACAAAAATAATTAGGAGGACTTTTATCCCCTTTAAGCCTTGACAGCCATCTCTGAAGGCACTGGTCTTCCATGCTGCAGCCCTCTGGAGGTGTCCTCAAATTACTTTGACACTGGGCAGGGTTCCAACTGCAGCTACAAGACACAACCGCTGTCTAAGCTACTTTACAAATCATTCTTCCATTTAACAAGTTAATGGAAGTGTACCAGCAGCAATCCCAACCTGAATAATGCAAACCCCTAAAGCAACCACCTCAGCCAACCCCAAAGCAAAGCTCACTGCAGTCATCCTCTCAGATTTCTCTTTAGACAGACAAAACCATCAGCAGCTACCCAGTAATTTCTCCTCCCGATTTTAGGAAAGACCTTGGTAAGAGCAGGGAAGCATTTCTGAAGGGTGTAAGGCAGGTATTAGTGCTTATAAAAGTAAGTTACAGACACTAGGTGATAGCTACAGGAAGACTGCAGGACCCTTGCCCGATGGCATCTATGGAATTCTCTTCAGACTGTAATCACTGTGCACTTTTATGAACACCAGAAACTGTGACTGAGACCAGTGTTACATGTCAAAGCCAGAAAAGTCCTCCGAACAACTCTGAGTATGTTCCTGCACTGTGATCCTCCCATTGCCAGCAACAGCAGATTAATGCTGCTGTGACAGGCAATGGACTCAATGCTGTCCAGACTTGGTTTCATGCAACCACCCACACTCCAGGAGTAAGGCAAGACCAGTGCTGCCAGCAGGAACCGCTGCTTGGCCTGGTCCCAGAGCACCTAAAGACACACTCAAATAAACAGATACTCTGATAATGTTACTGTTATAAAAACACAGAAAGGAAGAAAAACACAGCAACAAAATCTCACTGTATTCAAGCTTTTGTGCAGCTACAAAATGCGCACTCTTAGTGGCAAGTAAGTTTTACTTACTGAGCAACCTTAGATGAGATTCATCTGTCCAATTAAAGGCAATGAATAAACTCAACAAGTCAGACAAGCATGGGGTCTGACACGGCAAGAGGGGCACTGCGTGTTTGGGAAGAGACCGATCTCACTCAGAAGTGAATGCTAGCAAAGCTTTTCAGGTGCCTGGCGAAGCATTACAGGCAGGTACGTCTCACACCCGACCAAGCGAACTGGCGCACCGATTCCCAGCCCCTCAAAACGCACCACGGACAAGAGCTTAGAACCAACAAAACACTCGCGGGAAAGCAGCTGTCCTGCCCTGTGCACAGACACCGAGGCCTCCCCGGGGGGCTGGCAGGGAGGAGCCCCGTCGGAAGGGAACCGAGTGTAAGATCCGCATCTCCACCAGAGGGCCGCGCCCCGGCCCTTCCCGATGGAGACGGCGCTGAAGGGGAGGAAAGGGTGTCACCCGCAGCTGCCCGGGAGCCGCCCGGCCGCCGACACAGCCGGCACCGACACACATCCTCTCCCCTCCGAGTGGCACCCTTTCTGCTCCGAGCGTCCCGGGCCCCCTCCCTTACCCAGGAGCGCCCGGGCCGCCCTCAGCGGTGACAGCGATCCCCGCAGGGCCGAGGCACGGCCGGCCCGCACCAGCGCTGCCGCCATGGCCGCCATGGCCGCCGCCCGCGCACGCGCCACGCGCCGCCCGCCTCCCCCGGGTGTGAAGCGGCGGCCG
>VZTE01005589.1:151921-218848 GCA_013397775.1 Eulacestoma nigropectus
GGCGGCCGGGGCGGGGCGGGCCGCGGTCTGCCGTCTGTGCTGAGCCTGCCTGGGAAACTGCAAACAAAGTTTTGTCAATAAAAAACCTCAAAACATTCAGCTTGCATTTCCCAGCGTGCGTGTTTCTCCTGAGCCAGCAGTGCCTTGTAGCCAAGAAGGGCAAAGGTGTGCATTGGGAAGAGCACTGCCAGCAGGTCGAGGCAGGTGATCCAGCCCCCCTGCTCAGCCCTGGTGAGGCACCTCTGGAGTGCTGTGTCCAGGTCCGTGCTCCTCAGTACAGGAGAGACGCGGAGCTCTTGGAGCAGGTCCAGTGGAAGGCAATGAGGGAGATTGGAGCACCTCTCCTAGGAGGAAAGGCTGAGGGAACTGGGCCTGTTCAGCCTTGAGAAGAGGTGGCTGACAAGGGACCTCATTAGCACGCTCACACCTCCTTGCCTTCTCTCAGCCTTAGGTATATGAGCACAGGAGCCAAATGTCTTTATGCACTGTACCTTTTATATACAGGCCATGGCAGCCACAAAGGAAAGAAAACAATCATAGATTCTCCAAATAATTTAGACTGGAAAAGATCTCAAATATCATCAAGTCCAACCTTTGACCAAATACCACCATGTCAACTTGACCACAGCACTACATGCCACATTCAGTCATTTCTTGAATATCTCCAGGGATGGCCCTCCACCACCTCCCTGGGCAGCCCATTCTAATGCTTGACAACCCTTTCTGTGAAGAAATTCTTCCTGATGTCCAACCTCCCCTGGCGCATTAAAATGAACACTAGGAAAGGTCAGTGCCTGCCAAGGTAAGGATGTTTTCCCATCCAAGCACCAGGCCAGCAGCTGCAGGTCGTGGGACACAGCAGAGGAGGTTTTTAATACTCAGCCTACGTGGTTTGCCAGTGCCCGAGAGCCTTCAGGGTAAGCAGTATTTGACTCCCAGGCAGGTAAACTTGAAGGGCTTTTATGGTCAGTGCAGACTGATCATGAAAGGGGGTGCTGACCACCATGCTCTGCTTATGTTGTCTTGATGTCCACCACCACAGAACTCACCCCACTTCACGATGATGATGGCAAACTTAGTGAAAAGAAGTCAGTCATAAAACCACACTGGTTTTCATTTGCACAGTGAGTTAATACTTCCTTCCATTCAAATCATGTCTAAGTCAAATATTGGGAAAACTGCAAAATCCTTAAACTCAAGCAATTTCTGGTATATAGTTAAACAAAAAAATTGTCAATATCCAAAGTTGGTGATAAATTTTTCAAACAGGTTCATAAAAAATGAAAAAGGTATTATATTATGTACATGCAGTAAGCAGATGACACTCCTAATTTCACTGCCCTCTGAAAGATTATTTTCCATAGCTCTTTTATGGGAAAATACAAGGAATAGTTAAGTGTTACTGAGAAATACAATATTGCTTGCATGACATACAAATAGTTGTATACAACTATTTAAAAGACAAGCAGAAATGTCTCAGGATAATGCAGGAAGAAAATACCTGAAACAAGTGTATTTTTAAAAATGTTTATTGAAATGCCTTCATTGCATCATGCAGGATACAAAAATCATTATTAGAAAACCTTTATAACTATACTTAGGAGTAAAATCAAGATACATCAGGGAAAAATAATAACTATATAAACAAAAGCAATTTATTTCTGATAGTGTTTTAAGTTATAGATTACAGGCTGTGATCTGCACAGGTAACAATTATCTTGCAACAACAGTCTCTTCTTTTATGATTCAAGTCGAAACTGATGTTTGTCATGCTAGAACAACCACATCACCTGTGTATACCACAAACCTGTTCATTACAGTTACAGGGCTTAAAAAGTATAACAAAAATATTCTGCCAGCATACTTATATTCTGTTTTCAATTTATTTGTTTAATCAAATGCCATTAACTTTTCATCAAGGAAAAGAAAAGGCTAATGTGCTTTCTTCTAGTACACAAACCACAGAGCATGTAAGTTTCAGCTACTGAAATAGAACCCCTTTATAGTCATAGAAGACCTTCTTGAAGTTCATTTCAATTAAATAATTTATATTTTTGCAATATTACTCAAGGACTTGGAGGTGATTTTAAAATAGGAGACCACTGCACCCTCAGTATTTTTGCTGTTTTAGGAATCTCAATCCTTACTACTTCAAACTTTCAGGGGCTTTTATTCATACACTGCTTAGTGTAAACTCTTAGAACTCACCTATCTCTTTCTATTCTATTTGACAGCATTATTCTGTGCAGATATACATTAAACAACAAAACAACTCTCTGTGACTGAAAGCTTGGCTCCAAAGAATTCAGATAGGTAGAGATTTTGGTGCTGGCTTCAAGGCAGGCAATGTTTGAGAGATTTCAGTAGAGCGTTCACTTGGCACAGAGTAAGATTAGAACCACACTGGAACCTTACTACATAAAAGAAAATTGCTGTAGGGTCCAGAATCAGCTTATTCTATTCAACAGGGAAGATTAAAAAAATCCCTCTTTATGAGGAAGTTAATACATGTGTTTCCATTTCTCATCCTTGTGGAAAAAAATGCATCTTTATAAAGCTATCCTTCTCTCTTCTTTTTTTTTTGTTGAGCTCCATAGATGCAAACTTTAAATATACAGTTGTTGCCACTAAGTGCTTGAACACACAGAATATCATAACAATTTAATTACATTAAAAGTCATAAGAGTTTTGGCACTGTCCCCTTACAGAAAGTTAGGTACAACTATGAAAACATAAGGGAATTGTATAACTCTTTGGCTCTGTTGTAACATGTAATTACTAAGGCAAGAACTGTGTGTACCTTAGGGCTGATTTTTGTTTGTATTTTTATAAAATACTTGACTAAAAGTTTTAAAAAGTCACCTAATAATCTATAAATGTCAAATGTTGCATATTAAAATATATGCTTATTACACCTTTTTGTTTCACGACTAGAATTTTTGCATACCAATGAGAACACACACACTTGTAAACTGTTCAGTATAAGTTTATGAAGTCATTCTCTGTATAAGAGAATCTGTAGAAACTTATCATTCAATCAATATGCTGTAATTAAAATTTCCTGATTATCCTTTCTGGAGCACTACGATTCTCTCAACAACTTTAGCTTGTTCATTCCTATAAAGATCAATTAAAACAGGTAACAAAACCCCCCCCCCCCCTTTTCAATGCATTTGTAACCCCCTCTCAATCTGAGGTTTTGGGTGCACATCATAAGGAGGACATTTCAGGGTATTCACTGGCTTTTCAGCTGTCACTAGGTATGGCTAACTTCATTAGTTACATTATTGCAGGATGCCCTATTGCTCCCCTTTTATTATAACATGAAGTGGGTGTAGCCTTCTGCGCCTGTAACAATGACATCCATCCAGATCCTCATGGCTTCTGGAGAAGGAGCAACCATGTAGTAGATACGGTCATGGGTCTTAACACTGAAAGTCAGCAACGGGTTGGGACTCTAGAATAAAACATGAAGAAGATACCAAAAGAGTGAAATCAAAGCCATTTATTGCTATCAGAAGTGGAATTGCTTACAGGGATATTTATGAATAGGGTTAAGAAGAAAGATAAAATGCTGTACCACTGCATCTTATATGGCAGCAGAGATGCATTTGAAGTGTTTGTAGCCACCATAAACACCTTGTACAGCGTTTTTCCAGTAGACTGTTATACAATACTACAGGGCTCCAAGCTGTTGTTTCATGCCCAAATAACTAACTCCCCCACTCCGTCCAGTGGTTTTCACAAATTGTTCACAGCTCATTTAAATTACAGATGAGAGGCAGGGTGTGCCATGAGCACAGTTAACTCCCTCCCTGGGACAGAGGCATGTAGCCAGCCCTTGACTTGTCCAAGCCACTGACTTCAGTGGTCTCACCACTGGACTAAGGAACTACTTGCAGCAAATCCCACTTTGCAGGTGGATTCTGCTTCCATCAGTATTAAACCCCCCCAGCCAGTGATAATCACTGATTACCTTCCTCTTCCTTTTCCTCCACTCCAGGATTTTTTTTAATATTTGTTTTGTTTCTTTTATTTTCCCCCAATAATGTTAGCTCTCACTTTAATTTTACAGCAGCTACCATACTTTGGGTACTCTATGTGATACGTGGTTAAAACACCAGTAACAAAGTTTACCTTATATGCATTCTTTAGATGATCATAATAGACTTCTTCAATAGCTTGAAAATATATTACACCTTTTAATTTAGTTTCATGTTTGTCTAAAACAGAAAAGAGAGAAAGACTTCAGAACTGAAATGAACAGTAAGAAGCAAAAGCTAATTTGCATTTCCATATATGTTCAGCTGATAAGTGACTTAACAGTTCTGCTTGTGAAATCCCACAGAAACCTTCAACCTTTCTTACTAGTTAGTTAGTTTTGTTGAGATGCATTTTTGACTTTAATATGTTTTCTTTTTCACCTAGTTTCCAAGGATAAAAGCTTTTGTAATTTCCTCATCTATTTGCAAGTCACTCCCTTCACTGAAGTGTCTAAATGTTGTGGAGCATATTAGCCCACAGAAGGACAGAATGTGTGTCTCAGATACACCCACTCTTCCAATTCCATGAAAACCAGCCACACTTCATACAGTTCTTCATACAGCTAAGACCTCCAGTTTGCCTTCAATGGAAAACTGTAATCATAGTCAAATTTTCAATACAAGCTGACAGCAAAACCTTTATATTAGAACATAATTTGTGCATGTACTTTTTTATAAAAATGCTTCTTCACATGTGAACTAAACAGTTAGCCACTATAACGTTTCACAAGAAAAAGGAGACGGCAGGGCAGCATCCACCCTCCATTTTCCTGCAGTGGGGAGAGAAATTGTTAAGAAGCATCCCAACTGCATGTGGACACTGAGGGGCAAACTTCTTTTCACTCCCAGCACTCTTGTATTAGGGGAATATAATGCTTTCTGCCCCCAAGTTATAGTATCATCTCAACACTGAACAGTCATGCAGAACATCTTTATCAGACCCATGAGGGATTCTGCTGTCATTTAAACACTTGGGCAGCTCGGCTTACATCCTATGGGTAGCTGCAGGCAATTCCAAAAGCTTCTTATGATGGCAAAATGAAATCCCAGAGAGCAAACGATACAGCTTTGGGAATCTTCCTGCCAGCCCCCAGAAGAGCAGTACTGAAGCACTGAGGCATAGGATTATGAGATTACAGCACACATTATACTGAGATAAACACAGCACTATACAAAGTGAACTCTCTGTGCAGTACAAGTAAGAAGGGGATCCACTCTCCTTTTACCTGGGGCCTTGGTTACAAGACTATTTCAGGTACCCACAAGCTCCCATCACAAGAGTCTTGGTAGAGTTCCCTGAATGCTTCAGTTCAGAAAGTGCAGATGCTTCAGTCGCCGCACTAAGCTGTCAAGACTTCAGGGTAAGTTCTTTGTTCAGTGCACTGGCAGAACTAAAGCAGTATCTCAGTACATTCACTTAAGCGTTCAATTACTCTGAATTTACAGCACTAGTATTTATTTTGGAAGTCTACTACATGTTTTAAGATCTAGATGGATCCTTACTCGTACAAGCAGTGGCATTTTAGTGCAGCTGGTACAGACTTCTCATAAAACTTTGCTTGTTGGCTGGAGTCCTTGAGACATTAGCAAAAGTTTCCTTTGGTAATTGAAATTACATTACAGCAACTGTACTGAACTTGAAAGTGAAACCATTAAATGTTAACATAACTACTAAAAAAAGACAAAAAAAGATCAGTACCAGATGGGAACACTACTGTGTGTTACAGGCCTTCCTAACCAATAAACCAGATGTTAAGAACAAAATTAAAAATGTTTGTCACATTCTTCATCGTATTACGGCAAACTAGTAAGAAATATTCAGTGGGTATGTAATGAATGAATGTAAGGAATTCAAGTATATGTTTTGAAAAAGATACAGAGCAATGCATAACCCTGCCATCAATTTTAAGTTCCTTATGGGTTGCTGGAAAGCAGTAATGTCATTAAGGTAAATGAAACTGTTTGGGTGGTTTTTGTACTCGGTGTTTTCTTCTGCTTCTTAGCAATGACCACCCTACCTACGCCTCTTTCTGGACTCTCTGAACAATAAATATTCAGAGCACAATGTTATTTTAGTGGCTTCCTCTGAAACTTCAAAGTCAAACCACGTGTATATTTGCACAGCATGTGGAGAAATATGTATGTAAATTCCCCATTTCTGGGTTTACCCTAAGATAACAATGTAAGGTAACGCTTATAATGGCTCCAGATACTGTATAACACAACTTAGTGTACAGAAACCTCTTTGGAGTATTGCGTATTCTTCATCTGAAATTCCTTACACTTTCAAAATAAGGCAAACTCAAAAAGTCCCTGTGTGTTTAATTTCCTGATAGTCTTTTCTTCACATGAAGCAGCAGGACTGAAGAAGCATTCAATTTAATTTTAATGTAAGTATAATAAATTATATTCTTGTATGAAGGGTACAAGAAATTCAGTCATTGGGGGAGTTGAATAATATTTAAAAATAAAATATGTGGACCCATTATTCTGTGTACTTGTAACCTGATCATCTTCCATTTTTTCTCTTGCCCATCTGCATCTCTTTCTTTATTTTGTTTTGTATGCTCAATTCTGCCTTACCTGGCATGAGGATTGAACTTTATAGGAAAAGGTTCACATGACCTCTAAGTGAATGGATGAAATGGAAACCTAAGTTTTTTGTGGACTCCCTACTTGTTCATAACTCAGCTGGGTTTGGTAAGAAAATAGAAGAACAGATGAACCCTAGCAGCAATCCTGCAACCTACCTGCATAATAAGTAAAAGTTCTCTTGTTTCTGTCAAAAACAAACCACCGTTTTTTCCACGTTTTAATTTTTCCTCCCATTTTAATCAGAAAGCCTCGGCAGGTCTTCTCTGTGAGAGAAATGTGGTAACAGGTCTCTATGTTGTGCCCAGCTGTTTCAATGTGACTTCGTAGGTCGAAGTCTTCCTTCCTAATGGGCAAATAGCGAGTCAAGGGACGGGCCTACAGGAAAGAAAAGAAAATCATATTATTTTTAAGAGAAGCCTTATCATCTCCTACTCTTTCTGCTGTGAGGATATAACTGAAAACTGCTCATAGAGTGTAAGAATAAATGTAAGAAAAATAAAGAGCTTTTACTGTGGCTCTAATTTTCTTGAAAAATTCTTTAAAATTCTAAATTTACAGTGTTGGCTAACTTTTTAAGAGCCAGATAGAGCATAGAAGTTTCTTGAAATCAACAGCTGATAAGCTGGTAAAACAGAGGCCACAGCACAGAAAAGTTGTCTTAGAATTAAGACATTAATTAAATGTAAGGCTGTGTTGCTACCTTAGATGAAGTCCAAGAACTTCATATGTAGGATGTTAAGCAAACCCTTTATTTCTCTGGATCAAATACTGACTGCACATATGTCACTCTTTAATTTTAGTTCTACTGCTACAGGTATTTTAATGCAGAGTATAATATATAAATAAATAAAAACATGCTGTTGCAGGAAACATTAATAATGGGAGTGAACTGTAATCACCAGTTAAGTTTCAGTGATTGCAGTGAACCAAACAGAATTATTTTCTGCTGAACAAATTAACTGTGATATCTAGTTCACAGTATGGTACGGAGAGCTGAAGTGCATCCTTCTGCAAGAGACAGCAAAGCAGTGCAGGAGACAGTGCCTCATTCTTGACTGCAGTTCAAGACTCTGCATCAGGCCTGGATAGTGTCAGTTGGGAGAACAAGAAGAAGATTGTGATTTGGAACGTCTGCCACCTGAGGGAATATTCTTGTTTTCTGTGCCTGGAGGGTCTATGCAGAATCACCATCCCCTCATGTTAAACAGAGAAGACAGGTCTCCCTGAGAAGGCTTCTGCTGCAGTTGAGGCAGACAGAGGCTACTTTGGAACAGAAGCTGATTTTAGGTGCTTTCAAGATCCGTGAAAGGAGCATCTCCCTCTCTCTCTCTCCCTCTGGACTCCAGAGAAGTCAGTGACCTGGAGAAAATAACCTGCCCCTGCTCCATTCCTGAAGTTAGCCTGTTAAATCCCACTGTGAGTCTCAAATCAAAGGGACTTTCCCTCATTGCATTTTTAAGAGCCTCTTGGTGCAACAGGAGCTGTGTTGCCCACAAGAATTCTTCGCACCCTTCTAAAATTATGCAGTGCTGTATGATACAAGCTGGCACCAGTTCTGGCAAGTGCAAAGGTGGAATTTCTTCCTCTCGTTTTTATATTTCTAAGTGGGGGGAAAAATATTGGTCTCACTGTACAACGGAAAGAAAAAAGAAAAAAATCAGTCGTTTTTGCAGATATGTTTTTGTCTTTCTGCCAATTCAGTCTTCAGCCTCTCTGCCAAGTCTACCAATTAGCAGTAACTGACAGGACATTATATTACAACACATGCATGCTCTAATTTGGGACAAAGATATCAGCATTGCATCATTGTTTATGCCATACTTGAGTTGTCAACAAAATTTAGAAAAAAAGAAGGCAACCAAGCAAGTAAAATTTAGCATTCATAATTACATTTTCTATAAAAATAAAGGAATGAGTATATTTAACTAGAAACAGCTGGTTAAACATCAGCAAAGGTAGCACAGATAAAACCAGAAAGATATTCCAATATGATATGGAATCTTCTGCACTCAAATACTTCTATTAAGATGGAGACATTTTCTTGCTCTGGTAATGACTGTCTAGTCTATTTGCTGTACCTTATAGATATTATTGGTTTTGGAGGAATAAACAAATAGGTAAGACCCTAAGCCTACAGAAAACTCAAGGTACCTCTAAGCTTGAGAAGAAGAAAAAATATGTAGGAGGTAATACTTTTTAAATTAAGTAATGTTTCTCATGTTGTATAGTCCCATTAACTTTAGAAGAAAATAATATTTACTCTCTACTGTAGATGGGGAGCTGAAAAAACTTCCTTATCTGTCTTTTTCTTTTCGGTCAAATGTTTGGAAGTAATAATTCACATTTCAAGGTATTTTATGTATTAAAAGAAAAAACAAAACAAAACAAAAAAACCCACCAATCCACACCAATGCTTTATAAAATCAACACACTAACAAATTTCTGTTCTGGCCAAAAAATTCTGCTCTGCCTGTATTCAGTGACAAACTTTATAGGATTAATATTGATACTTTATATATAAAATGCTAAATAGATACCTGTGCTGTTATCTAACTTTTAATTAATACTTGGCTCCAAGAGCCCAAACATACTTTTAGCAAAATAATCGTACCTCAGAAATACTAAATCCATTTGTTCAGCTGAAAGCAGACCTGTTTACCACTGGCAGAAATACACTTAGTCCTTTCTGTATATGAAGGGGAAGCCTTGCACTTTAAAACCATTTCACATTCACGTATCTGACCTGTGCTCTTTGTTTCTCACGTATTTTGACTTCCTTTTCAATTAATTTTTGCCTCTGGCTCGTTTCTTCCTCCAGTCTTTTCTCCAGTTGCTCTCTGCGGCGTTTTTCTTCTTCCAGAGCTCGTTTCTTAGCTTCCATCTCCCGTTCCTAAATACCACAGCACACATAGAACTTCAATTATATGTGAAACTATAGTTGGCAATGTCATTTCTAAGCTAGGGCTAAATACCTTTTTGTCCCTTAAATAGGCAGAAATATATATCCAGCACTGTGGACTGAAATTCAGAGTAAGAACTGCAAATAGAAATAAAGGTTCTTCTTAAGCAGCTCCCCTAGCAGGTATCAAACTAATGCTGACCAAGTTTCTGATGGGATTTTGCCATCAATTCGCCCTTTGATACAGCAGATACTGCACATGGGCTCAAGGTTGTAGTGTGAGGTGAAGCCAAGGGGGAAGAGGTAATTTTTAAGTGTCTTTTAGGTATAAGCTCGGTAGGGTTCTATGTTGCATTTAGGAGAACATTATCCAAACTAACATGCCTACTCTTAGTTACTCAAAATTATGCTTACCCTGGTCTCAAGAAGCCGAGTCTTTTCAGCATGTGCTTGTTTGAGAAGTCTCTCCATCTCCTCTATTCTTGCAACATTTGAAGTGCTAGCACTGCAAAAAACCCCATTATTTCTTATTTAAAAGAATAGTTGGTATTTAAAGAAATATTTTGCAGTCCAACATAGTTTAAGAATGGAGTTGATACTGTTCTGATCCAATTCAGTACAGTAGCCACTAACAAAAAAAGAGGTACGTTTGGTGAGCTGATGAATGACTAGAGCGATTCTGTTTCTTCTGTACATTAAGCACCCACAAATTTTATGCATTTCTAGAAAAAAAGTGTTTCTCTCACCTTAAACATGGTAGAATATAACTTATACATTTTAAATAGTTCAGAACAAAGCATCATAAATTGTTTTCCTTTGAAGTCTGATATGGCTAGAAAATATTCTCAAACACCATCTAAAACAGCCTGAATTAATTTTGCTTATGGGAAATTTTGTCAAGGAAAAATAACTGCCTATCTTCCAGATTTTATCAACAAAATCAGCTCACACTCTTTTCTTTTTTCACCAAAGTTTGCCTTGTGAGAAACAGAAAGAACTGTTCTAAGGGGCCTTTCTGGTTTTTGTATTGATTTGGGCTATTTGTTTGTTTGTGTTGCTTTTGTTTTCCTTCTGGCATTGGAAGAGTTCTGGCATTCTGCAATAGTCAGAGGGAAGCACAGGAGCAAACAGCACCAGTGAAATTCAACAGCTGTTGGGATTTCCCAGTCCTGGGCTGGAGACTGGACTTAGAAGATAGCCTGAGGTAGCTCAGACACACACCATCCTCCTTCAAAATGGTCAGAGCAGGAAGTCAGAGAGATAGGTTTCACATCACTGGCATGTTAGATCAATGCACAGAGTTAGTTCCCAGGCTGTCTCCTGCTATCAGAAACTTGCTGACTATCCCTTTAAAACAGAAATCCTCAAAACCCCAGTCCTAATGTTTTTCCTTTAAAAAAACCAAAACCAACCAATGCAAAAAAGCCCAAACAAACCAGCCAGCAGAATGACTGCCACTGGTATTTTCTGAAACTCATAACAGTGATAATGACTACAAAGGGAAATCAGGGGGCTTCCCTGCTACAGCAAACCGATGCTAAATAAAACACAACATGCTAGACAAAAAAGCTGAGCTGGTATTCACAAGGGATTCATAGTGCTATGACAAAGCTGTACTTAATTATCAGCCTCTGTTTATGCTTCTGAAACTGCTAGGGCTGGACTGTGAGCAGGAATGAAAGCACTACCATAATATCAGAAATAAAAAACAGACTGTCACGAGAAAATTGTTTGCGCACAATTTTGAGACTCATCTGGACTTCTAACATGGATCATGGAAATTCCTTTCATCTGAGAAATAGTGTCTGAGCTGATAGCCTCTAAGGATGAGCAAAGCAAGCCTTTCAGTGTCATCTCTTCATTTTTACTGACACAGAAAACGGAGAGGAAAAGGCAGAAAGACCGCTGGAGGAAGCCTAAGTGTTTCAGCTTAAGCGTCTAGGTCGCTAACATGGTGGACTTGTAGAACAAATGTACGTCATCAATGGCAGATTATCCTTGAGAGATTTCCTATCAGAGGAAATTCCTTCTCTGTAGTGACCAGGAGAGGAAGCACTGACTGCTCTGTAGACTTCAGCATTACCACTTAATTTTTCTATGTTTTTATTTTCCATCTTTCAATAAAAAGGTGAGATGTAGTTAAACCTGATTATGAGAATTCTTCTCATAGTCAGGTTTAACTACACAAATATAATGCCTATTGAATGATCTTACATTTCCTTAACCAATCAGCAGCATTCACACTATCACAGTGTCAGCATGTACATATTCTCCTTTTTCATTATGACACTATGACCATTGCAAGATCAAAAGGAAAGAAGATTTACCTGGAAATGTTATCTGGTGAGCACGCTGATATGCTCGTCTCCATACTGTCGGAACTGTCTAAGCTTAACGTATCAAAGGCATGGTCCTTGTAACTACGATCTGGATAATGGAAACTGTTCAAATACACATTGGATTCCGATGCTGTTCTGCTGTAGAATTCTGGGGACTTCTGCCTTTGGTTTTCACAGATGCGCTGATGGTTATACCCTATAAAGTACAGAGGAAACATGGATTTTACACAAAAATTATGTGACAGGAGCATAACTTGTTAGCTGCACAAGCATTTTGAACATCACCTCAGTCTTTACTGCACTGTGAGCAAGGTACTACAATATTACAGTTAATTTTACAAGTTAGTGACACTGAAATAAAAGCTTTAAACACCTGTTTTATCTATGACGGATTCAAATATATGAATATTAGTATAACTGACTTTTCAATATATGTTCTTGTATATATATTATGAAAATCTAATTTGAACAAATGAAATTTACATTTTAAAATGAAAATTAGGCCTAATCTGGAAAGTAATGCAGTTAAATTCAGGGATTTAGAAGAAATGACAGTGACTAATTAGAGAAAAAAGAAAAAAGTCCTGATATTCAAAATTCTTGAGTACTTGTCTGGTTGACTTTATTGAATATGAATTTTTTTGTGTGTGTTTGGGAAACTTTGCTTTCTGGTAAGTGCAATTGGACTCTGAGTTTCAGCTGAAATAATACTGGCTGCTTGTTATAGAATCATAGTTACTAGTGTAGAGGTACTTTACTGGAAGGTACCTCTGTAAAGAGGTACTTTTTTGAAACTGCAGTTCACCCTACAGGATTGAAGCAGATCCTTATAGCTCAATGATTTTGAAGAAAAATAAGGCTCATGCAAAGGCTCTGCTGTTATTTTTCCACAAAAAAAAATATTCTGAAAAGTCATTCTTCTTGAACACAGGGAACTTTGTTTGGCTGTGTTTCCTTGGAAAATGTCTCTTCACAATTATTTTTATCTCATGTCTCCATTGCACTTTGAAAGTAATGCAGACTTAGAGGTTATTGAGCTTGCCTGATGAAGAGGAGAGTATAATGACAGTTGTCACTTTAACTGCTGAAGTATTTTACAGTGCCCTTTTCAGGGTGTTCAGTCTATGTGATTACAAATGCAACTGCACTGCTCATCTTTTCCTTCAATGAATGCAAGAAGTGAGACTTTCTCACAGTTCTGATACTCCGTCAGGTTTATAATATTCTCTGCACATTCCTGCCCCAAATTCTGAGCTGCTGACAGAGCTGGAGATTAGGATGGACTTACAGACTACATGAAAACCTCAAATTCCTACAGGAAGGCAGCCACTGACATTCCACATATTTAAGATGAACAGACATAGGAAGAATGCAGCCAAATGTACAAACACAGCAAGGTCCAGATAAAAATTTTTACTAGACACCATTAAGGCACTGATGTTAGGAAATCATGCTTTAAGTGCAAATATTTTTCTGCCTTATTCTCATTCCCTATCTGTACATACAGGGTTACTCTCTGCTATTTTTTGCCATGCCAGAGCTGGGAGAAACCCAGTTCAGAGAGCCAACAACTGCAGTTACCTGAAAAGTGTGTCTGCAGCTGAATAATTAAAGCATGTCATTAAAGAAACTGTGCCCTACAAGCATTTCCAAGGTAGTTTCCTCCTCACTTCCCTTTGTACCATACAAAACTTTCTTGGCGATAGTTAAAGCTGGTTTCTAAGGAACTAATAGGACTCACTTGCCATTTAAAAGAACACTAAATTTCAATAAAAGTTCAATTGCATCCATTAGTAAAAGAGACAAAAGGGACACAAAGACACCTCAGCAGTCATAAACAATAGCATCACGCAACACAGGTGTTACTGATTCACGTGTGGTTTGCTTTTTTCCCCTTATTTTGGCAAATGCTTCTGTTACTGCAGATAAGCAATTACCTTTCGTACTCGAACCTTTGGAATGACTAATTGCTCCTGTGAAATGGTAATCAATGATTCATTAGGGAAAGAGAGTAAAAAATTAATTACTGAAAGAACTTTATTCAAATGCATGTTTTTCTGTTGAGCCCTCTACAAATCCTTGCCTACTCAAAAATCTTAATTCCATATTTTATATTTCACTGAAAAATAAACCCATCTAAAAGGCATAGAGCAGCATAGCACCTACAAATGCTCTATCCCTTATGATAAAGAACCCATTTTTGAGGAGAACATTCATCAGTTAAATTTATGCAATCACGCAAATGTAACTAAACACTGCAAGAAATCAACATTTGTTAGGTTGCAAAATGAGATGCATTCACAGAAACAAAGCATAATTCAGTGTTCTCTTTTTATCTTCATGCTGTAAGCAACAGGCAGCTCAAAGCTCAGGATCAGCTGCGTACCAACACCACCAGGCTTCACAACCAACCTGCCTCCATTACAGCCACATCTACACATTGGGCAGGCACCATCTTTTGTTTAAGGAATTTTTAACTGCTCAGGTGCCTATTCACACAACATGCACTTAAAAATATTAGACTCCTTGTAAGATCCAGCACTTAACTAAAATTTTCCTACAAGCCAAGATTTGTATCAGTCAAGTCTAAGCTGATACAGGAGCTAAAATGTCTGTTGTTGCATTGGTTTTACTACAGAGCTCCACTGCTCTGCAGCAAACCTGTAAACTTAACAGTGTTAACAGCCACACTGTTGAGAAAAATATTGCAAATATCGATTGAGCCATGTCATCAAAGAAAAATATTCCAAAGGAGTTACTGCAGAACCACAAAAACCAGGTATACCACCACAAAATTATGGTGAAGCTAGAACTAAAGCTGAAAGCTGTTATTAAAAGTGGCACTGTCAAGTATGTAAAAAACTCACTAGTATTTTATGAAAATGATCCCATTACATTTTTCTTTTATTCCTATTCTTTCTTCTTTCTCTCTTTTTTTTCCTTTTCTTTTTAAAGATTGGCATTAACATGTCAAGATACATTAGTTGTGTGGAAACATGCCAAAGTAGGAAGCCCAAGTCTGTCTACCTTGTCATTGTTACCCACAGATCTGCAAAGATTTCTAAATTTTCTGCTCTACTTGTGTGGCTATGAGCAAAGAAGCAAAAAATTAGGCCTATGCAAAGCCACAGCTCTGCAGATATTAGCATAAGTCAGAAGTTTTGTTGTGACAGGTTATTTGACAGCAGGAAAAAAAATGTTTTTGAAGTGCTATCATTATTTAACAGTTACTTAAAAGTTTTTCAAGAGTCTGGGAACTACTTGACAGTGCTGATGCAACTGGTACTTTTGGAAAAACATCACACGAGAGATACAGCCAGGGAAAGGGATGTTTTCATACCTTTTCTGGTTTTTCCTGAGTTTGACATGAAAAAGAGTGAAAAACAAACAAAAAAGGCAGACTGCTTTGAAAAGTTTCTAAATTGCTTGTACAAATATCCCTTGCTTGCAGTATACTGTTTTTTTTATACAGAGCTTAGAAGGGACACAAATAATCATCTTGCTGGTACCTAACTTCTCTGTCCCAACAGTTTTGTTCCCAGTGCCGTGTCTGGTCTTAGACTTTAATTCCCAGCTAACCATTCCTTCTTCCCTTCTGGAGTCCATCCTGCAGTCAATGGGACTACACTGGCTAACCCTCCTTGCTCCTGCCTGTCCTTGTGCAAGCTTCTGGCACCCAGCACTCCCTGGGAGCTCCAACCCTCCACCTGTGCAAGGTGAGGTCTCGCGATTGTACCAAATAGCAGCTTCTTCATTTTTTTTTGGATACGCTGTAGTTACAAAGGCATGTACACAGCAGGTGAATTTATAAATACAGTCCTTCAAAAATACCTCATGAATGGCTGCTAAGAAATACCTTTTTCCACTAATGATTTAAAACAAATATGTGTCCTCTAAAACATTTAAATTGCTTTTAACTCAGGCTATGATTACTGACAGTGACTGTTTCTTTCAATAACAATTCTTGAACTCACATGACTGACTGAACACTGTTTGATAATCCTGGAATACAGACTATTTAGTACTTAAAAATCTATGAAAATATTTACTACTGCATCCAGCCTAAAATCTATTCATAGATATTACTTGTTCCTGCATAAAGAAAATGAGATTGAAATCCATATTCAAACCCAAGTGGCTGTTCTTAATTTCCTGATTTCACTTTTAACTTTGCTTTTTTTCAGCTCAGACTTTTACATTTATCTTCTTGGACCGAAATAAGAAAAACTGGAGAAAGCATACTAGAGAAAACTCATTTCAGACCATGACTAATTAAGTGGTAACACTCAGATAATATCTTTAAACCAGCTGAGCTCCTACTGCCTCCAGCCAGCGTTGAATATACTTGTTTTCAGATCTATATGCACACACCAGAACATCTGGTCTAGAACTTTGCTCAAGGCTGTCAAGGCCGAAGGAGCACAGGAAGCTACTAGCAGCACATCTGGAGCACATCATCCTCTTTGGACAGCAGTTTGTGGGTCACTGCTTGATAGCCAGGGCTCCAGACTGAGTGGATGAAGTGGCATTTATCATGGGAGACTCTGGCTTGCCACTGAGCCCAGTTCCAGTGCACTGGGTGCAGCTCTATGCCCAAGGCATCAGGAAGCCAAGATGCCCATGTCGATTGCAATAGATCACCTTGACCACAGAAAACTGATGGAGTGAAAAACCTGTCAAGTGGGGAAAGAAATGCAGGGAAAACAGGCACTGACTCACTACACATGGCAGGTAGAGAACACTTTTTATCTATTCATCACCTTTTTTTGGTGAACAACTAACTTTTGGAGCAGGAAGATTAGAGAGCTCGTATTTATCAGTATAATCAGACTCTATACGTTTATGGAGTTCCACTGATTTGTCAGTAAATCTTCTGCAAAATATTCACTTAGTCTGAAAAGGCAAACCTGATCTACCTCAAGAATGTTTTTACAATAAATAAACTGTATTTATTATAATATAAACATTTATCATTGAGTGATGGAATAAACAAACATCTCCAAGGATGTTCAGTGACATGACATTTGGCTTGGTTTTCAAAGATGTATTTAAAGATGTCTGCTGAAATTAATCTTTGTTACTTAGTCTCAAGTCCCATTGATTTTAGTGGCAGACAAGTAGGATTTCAGAATTTTAATGGACAATGATATTCCATTTCAGTGGTCTTGTGTGGTGCGTTGAAGCAGTACACCATGTTCAAAACATGACCCAAATCTCAAGTGTTCCACAGAAATGCACTTTCTTTACTTTTGACTTTGAAGAAAGTTTGTTTTCCCTCTGTGTGCTGAGCATGGGTATGAAGTGTGAGGGGAAACCAGGAATCCACCAAGTTAAACTCAGTCCCTTCCCTGCTCAAACCACGACATTTATTAAGGCTTTACCTGTGAGGCTGAATGAAAGGTGTTTGAAGACTGTTTTTCTAGCCCTTCTGTATAGCTGGATAGAAGTACTTTGACTCCAGCCACCTGACTTGGATATTCCTGCCCTTGCTGAGTTCTGCACTGCAGTGCAGAAAGAGCCCTGGAAACACTTTCGTGGTGTGTTACCCAGACAAAGGAGCTTTCCCCAACGTAGAAACATGGCACTTCAGCGCAAAAGCAGTTATACTCTTCAAGTTCCTCCAACAGCAATAAATTCAAGAGGTGGAACAGAAAGGGAATAAACCCTTTACTAAGAGAGGCCACAAACGATCCTTGTGTTCCTATATCCTTCCTGTTAACGACTCTTTGAAAATCCTGTGACAATTCAAATAAAGCACCTGTCAGCAGCGTTGTTTCCCTTTGGCAAAGCTGACGTTTCAGAAAAGGACATTTAGAGCTGTCTTCTTCCCCAGTACAAATTAATCTCATAAGACTCTCTTCAGTTCTATTCAAACTGTTGATCTTTCAAAAAATAACAGCCAAATAGTATGATAAGCAGTATAGCACATGATTCCTCAAAGGCATACAAAAAGTGCTATGCCAACTGCCTCAAGGAATACAACTCTCTCATTCTCCCCTGCCTCTCTTCTTTGTCATGCCATAATTTGATTTTGATTTGTGAGGTTTCTCTCCTTCTCACTCTTAAGACAAGGAATCTCTCCCTACTCTTAGATTGTCTTAATTTCACCGTGACAAAAAATTAAACATTAAAAGTGATATATTTTTAAATCACTTTTACAGAAATATTTCCAATTTTAAATACTTGATCTCTTGTCAAAGTTTAGCCACAACATCCACGTTGATTTTCAGACTGAAGTAACATCACAATGATGAGTCTGAACATAACTGCAAGCTATTCCACCTTTGTACACACATTACATCGAAGACACTTTCCAAGCTGAGCATGAAGCTCCTTTTGTATTGCACCTGAAATACATAAAGACAAGTTAGCCACAACACTGCAGGTTTGTGTAAGGCCTGCTGCATAACTACAGCTCAAAACCAACAAATCACAACTGGATCAGCTCTATAAAGGGGCTGTAGTAAGTCATGATCCTATCTCAGCTTGCTTGTTCCATCCCTGCATTGAGTCATCTTGGTGCGTATGATTGACCTCAGTCATCGCTTTGAGCTTTAACAGCTGCAAGCTCTGACAAGTCCTGCAACAATGGGGTGGATCTAGCTCAGCTCAGGCTCAGTAAGTGCAGTTCCACACAACGACCTCTTGCACTGACAGCGATAATGGTGATGCAGATGCTGGAAAGAAAATAAACTGACAGATGGCACTGAGGAATGCCTCCTTTTGAAGATGGGACACTTATACATCTCATTAAAGCAGAAAATAAAGTGTATTGACTCAAGGCAACAAACAACAGACACAGAATCCCATAGCCTACGAGATCATGTTTCAGAGGTGTAGCTTGCTTTTGGATCCAGAATTGCTGTGTCCCTATTAAAAAACACAGACATCTATCCACAACAGAACAGCTCTCTCCCTTCCTGTTTTGTAGCGCAAATATTTAAGACCACTTATAATACCACAGTCACAGCTTCCTAAAGTTATCTCTCTCTGGGGAATTTATCCAGGCAAAAACATGTGCCTGTGAAAATAATTTTTAAGATCATGACATTAAAAAAAGGGGAAGAATAAAAAAGAAAGAACATGTAATATACTGCTTCAAAATCACTCACAGAAATTACCCAGTTAACACAATGTGTACTTTCAATATACTTTCTTGTTTACTGGATTTTATTTGGTGACCATGTTCTTCAAAACTACACATGCACCTACCTCATAATATTAACATCCTATTTTGCCAATATCAAAGAACTCAATTACATTTAGAGCTTGCTTTTGTCACCAATAAGTAAACTTTTATTTTACAGGCCTGTTTCAGGCTTATTTCTGAAGAACTGAACACTGATTTTAAACAGAAATGAAACAATGAAAAGGTCTTACCTTTATGCATCCTTCTTGACTCCGACTCTTTGGTCATGGTTGCCAAGCAGTGAGGAAGTACGCTGCCACAGCTGTTGCTCTGTCCTAATGGTAAATGTCCCTGCAGGAAGTTTTGCAAATACGTGCTTAAAACTGTATTTCAAGACTTTTTTTATCGGCAATGGCAAAATAATGTGCTTTGTCATGGATATTAATGTCATGTCATATCAGTCAGCCATGGATATTTCCATTGTGTACAGTCTCTATTAGGCCAAAATGTTTTCAAGGTAGTACCTCCACCTTCCTGCTGTTTGTTGATTTACCATGTCACAAATAAAGAGTATTTTCACTTTATACATAACTTTATCTTTACCATTTAGAGGCCTTCAGTAGGAAAGAAAACAACAAGTTGTGTCTCTAGAATCAATTTAAACCAGCCTGAAAATACAATCCTTGAGACAGAAATTGTGCATTTATGATTAACGTACTACAGCACAGCATTTCCAGAGGTCAGAAGAATGGCTGGAAGTACAGAAGGTTTCATATACATTCCTATTTGTTAATAAACCTGAAGTCCTTTCAAAGTCAACTGGATATGTGAATTTGGGGGGTTACACAATGCTTAGGGTGCTACCCAGCCTTCCCTCTGACACAACACAGGATTTCCTGCAGAGGCCGGAAGGCTGTAAATAGCAGCAGCCACATACTTTGTTTGCGATGTTGCGTCCCAGCGTAGCACTGTTGAAGTGGGGAGACACAGACGGGGCCGTTTTCTTGCGCGGTAAAGTATCGCTCAGGTACGTGCACTCCCTGTGCTGCTTCTTGCGCTCCTCCAGATTTCTGAAATGCTTCATGGGGAATTCGTTACAGTTTTGACAAAATGAATTGATGCACTTGCTCAGCTATACTCTATACGGAAAATACTGAAGATGATAGTCTGGAAAGAACCAAATCTAACATACAGAGCACCTCCTGCTTCACAGTGCTTTCCATCACATTAAAGCCATGTTTATTAAAAAAATACATTAAATTCATGTGCACATTTTATATACATGTCCCTGTACCTTTTCTTTGGTGCTAAAAATTCAAGTTTAATGTACAAGTGGAACCCAATTACAAAGGAAAACTTTCCCCTAGAAATTATTCTAATGAATTGGTGGCTTAAAACCAATACAGCTTTTGAAAGGCATTGTTCAAATGTATATGAAAAATTAATTTAGGAGTTCACACATACATTATTGCTGCAAGTCCTCTGACAGTTACAATGGCTCCTGAATATTAATATTTGCCTCTGTATTATTAATTATTATTAAGGTGAATTTTTGTTCAGTACCACTCTATAATACATCGTGTTGATTTTTAAATGAGCAGTGCCTTTAAGTGCAACACTCTGCAAGCACAATCAGCTTACAGTCTATCACTCTAAAGTCCTCACACATATATCAACTTCGTGGCCACCATAACAAAAGCAAACAAAACAAAAAAATCCCAAGTTACCAGCTTTGAATCTGTTACCTGTTGTTGCCTGCGGTGTTTCTTAGCTGGCAGAGGTGGAGGTGTATCAGATAAAGGAATAGGATCTACATGAGTAGCCATGACCTCAGGCCAATGGACTGATGGAAGTTGAGCAATAGAGCGAGGAGAAAGAGAGTGAGGAAACACAAATCCAGAACAGAGAGGTGATCTTAGCTTTATAGAAAAAAGAGAAATTACACACAGTGTTTTCTTTTTGGAATTTCTCAAAAGATACGGCACATACAAGCTGCAGTTTTAGCACTGTGTTTGTTGGAGTGTTTAGCAGGAAAGGAGGTGTGCTCTATTGCAACTCTCAAGGCAGACTGAGCTACCAGAAGCAGCACACAAATACAAATTCTAAACCAGTTTCAGCCTTATTGCAATGCAAAGGTAAGTGGCTTTACAATTATAAGGTTATTCTGTTCCTTTAAAAGGGGATTTATTCAAAATTTGCTCTAGTCATTACAAAGGCAAAAATATTCAAAAGAATGAGGAAAAGAAAGTAAGCTAGAAGACAGACTGGACAGACTCCATGGAACAGCTAAGATAGGTAGAAGCTATTCATGTCCCATAACCATTCAGGATATACTTCTACCACCTTACGGGGGGAAAAAAAAGAAGCTACAAAATGTACAAAATGAACACCACTAATTAAGTTGTTATAAACTTGTCCACAGACCGTTTCCCAAAGGTGCATTACACTATAGTGTTTGGCAGGCAAAGATTGTCACTTAGTATAATCCCAATTATACTAATTGGGTCATAAGAATTCAGGTTTTTTTGCCTTTTGAGTCCCATCTACCTCATCAAAGACACTTTACAGCTGGAGCAGTCCTTCAGCTTTACTATTTAATCTGTTATCTGACTTGGTAACTGGCAGAGGGCAGTTTGCTTTAGGGTCAGTTTGTTACATGTTGAATTACCAAAAAATAAAAAATGAAGAAAATAAAAAGGCAGCCATGAAAGAACAGTGCAAACAAAGGGAAATGTCTCTCAAACAAACCTCTTTATTTTGTGGCTGGCTCGTCAGCACAGCCGTGGAAGGCTCAGTGGCAACTGCTTCAACATCTGAGGGGGTCTGAGTGGAAGGGGATATATTCGTGGAATTGCCATACAGCTCACTAATTTCACTTACACTGATATAGCCCTAAAAGGAGGAATTCAGAAGTTAAAAGGAGCAAAAGCCAAAAGACGTGCAAGAGTATTAATGTATCCAGTACAATGAAAGTTAGTTTAGAGTGATTCAGCCAAATATTTGTTATCATTGAAATACTTAATCATAAATAAAATAAAATTAGCATCAAGATTTTCAAATGTTAAATACTTGGATTCTGAAAACTGTTCTTAATTTAATTCCAAAAACATTTGTGTAATCAAAATGGAAATGTACATTAAGTGTCCAAAAGATTTTACTAAAATGCAAATACCCTTTAGAAATTATGTAGCTCTTTCTCAGAAAAGCAGATTGGTTGAAAAGGAAGAATAAATCTTATCTTTATATCTTAAATTTTTTTGTCTCTGAATAAATAAAATAACCTGATTTGTTTCTTGCACAACTATTAAGCTAATTTGAGTAAATCAAATGACTAACAGGAACTGGGAAGAACTTCTATAAGGACAAGCCATTCCCATAAATTACACAAGCAGATCTCCCATTTGCATCACCTGGAAGACACTTCTAACTTTTATATATTACCAGAAGACCCAGCTAAGATGCGGTTAGTGTTAGCCCTGCAGCCATTACAATTTGTTTCTTTTTTTTTCCTTAATTAAGCAGTCATACAGAAGGTGATGGACTGAGGGATGGCAGGAACATTAGTGTGCTTCTGCCTGCAGAGAAGATTTATGCAAGCAGGTTTAAGATATAATGGCAAAATATAGTTATTGCATGTATTTCAGTGTTAACTGCAGAAATGTTTTTTAAAAAGTAAAATATGGATTCTAATCCATTGTGCATAGGATACCAGGCTGTACAAAGTCAAATGTCATAACCCATAGAAAACAAGGCTATGCAAAAGGAAGAATAAATCACTGTTGAAACAATGTCATGAATATGAGCTAGAAATATGTTTATTTTTAAATCAAGATGTTAAGCTGTTTTCACACTGACAGTGTGTGGCAAGGGCTGTGTTTTTATCACTGCACCAACATAGTGACATACCAGTGTGTATACTTCAGCAATTCCATAAGAGAAGCCACAGACTGCTATAGTATTTCTTCTTTTTAGAAATGCCTAAATTTAGCAATGATCATAGAAGACAATTTGAAAAGAAATAGCAACAGTACTATCTATTAGCATAATTTTCAATGTATGATATCAGTTATTTCAAGCAGATAAGACAGTTCTGGAAAATTATGTATCATACCTACAGAGTGAACAAAGCACTCTACAAATGGCAGGCAAATCTTAACTCTCATATTATTTGATGTCCCATTAATTGAGGAAACTGGCTAAAATACTAAAGTTTATCTCTCAAAACATGTGGCAACACTACAGTAAAATAGAGTCCAATATAAATTAACATAAAACTTGCTTAACCATCTTGAAGTGGCAGTTTATCAGTAACCAAAACTCAGCAATTCTATAATGCAATATTGTGTCATTTAAAAAGATATAAACACTTTCACCATTATATGAAAAACATTCAGTTCTGACTCACACGGTGAGGATTCACCGTGGGGATAAAAAACCAAGTAAGGAACAAATGACTGTGCTGTGCGCTAGCTCAGGCCTCGATAACAATTAAATAAATTGTTTCAAGTCAGGTTAGTCATCCAAGTCATTTTGTCAATGCTGAACTTTTAAACAGCATTGATTTTCCTCACTTATTTAAGTACTGGGATAAGCATGCTCCCTCTTTATGTGAGGCAGTGTTACTCTCTTGCTGTGCAGGCAGTGAGTCAGCTCACAATGGATGGAAGAGGGTTACAGAAGTGTGCTTTGGTGAAGAGGGCTGGCAAACATTGGACCACAGACTCAACTGATGCATGAGCAACCTATGGTGAAATGAACTGCTGTGCCAGCAGTCTCTGTAAGCCTGTCTGCCATTTGGTGCCTGATTTTTAAAGGTGCCAGGTCAGAGAAGAATTAAACTGGACCAAGACAAACACAACATCTGGCAAAGGCATTTCTTTTGTAGGACAGAGCTTATGGAAACACTGAGGATGAAACAGATAACCCTTGCTGATCCTCCTCTTATTTGCCTTGAAGTCCTAACTAACTTCACTGCAGTGATGGGAATGACGCTACTGAATAATCCATTCCATTAAAAAGAGTGTAGCCTCACTTAATGTAGTTGCATTTTGAAGTATGTGAGTAAACAAGCCTTTATGTGTATGTGAAAAAAACCAATTAGATAGCACCCACTCTCTAGTGAGAGAATGGTCAGATCCATCTCAAAAGGAAAAAAATGAAGCTTAGACTTGCCAGATGTCCTGGTGGAAGGTCAGATGTCCACGTCAGAACCTAGGACACTGAAAGTCTAAGCAAGCGAGGAAGGGTGCTCAGTCCCAGGGGCATGTGAAACTGCACACCAGTTGAACTGGTGTGAACTCCACAACTTGGAGATCAGATAAGCAAGATCCCAGTTCCCAGGTGCTGAAAGGATATGTGGTTGCTTTAGACTTCGAGAGCCCAACTTCCCAGAGTGACACCTACATCTTTAGATGTGGCAGACTTTGCTCAAGGCTTCAATAGAAGCAGATCCAGCAAGTCCAGTCAGAAGTCTTAAGCAGAAGTTAATGAAGCAGCCATAGATGCCCGTCAGTATATTTTAAATGCTTACTTTCCTGCTTACTCTAACTATTCAAAAAAGTGAAATAAATAGCTCAATATGTGTCTTAGAACCACAATAGCTTGAAGTCTTCAAATCAATGCTTTTTAAAAAGAACAAAATGTACATTTGTCATGCTTTAGCAAAGAGCCTTAGAATAAGGGAGGGGAGGCAATGATAAAATCTACAGTGCAAAAATAAGACCAAACTATATTTGTACTTGAACAGTTATTCCCAGATCTCATTCTTCTTCATTTCAATGAGGTTTAATTGCCTATTTGGAGAAAATTAGACATATACACACACTCCACATGCATAAAAACAACCATTTCTCCACAGCAAGAGATTAAAGTGATATCAGTTACATTTGGAAGAATGTCAAGAGAAGCTATTTTTTGCTCACTAATGAATTTAGACTTCTATGAATAAGTTTAAAAAATAGTATGAAATTCCTTTGTAAAGATTTGATGACCAGGAGTTCACTAAATACTAAATACTAAAGTGCTTTTGTATGAAGCATTATTAGAAGTTAGTTATGGTAAAGTCAAAAGCAGAGAAACTCTTTACCTCTTTCAGACTATTGGGACTGACAGGAAATCCCTTTCCTCCGGAAAGTGTGGAATATTTCTTTTCCAGATTACAGAGATTTTCTTTTTCCTGTTAAAACCAGACATTTTATATTAAATAGCCATGCAGTGAAAATAAATGTTAGCCATTTCCTTAACTGTGTGAAGAAACACGCTGGGATAGAAGGCTGAAACTGCACAGCAGAGCTTCAGCTTCATCCACTGAGAATAGAACTGAACAAAAAATGGAGGTACAGAACAAAAAGCAAATGAAAGACTTTATTTAACAACCACAGCCAAACCACGTAAGTGCTCCTTCAGCATTTTGAAAATACTGATTCTGCTTAGTGAACACCATGATTTCTCTCATGATTAAAAGTACAGCATAAAATGAACGTGAAGGGTTCACACCAGCTTCTTATTAACCAGATGTTAGCTGATGTGAAGTAGCTCATCTTGTGGCCTTGCAAGGACTATTACAAGCCAAAAATCTGAGCACTGTGCACAGTTCTGGCAGCCACACAGGGAGCACAGGCTTCCAGCTTCAGCACGTGGGTGGGTGCCTCTGCTTGGGTCCTCAGGAAAGAGGGCACCTCTAAAACACTCTTGATTATCAAATGCCAGTAGCATTTTCTCTTAAGAAATCTGCTCATTAACTGCAAAAGATTTCTTTTTTTTTAAGGTGAATGTCTGTCACATTATTACCAACTTGCTAGCTTCTGCACAACTGATGCTCTTCCATGAAATGCTCTTTTATTGCGTGCTAAAAATGTTTGAAAGACAAAAAATACTTACTCTTTGCAGCATCATTATTAAGTTGTTTTTCTCTTTTACAAAATGATCTTGTTCTCTTTGTGCTTGTTGGACAATATGATTGGCTTGTTTTTTGAGAGCAGAAATCTTTTCCTAATGTAAGAAGAAAATCACAATTTACATTATTTATTTTCAAATATCAAGACAACCTGCAGCAAGGATCCTATTCATGAAAGTTCACTTATTCATATGCATGACTAAGCAGCAGGAAAATAGGTTTTTTCAAGACAGCTCACTGCTCTGAAGGAGATAATGAAATAAGAATTAGACAGTAAAGAGAAAACTTATTCAAGAGACAAAAGAATAATTGCACATATTCTTTGATAATATAGTGACAAACATCCATATACTGAACAGAACTGGTTTAGAGATCTAACCCGATTTCTGAAAAAAAGTGGTATTTAATTGATTGACACAGGACCTTTATAACTAATTTTTACAATTACTGTATTTTCTTAATTTGGTGTTCTACTATTATTTTAACAAAACCATTTAATACCGAAATCAATAACAACCCTAAAATAACTGTAGTTTTGTCCAGAAAGTACAAATCACCTTTCTTAAAAAGGAAAAAAAAAGTGTTGGTGCTTTTTTGGAGCATATTAAAAGGTTTGATTGTCACATGAAATATGCAAACAGGGCAAAAAATGTTATTAATTTCTTTCTTCTTGGAGAAGTGCATTATTTGATCTGTGTGGGATGTCACTGGGCCATTGTCCTTGCTCTGCTTCAAAAACTCTTTCAAAGAGGAACGTTTTGCATTATTTCTTGCAGATGGGCAGGTTTTAGATCCATTTCCTTGCCTTTACGCTCAACAAAGAACAAATTAATCGAGCGTTGCTCTTACCTTTCTACTGACAATGCTGCGCTGATACTCAGCTACTTCATGCAGGAGCTGTTGTGTCAGATTTTCCTTCTCTTCATCTAACCTACTTTCATGTTCAAGCTGCTGAAATTCTAAATCTTCAAAGTGTTTGCTTTCTATGTCCAGAATATCAGCATCCTTAAGGAAAAAACAAAAGGTAATATAAAAAAAAGTAATCATGCTTTCACTGACACCACAGCAGAGGTACTTACAAACAAGCACAAAAATCAACCTAAAATTATATTTATATATTTCCTACAACATATCTCACCAGGATCTCAATGCTTTTAATGACCTAGTCTCATAATAAGAGAGTAAATAGGGCTAATTTTTATTTTCATGTTGCTTTCTCCATCACTCCTACTATGCCTCTTGCGAAGAAGCACCTGCACAGTGAGGGAGCTGTTTTGCAGCACTCATAATAAGTGGAGCCTCCCAAGCTGGCTGGGCTCTGCTGTAGCCTGGCTGGGACACCACCAAAGCCTGAACCCACCTGGTGAGGTTGTCACATGTCAAACTCAGAGGGCATCTGCTTTCCAACCAAAAAGGACAAAGTATCACACCAGTACCCGCAGAGAACTGCACAAGGAATTAATTGCTGAAAATTGCTCTCTGTCCAATTAAGGACTCTAGTCTTCAGAAAAAGTATCAGCCCACTTTTATGCATTCCCCTGAACTGATATCATGTTTTGTCAGAAAAAGTTGAATGCTGCAGAAATGAACCAAGAAACAAGATTACACCTGCCTTCCGCTTAGGGATGATGAGATAAAACTCACGGTGCTTTTCAGCACAAGAAATGAATGCTAATCATCCTCCTGCAACATCTGTGCATTCATAATATGAATTCCTGCTTACACGTTTCAGAGTCCTGAACAAAAGGGTGTTTTTAATAATTGCACTACTAGTAAACGGTAAGGCTCTCTAAAATAAACACATTGTACATAACTTGCTACACAAGCAAACCTACATCCTGGAAGCAATTTTAGAGGAAGGCACACTTGTTCCTTTTCTTATTTCAACCTAAGGCAAAGGTTAGTGGCCAAGGTAAACCACTACTAAGGTAGGTCTCTATAAAAGGAGTTCAAAACCAGGTTCCAGTGTACCAGGAAAAGACACAGGATGCAGAAACTGAAGAATCCAAATTACTACATGGAATACAAACATCTTCCCCTTACTCTCCAAAGATGTGCTCTTCACTTTTAGGAGATAGTGAAGAGATCAAAAGCCAAGGTGTGGGCTAAAATTTACAGGAAAGCAGTTACCTACAATACAGAAATGCTTCATTTGAACTGGCCAGACATCTTCAGCATCCCCAAAAAACCCAAAAGGGCTTTGCCTGGGCCATGAAAATTAGTAAATTCAGCCTATTGTACACTACAATAATTGTACTGAGGCAGTAGAACAGACTTCGGAGAAGGCAACCAATAATTAAAAAGCCAACAGGGGACATTTAGAATACACTTCCTGCCCAACAGGGAGAGTGTATACGTGTTTCAGACACAGGGAGGCCAAGAATTTGCCAGCTGGCCACCCCAACCCAAACTCCAGACCCACCCTGCAGCCAGCTGCTACAGTGAAATTGGCTGCCCACTCCCCTGAGCACAAATTACCAAGTTACTGAAGCCCCAGAGAACAAGGGAATTTGTCTCCTTCATGCCTTCCTCATTGTCAGTAAAGTAGCACAACATAACATGTTGCAGACTCAAGTATTTCACAGGATGGTTTGGGTTGGAAGGGACCTTAAAGATCATCTCATTCCAAATCCCCTGCCATGGGCAGGGAATCTTATACTAGACCAAGTTGCTCAAAGTCTGATCCAACCTGGCTTTTAACACTTCCAGGGATGAGGAGTCTACAAGTTTTCTGGGCCACCTGTCCCAGTACCTTACCAACCTCTGAGTAAAGAATTTCTTCCTAACATCTAATATAAACCTCCTCTCTTTCAGTTTAAAGCCATTACCCCTTGTGTTATCACTACCTGCCCTTTTAAGAGGTCCCTCTCCAGCTTTCTTGAAGACTCCTCTAGCTACTGGAAGGTTCTGTAAGGGCTCCCTGGAGCCTTTTCTTCTCCAGGCTGAACCCAGCTCTCTCAGCCATTCCTCACAGGAGAAGTGCTCCAGCCCTCTGGTCATCTTTGTGGCCTCCTCTGAATTCACTCCAACAAGTCCATGTCTTTCTTTTGTTGGGAGCCCCAGTTATTTTTGGGGAAGATATTTTCTCTATTTTGGGTACAATACTTACAATCATTTCATGACTGCTCTCACACTTGAGATCAGTTTGAGAGCTCCTGGGCACTAATTCAGTGATAACTTCTACTGCATTGACCACAGCAGCCACAGCTAACTTCCACTACAACTGGCCTGCAATAATATGCAATAGAACTAACTGGACACTTAACTACACACCCACATTTCAAGTTTTGTCCCACTTTCAAATCCAAAATGATTATTAAGACAACTCGCAAGGAATTAAAAAAAAAAAATCAACCAAACAGATTTCTAGAAGCCTCTCGGTGGTCAATAGTGAACACAGATCTACTACCATCCCACAGGAACAAGACTGCAGCATCTCATGAATTAAGACATTCAAGTATGTGACTGCAGAGGAAAAGCTTCCTTTCCTTTTAATATGTATGAGACATTACATAATACTGCCTTTTTTTTTTTTTAAGGTAACGCACAAAAATCTTTAAGTGTCTCAAAACCAACACACTTTTTCTGTAGCAACTGAGAATTTAACACTGTTGTTTCAAAAGCTGGGCTTTTTTACTTTTTTGCTCTTTGAAAAATCAGACTAGAATTCTGCAAATAAAACAATATCTAAAGAGTATTTCCTATAAAGCAGAAAAGCCTTTTTTCCAACACTGCAATTACAGCCTTTTTTCCTGATATAAACACCCAAGACAGACAAAAAGAATTAACTTTTAGATGGCCTCTTGAGCTTGCCATACTGACGCTTTCAAAATTATTTCTCCTGCCCACTAAAGCTAACTATATGTGCTGTATAACCCACTTAAGGTTAATGAATACTAAGATTTCTCCACAGAAAATAAGGGTGCCTTAATTGGCAATTTTGTAGCTTTTTTGCTTACAAGTAACACAAACTAAAATCAAGTTACAATTAGACTTTATGCAAAATTTATTTATACCAGTGTGACACTATTGAAAACATATAACAAAATAAAGCTATTTTAGTAAGTGGTAAAATCTTCAAAATTAATTTTTTAAAGTACAGTTCAGGCTAACAGCTAAGTTATCTATTGAAAAAAAGAAGTTATCCATGGCTTCACTGAGATGGTCATTTACTGGCCAATTCCTGTCTTTGCTCACACAGGTAAAAAATGTTGTTCCACCATCCATCCAAACATCACAACAGCTTCCACGTCACCCACCAGGCCTAAAGGGCTAATTACAGGCAAGTGACCCAAAGCTGTAAAAACATTCAACACCAAATGATTTCTAATCCACACATTTGCACTCTACTTGTTTGCCATCATGCATGTAATCTATTACAAGCATTCCACAAAAACACCCATAAGCCTCATGACTATTAACAATTCTAAGTTGCAAATATGTTCAGACACTGGATACTTGAAAGAGAAAATGTTACACTTAACTAAAAAAAAAAAGAAAATTAAAAATCAACAAAATAAAAAAAAAATTGCAATCTTGAAACTTGCTACTGACCCTCTTCAGCTGCTGCTGTAACTGTTCCCTCATGGACTCAGGGCAATTATCAAGCTGCGTCTTCTGCTCGGAGTAAAGCTCCTGAAGCCTCTCTAGTTTTTCCCTCTCAGCATCAAGTTTTAATTTTTCCTGAAGCATGAACCAGAAAATAAAGACAATTACCTTCAAACTCAAGCAGTTATTAGTGATTATGACAGCGGGTGGCACAACCTTACTGAACAGTTGAAGCACACAGGTCAGAGACAGAAACCTCGTTAGTTGAAATGCAATGGGATGCAAAAGGATCAAAACAAAACATTCATCGTTTTAGTGGCGTGATGAATTCTCTCCCTCATCGCTGTGCTTTGCACCTGTGCCTGGATGACTGTTAAAGCCCCCTGCCCAAACACTTGTCTCACCTAATGTAAAAAAAAATAAAATAAGGAAACTATGGCCATGTTAGTGAGGTAACTGATGAAGCTGAGAGAGAAAAAGTAGCTTCTAGAAAGCAAAGCGGATGGAAAACGACTGCAGTTTGGAAGTGAGGGAGAAACGGACCTTCCCAGGAGAACGAATTTCATGCCTGTGTAGCTCTGTACAGATAAGTACATTTAGCAAGCAGTGAAGAGCCAGAAGGAGACAGAGCATTATAAAGAAATAACTCTGGGCCAGGAAATCCTGTTGCAGCAGAAACACCGAGTGATCCAACAAATTTGCTTCAGTATACAGGAACTGTAACCTGTTCATGGGGATCACAGGGGACAGCTTCCCCGGTCTCCTTCAACTAGTTCAGCTTTCCTTTTGTTCCACTCAAGCAGCAGTACTCAGCACACTGTTTCTCACCCTCCAAAGCCTTTGGCCTTTTAATCTTTGTAATCAAATACTCCATGATTTACTGTGCAACACTGCTCCAAAGACTGGCTGCACATCACTTAAAGCTTGCCTGTAGACTGTTATTTATCTGCGGACCAAAGTTTGGGAAGCAATAAATCATAGCACAGAGCATTTTTTCAATATCTTTCACTTACATCTACACTGGCCATCACATCAGATGCATTTTCTCCAATTCAGCAAGTAATAACTGGAAAAAACCAATTTATGCCTGATAGGCCAGGCATAAATAATCAAGTAAGTCCCTGAAGCCAGGCTGTCTGCTATCTTCTAGCATCACTCCTGTATAGCTTTCTTTTCGTACTTGTTGTTCTGTAGTACTGCATCTCCTTTCAGATGGTCTCTAACTCTCCTTAATACTCAAAAATTAACAGTATTCTAGCTACTCCAAGAACAGTTGAATTCTGTCACAGCATCTACTCATTTCCACTCTTTCCACTCCCAACTATTATTTAATTTAGAAATCAAATGTGTGGTGCAGCAGGTTCTGTATGATCGGACATTGCATCACCCTTTGCCATAGAGAAGGAATGTCTTTTAGTATACACTACTTGCCATTTCAAACTGTGGGAAAATTTCGTCTTTGATATGCCTGACAAGTTTCTCAAACCCTTATGCATGGCAGACGCATAGTAATAAACATGTATTAGCTGCCTGCTTTCTTTATGATTTTAGCTCTAAATCTGAGTGGGATCAGGGGCTGGGATTCAATTTTCCCAATATCTAAAAACAACAACAGGAAGAATTTTTATTCAAGTCCAATGTCAACCAGATTCCCAGCTCCATTATGTTCATTTAGACTTGCAGCTTCTCAGTTCATACAATCAGATGAACAATATGCTGAACACAAATACATTTTACTGAGCTTGTGAAAATGAGCAACTGAGCCAGCATATTCTATGACCTGAACTTCCTGTCCTAGCTGCTGTCTTACAACAGCAGCAGCAGCAGGGATCAGAAATAAAGAGGATGTAGCACGAGCGAGCTGCACAATGAGGGAGAAGCATTCAACTCCTGCGAGGTCACCTATAGACCGCTGTTCCCAAGAAACCCCATCTGCTGAATCATCCTTACTTCCAACACGGAAAGAAAGCTATGTGTAAACTGGTGGTTCCCCTCCTCACAAACTCTGCTGTCCATTTAACATTCAACCCACGGTCTGCCACCTTGTTTCACACTTGCCTATTCTGCCCACCTAGCCATCCAAAGCAGCAAGGACTTCTCTGACCTTAGCAGCAGTGCCTCTGAAGCTACGAATAGCTCTCTAAATGTCCATGCACTGCTACAAGCATGCTCATTCATCAACGAGCAAGTCAAACCTCGAGTGTGAGGAGACATCATCAGCAAGGATAAAACTCCCTGAGACTCCTGCCACGGATACTGTTACATGCCTCAAGAAATTAGAAATGTATTCCTTTGAGATTGAAAGTGATACTCATCTGGCCTATTTATAGCATAGGAAGTGCTAACATCCCACCAAACTGTCTCCCTTCAAAATGTGCAGTCTTAACAGGAAATATCACTTTCAGCAATGAGAGGCATTATATGTTTTGCAGCTGTGGAGTTAAGTTTGCTGATGACTCAGGCTGTACATTGGTGAAGTCCATTTAATTCACAAAAAGTAATTTGAATGAGAATGAGAAATGAGATGTGAGAAATTTTTCATACAGTGTTTTCTGTAAGTGAATCAAGGCAAGTTCTTCTAGAAGGGGAAAGATTCATAACTTCACAAGCCAAGTGCAAGATGCAGCCAAGGCAAGTCTGTGGCTGACTCCACAAGCTATTTGCTCCAGAGCAGCCGGCAGCATGGCTGTGAACAGAACCCACGCTCCTGCTGCTCATCCTCATTTAACCGCAGGGGCTGGGACTTGGTTAATACTTCTCTGCAGACAGCCCCAGCACTGACACCAGAGGCACATCAACTGCAGGCTGGCTGAATTCTTAACATCTAATTTCCAGAGAAAACAAGTACAGCATCTAGTCTTAGCCTACTGCCCAACTTGGCCTATGGTCTGCCTCCACACGCATGTTATGAATGAACAGGGGGTCAGCCTGAATACAAAGCAGGACTGACTTGGGGTTGGATGATGCTGGGGCAATGCTTGGATCTGTTTTGGAGGACTTCTGGGAATAGTGAAGGATTACAGTAGAAAGAATTAACGTGTGATACTGTGCCCAAAGGCACAGACAGGGGATGTCAGCAGAGAACATGTGGTATGAACACTGACCATAAGTGATCAACATGGGTCAGAAAAGGAAATCAGATCTGGTAGAACTGATTTTAGGGCAAAGAAAGAACAAAAGAAAAGACTATATATACAACACATCTCATAGATGATCATGACAGAGAGGAGCGAAAAGGATGGTATTAAAGGCAATCATAGCCCCTACAGGAATGGGAACAATAGGAAGAAGGACAAACAAATTGCTTCAGTGCTGTCTCTAGTGGTTAAAGATGCCCTATGCCTGATCAATACTGCTACTTTAAGCCCTAGTGGTTTCCCACACCCTTTCTGCAGAGAACTGCTGCTTTTCAATTTGTCTTTCATCCCAGTCTGCTATTGCAGGCAGGCAGACTGGCTAAAATTGTAGAGCAACATGTGGCTGGATGAACATGTGCCCTCTGAACCAACTTTCCTGCACAAACTCATAGAAACTCTGAAGAAATGAAAATAAATTGGATGAAATAGAGAAAGCTTCTCAAAAACCCAGCTAAAAACTGGACAAAAAAAATCCCTAAACAAGTAAGCACCCTATCATTTTTACCAGCTCACTGTGAAATTAATTGTATGGCTAGGTGATTTAGGCTCAGTCACCAACCTTCCAAATCTCCCTGCCCTCCAAAAGAACACAAAAAAACACCCCCAAAACCCCCAAACAAACAAAAAAAATCTCCCTCCAAAACCCAAGGTATGTGTTAGTTTCAGAGAGAAACTGCAAATAAGCCTACAAGGCAAATGAAAGAAAAAAGTCAACAAGCTGAATTAATCACTTTAATATCCTCTTACATTTTCCATGTTCTAGTCTGAAGTACTCCAGGATCTTCCTCAGTCCAACTCACCTATAAATCATCATGTTTTAAGGTAGAAACATCTCATAATCCACACGAAACTTCAGACATGCACGTTCACTCCCTCTCAGTATGGAATGAGCTAGTCTCACAACTCTCACATGTTTCTGAGAAATGTAACTGCAAATAATTGACTAGAAAACCCCACTGAAATAAAACAGTCTCCTGTGCAAACTGTTCATGCTCTTTTTCTGTATTTTCAGAGTACTCTTTCTTGCATTCCTAGATCTCTCTAAGGACAGATGCAGTAAACTTGCCACAATTTAATTCTGTCACTAAATCCCTGTGGGTTTCATGACAAAAGCTATTAAGAGGAGAAAATAAAAATTATGCCAGACATATGAAAAGAAGCAAAGTAAGACAGAAGAGGGTTGTTCATAATAGTTCTTTTTCTGTATGAATGGTAACTAATTTATTATACAACAGTCTGTATTCAGTGATGGCATCTATACAAGAGATCTCAGTTGTGTTTCAGATGCATGTATTAATCTACTGTTAAAAAGCATTTTAAATCAGAGTAAGCGATCCCTCTGCTTCAAGTAAAAAATCCCAATAGGTGCACACTTTAACCCGCTCCTAAGACAACTCAAGTTTTTTGGAATTTCAAAGCTCATTCTCTGATCGTTGCAATGTGCTGTCCTAGTGAACAGATGGGGAGGCAAAAGAAAGCCCTTGATTTTAGAGCACTGTTCCTTCATGAGTGTAAAAGAGGAAATAATCATCCAAACCACAGGGAAAAAAAAATCAAGTTAGAAAGTTCAAATTCTTATAGTCTTCTTCTTTATAGATGACAGTAAGAGGATTCCCATAAGGGGTATAACCCATTCTGATACTTCTCACATGAATGTTTTAAAAGAAAGCTTGTGAAATCAGGTTTTTCTTCTCGAGTCTTTGTAATCATCTTTGTGTTCATTAGTGTTCTCTCTACAGGATATCCTTATGTGGATATATCCAGAGGATACCACTATTCCTCAAAACACCTTATCTTGTGTATTGTCTTAAGGAGGTAGATAATTTTATGGACATGGTAGCTCATCCCTTTAAAGTACTTGCTTACATCTTGCTGAACTGGAATCTGACCAGTAAATATTTAAGAGGCTATGCTATATGACATAAATTTGTCAGATTCATCAGTATAAAATCCAGCAGCAGGAATTTTGCATTCAGAAGAGAAAGGATTGAGGAGAGAGGCGACCAGTATATTTAACTTTGATTGCTGGGGGCTCATCAGACAGCTGCTCTTTCCTTGACTCTATTCTTGCAAGTCTTTGCAGTACTAATTCAGCAAAGAGGCTGAGCTTCAAATGTTTTGGCATGTCTGAGATATTCTGTTAATGACTGAAAAAATATTTTCACAAAAGCACGTGGACAAAATTAAATATATTCCAAAAAAGATGAGTTATCCCCTGCCAGCTGCTCCTGATTTCTGCTCTTGAAGAGGGATAGGAAATCTGGGTTGATAAAGGAGTTCCAGAGTACATATTTCTACCATGACATAAGGCAAAGGTCCTCTAGAAGAAAAGGAATAATCTCCCTCTCTTTTTTAAGAGTCTCAACTTTTGCATAAATACTTGTTTTGAAATGGTCTGCCAAAACTCCCATTTAGCTGTGATTATCTCCCACAGCACGTCTGCTGAATTCATTACTAATTTTCAGTTATTCCTGTTTATTCATGCTTACTGATCTATTCTTTATTTCCCTGGCTATGCTGTTACTTCCAACCTCATGCTTTACTTGGGGACATAGGGTGTGGGGAATCATTAACCATCCTTCTCCACATATGCTGGACTGCATGTTTTAAAATGGCACAGATTAAGGAGGCACTGTGTGAAAGCAAAGTGTGTTGCAGAGCTGCATGACATCCAATCAGGCAAATACAATTTTCTCCAATTTCCTTACAGACAAACGTCAATCCTGATCTAAGTCTCATGAGCGAAGGTTCATCAGAAGGAAGCTGTAAATGTAAACAGCACCATGGACCTCAGGTGGTGTTCTACTAGAAACAACAGCATCATTATTGTACACAGACAGTACAGAATGACTGCCATGGTAATTACAGGGAGATGGGCCCTGGTGGCAGGGAAAAGGGAAAAGCTTCACCTGCTTGCTCGTTTTGGGTACCACCCAGCTCAGCTCTCTCTAGAGCAGGCTGTGCTCAAAGTAATTTTGTCAAGATCTGTAACTGCGATCTTTTCCAGAGAGCTTCAAGCTGTATCTGTCAAATTGTGTTAGTAAGGACTTACCAGGGCTCTCCCTGCATAAATTGAACTTGTGATTAATAGCTTACATCCTGATATTCACATATGTAGGTTGTCTTCTTTTTCTGTAGCTAAAACCAAATATGAAGGAAAGAAAGGAAGGCAAGGAAGGGAAAGGAAGGGAAAGGAAGGCAAGGAAGGCAAGGCAAGGAAGAAAAGGAAGAAAAGGAAGAAAAGGAAGAAAAGGAAGAAAAGGAAGAAAAGGAAGAAAAGGAAGAAAAGGAAGAAAAGTTATTGTAAACTGTTCTCAAGGACAGCCAAGGAGGCAAAGCTGGACTTTTCTCCATATCCTAGCATGGTTTCCAGCACAGCTGAAAACACAGCATGTGAAACAGCTCTGGAAGTAGCTACCTCAGCCAGGAAAACTGTCCTGACAGCACTTGTACCTGGCAGACAGGCACCACATCAGAACCATGCCAAGTCCTGCAAGGGTGCTGAAAGGTTCTGTCACCTTTTTGAAATGGCAATCACCCCTAGCTCTGATTTCCAAAACCTAAGTAAATCAACACAAGTTGCTTCATTCCTTACAATGTGTGTGGAAGCATAATTACAAAGGCGAGGGAAATGCTTTCAACTCACCCAAGGGTGGGCATTACACCATCTTCCCCACCACTTCCCCTTGTTCTCTCCCGCATTAGTCCTGCCTCATGTTCCGAGAGGGTTGAGCACAGGACTCAGATGAGACCAGCATGCAGCTTAACATATAACATATATAATGTACAAATCCACTCACAAAATACATCACTGGTTTACAAGCAAGGGGCTGGGACACAGAGACATTGCACCACAGCAAAGAGCACGCTGACAGCCCAAAACTGAACTCACTCCTGCCTTCTGACTTCCAGTATGTGTTCCAGCCAACTCTTTTACCTTGCAAGGACTAAAAATTGTGGCTTTAATACTCTGAAAAAGTTGGCAAAACTTTGTGTCCTCATCTAAATGCAATACACACAGGGCATTTAAAAAAATAATAATTTTTAAAAAATCAAATAATCAGGTAGACGGTAGTACAAGAGCTTCTATGTATAGTCCATTTTAAATACATAACATGGCCCAATAATTAGGTTGTAGTTTATTATCTCTCTTTTTAAGAATTCCACAAGTTTTTCAAACAGGTGCATGAGTAAGGATGAGACTCAAGCAGGCAGGAGTTTCCTGTCAAACAGGTGCCAAGATCAGTGGCAAATTCCATGAGACGCTCAAGTTGCTCCACAGACAAGTGCCATCATATACAGCACTAATGCCCCACCATCGTTTCACAAGTGAAATGAACTCTTCCTCTCACCTCCAGACAACCAACACCATGTGGTGTGTTCAGATATCACTCCCTTACCCTGACAGAAACGTAACCACTGTTTGAGATATAGGACCCCAACAGCTTCTTGCCTTGAAGCCCCACCAAAACCAAGACCCCAGGTATTGGTAGGGGTGAAATATTCAGGCAACTAATAGAAACTGTGACCAACCTGTAGACACTGGGACACTTGTTTTAGCAAGAAACAACACAAAAAGTACCATCAGCAGAGTGAAAACTCCTGGCCAAGCCTTAATTCTGTCCCAAGTTTCAAATTATTTCAGCAAAAGGGACCACCTACCACCTCCAGCTGAGCCCCCTTTTTGTGGGTGAGGGTTGATCCTGTATTACTACAGAGCCAAGATGTTGACTATCTTGCATCAGATCTGCATGGCTGAACTTTAACACAGACACAATAACCAAGCTTTAAAAAATGCTACTGTTTCAAGCCAGCCAGAGCTTTTATTTGTTGACAGGATCAGTGCCATCTGTTTTGCTGGCTGACACTAGTTTGTCCAGAACACTTGAGCTGTCACTTTATATTCTACTCCTTTTGTAGAAGCTTGTCTCCCATTTCTATTTTCAACTTTCACTTTTTATGCAATGCTTTCAGACATATTCAAAAAAAAAAAAGAAAAGAACTGTGAGTTTATTCCTACAAAGATAATTTCAGTATTAAGTGAGCCATGGCTTGATGTTTAGAGCACACACTCACAGCTGGGTTTGTTTGTTTAAACAAAGAGAAACACAAAATAAAAGACAACTAAAATTTTGTAACTGATCCGACTAGTGCCATGCCTCATACTGAAAAAAATGTTTTGAGTGAACTTGCCTTTCAAACAACAAGTGCTTTTTATAGGCTGCTTTCCATGTTTCATTTCAACTGAAAATTTAAACTAGACCTGTCATTTGAATTTTCTCACTGCTACATACACACTAACAGTCGGTCAGGTGACTGCAAGGAAATTTAAATTTCGTCCAGATTTTATAATAACTTCCATTAGTTTAACTGAACTTTGAGGCTACTAGAGAACCAATGCAAAAGGTCTCCTGAATTTCTGAACATGTTATTTACTACCACTTACCAACCAAAATTTCCAGCAGCATCCTTTTAAAGGGTATGTGGTTGCACACCCTATCTGCTGATACCCACTTTAAACTCATCTTTCTGCTAAAGAGCAAGTATGAAACATGTCCCATAGGCAACTTAAAATGTGACCACAGGCAACACTGAAAGCTGAAGGATGAGTGAGGGGTACCACAAGCACAAGGAAAAGTGCAGACAGGGAAGCTCAAACTCAAACTGAATGTCTCCCCACAGAGCGGAGATGTGGGAGCACCATTCTCCTTTTCAGACACAGGCTTGATAAGCACAGCCACAAAACAGCAGCCAGGCTCCTGATACAGCATGCAGAAATTGAAGACAGAAAGCTCAGAACAAAACGATGCAAACTCTAAGGTGTGAATTAAAGGGAACTGTGAAAGTGCTAAAAACATGCAGCTTGTCTAAGCAAAAGCAAATATGGCAGAAACTTCCAGATATTTCTAGAAAGCTTAAGAAAAGAGGAGAGACTAGCTAGAGCAATTCCACAAGTGACAGGTCTAAATTATGAGGTAGAGGATGAAATTTAAAAAGGAAACAACACTGGCTGAAACCCCTAGAAAAACTTCCTGACCTTGAGGTATTATTGGCCGTGGCACATCCCCTGTGGAGAAGGGAACTGCATGCCTGGAGAGGCCAGCAAAGAGCCCACTGGAGGGAACCAGCACTCCCTGGCTTGAGGGGTACAACATCTTGCAGGCCCTTTCCATTTCTGCACTTAAAATTGCATTATACTGCTATCCTATTTTGGAAATATATGCCTATCTATTGCTTGTGTAGTTGAGAGCAATTAAGTATGTCACTGTATACCCAAACTAATTAATTCCTGAGACTTAATTACAGAGGGAATATTCTACAGTACTAAAATTGTCAGTCAGCAAACAAAACAACATAATTGCTTTAAAATTACATACTTGATGGATGTCTTATATATTCTGTATGATATTAGATAAAAACTACACCCTTTTTTATTTTGTTCCTTTGCTGAGAAAATAATTTCTTTTTTTTTCACCAAATTATATAACTTATAATGGAGGGTACTGGAACAGTTCAATTAAGACTCTTCTTTTAAACAACAGATAACCCAAGTACAAGCCCTATACAGCATTTTTATTAATAAAATTATCTTCACAGTAGGTCAGGTCTTTTTACTTTAGCTTACTATATTTTGCTTTTCAATCATACCTTGGAAAACAATACTGTTAAAGGGAAATTATGGTGAAACAATTATTTTTTCTTCCATATTTATCAAGCACATTTACTTACAGGCAGTACTTCATCAAATAAGCTCCATTAATATTAACCATATAAATATATTTTGAATATATTGAAGGGCACAGAGCAGGCTACAATAACTGAATTACCTTTGTCTTTTCACCAATAACATTTCTCTCCAGTTCAGCTATTTTTCTGTTTAGATGATCCAATATTTCCTTCTCTTTCAGCAGCTCTGTTGTTTCAGATTTCTGTTCCCCATCCAAAAGGGCACATTCCATATCCAACTAGGAAAAACACAACATCTTTCAACACAAAACATCTTTCAGAAGCAGTCCAGATTCAGAAGAAATCTTGATACACATTATTTTCAGGGGGGAGGGGAAATGAGTTGGCTCACAAGAGAAGTATTTTTTTAAAAAGGGGAGGAGAAAAAAGTAACCCCGTAAGTTTTTCTGCCACAAAAGTTAAAAAGAGGTCACAAATTTGAGAAAAAGTAAAAATGCAACATAAAATATTGCAAAATAAAGTCCAAACCAACTTTAGCTTAAAGATTCTTTTTTCCAAAACTTTTTGTTTTCTATCTCTTCTCTGTGCTTCCTCCTGTTATGACACTGTCTCTGTGCCCAGGCTCCGTAGGAAACCCTTCTGGAACAGCTGTTTCTTTCCTGTTGCTGATAATTGGAGCAGGCACAACCCAAATGCCCGGCCAGCTTAGCTTGCAACTGTGAGATTCCAGAAGTCAAGAGGGTGCCAACATACCCTTGCCACTGTAAAGCCAAGGAGGTTTGAAAGGAAGTTATCTCACTTCCTTTCTCTTTAAACAGTCACAAGAGACACCACCATAAAACTCCCAAGTGACACAAGGTATTTGGATCAACTGAGTGACCATTAAACAAGCAGAATTGTTCCAATTCCACTTCAGAGTGTAATGGTTACAGCTGGGAAAGGCTAATCCAAGCATCATAAGCATCCCCCAGCTGGAGAAAGATACCCTTCATAACAGGAGACTACCAGGTTTGTGATTCTGGTGAAAAAGCACAGAATATGAAGGCTACACACATCCACGAGTTCCCTATGTACTTGCTGAACCCATCTGACTTACGCTGTGTAGATACACATAACAGGCAAGACATTGAAAACCAAAACCATATTTCATACCTCTCTTGAGGACTCATCCATCTGGTCATTTAAATCTTTGATCTTCTGCTCAAGTTCTTCCAAGTTATTCAGTATTACTAGGCGCTCCTCCTCCAGTCGACCAAGCTCCTGCCTTCTCTGCTCTTCACTGGTGCATTCTGGTATCTGCAGTTGCACATCACAAGAAGTTCATTACAAAAAGAGGCAAACACTGTCTTTTCTGCCCCCTTCCATATAGTTTTAATTTTAGACAAGTATGGCACTGTTGGTTTTGAACCCATTACATATTTCCTATCTACTATATTGCTATTTCTATATTTAGCAGGTGTACAAGAGAAACAAACATGATACTTTACTTCCAGGCATTAGAAGTAAATACTATACTTAACAGTAAATACTATTCATTCCAAAGGAATTACTAACACTTAACCTTTGAGAATACTTTACATGCTCTGCTATTTAGGTTGTAAAAATCCAATTTTTTCCTTATAAAAATAACACAGACAGATGAAGATGCTTTTTATGTCAATTTCAGCTGTTCATTTAATAGAGGCCAGGAGGTAGGATAGGACATTTTTGTAACCAGCCATTAAGATGGGTGGCTTCTGTAAAATAAGGACAAAAGTTGGTTCCATCTCCCCAGGTAGCACTGAGGAAGTATCACCCGTAAATATTCCTCTTTTCATTGCCATTTCCTTACTAGATACAAGATTAAACAAGAATTAAACAAGATTATAAAGAAAATACCTGTGATCTTACACCATCAAACACTAGATCAAACAGAACTGAGTCTGAAATGCATTCTTCACGTTCACCTAACCCCAGGGGTTTGCAATTCGCTTCCTCCAGGAAGGCTGCTAGCTCATTATCCCCAACCAAGATTAGAGGTGGGCCGTGTGCACGGCTTCGCAGTCACCTCTGGGCCACACAGCCTTGCTCGAAAGAGGCTCAGCTCAGCTACTGAATGGGTACTCTGAGAGCAGGCATTTCATCCTGAACAAATCTGAGCTCAATATTTTAAAACGAGCTGCACTTCATTAACGCAGTTGCTTGCTCCTGCTTTTCTGAGGGCTTAACAGAACACCCTTTACAATGAATGAATGAATGGCATTCCTTGATTTAGCAATAGTAATCCTAGCAGGAAAGCCTCCTTTTGTCCAGTCTCCTGCTCGGATAATGCTGACATAACATCTTTGATTTCAGCTTCCTAATAAGGATTTAAAATAGGATCTCTGACTTGCATGAAGAAAGCAACAAATGGAAAAGAAATGCAAGACCACAGCAACTTGTAAGTGAAATGTGTTACTACCTATTTAACATGGAAAGACCAAGTCAAGCCATAATAGCATGTTTCCCTTCAACACAATTTCACACCAGAAGACTCAACAGATTTCCAGAGAGATAACCCTTTGGAAGTGAAAATGCGTTTCTATCACACCTCTCTCTTCTTCTACACACACACTTTTATTGACTCTCAAGTTTTGAGTTTAGCAGGGGTTAAATACAATTCACTTTAGGCATATAACCATGCTGAAGATCATACCGTATAATAACAGTAAATGGAAGAGACAAAGTATTTTGAAAGTGTGAACTTGTTAAACAGAAACCTGCTTTTATGGCTTTGCTTGGTCTCAGTACGCTCCTGATTCCAACTCTTGAATCCAGTTATTTAACATGCTGCCTGCCACTGGGATTTGCTGCAGTACTGCTCTGGCATAGCCTGGAGGAGGCTGCTGCTGCACTAGCAAGGAAATGGTTAGGAATGCTGTTAGCTCCTTTATTAAAGGACAATTTCCTTTCGGTAATGAAACAGCAGAGAGAAGCGCACAGGAAAGGAGGCGCAGCTGATTAAAGGCAGCAGTTGGGTTGGAGGGGCAGGAGGCTTGTTGCCACCGCATCATCCCCAAGAGACAACAGCTGATCTGGCAAATGGCTCAAGTCCAACCCTGGGAAAGGAGACACGACAGTAAATTCGGCTCAGGCAACTCCTCTTCACCTCCCATGTGAGTGTGAGAAAGCATACTCCTCTTACAAGAGCCTCGGGTTGGGAGAAAGCAGCAGAGCATCCCTTCCCTCCTACATCTCAGCAGGATGCTAAGCAGGGTTCTGGAAATCTTCTTTATTTAAGTAGTTATTATAATTGTTCAAGCAAATCCTTCTCCCTTGGAAAATCTTAAAATTCTTCCTGAACTGTACATCCCACTAAAAAACCCTGCAACTTCCAGTACCATTAGCTTCCACTAGATATTAAATAATCATTTTCTGGCTGCCACATTTTGCTGGCTATATTTTCTACATTTGATAACTTATAAAACTGTATAAGTTCTGAGATTAATTCTCATACCTAAGCCAGCCTAATCGTGGCACCTGCCAGGACAGCCAGCTCCTAGAGGAAGGTTTCAAGCAGCAAAACCTGGATTACACTGTCTCCTCCTACAGAGCATTACCTTTGGTGTGATGCTTAGGTAGGATGACTCGGTGGTGTCCTTCAGGAAGCTGGGAGCAGCAAAAGGCGGGGGCTTGGCGCTTTCATTGAAGTGCTCATCAGCTCTCAGCCCTCGCGAGGGCAGGTAAGCAGCAGTGCCACGACTGTGGCTGCTCAGCTCTGAGAAATCTGAGTCGCTTGCAGATGATTTCAAGTGGCTTCTGAACCTCGTTTCCAGATTCATCTGGGAGTCTTCAAACACAGAATCCTCATCAGAGAGTTGAAGTTTTTCGAGTTCTTTGTTAATTTTTTGAACATCAGCAACTGTAGTTGCTGCAGCAGGGTCACTGTCAGATTTGGAGTATTCTGCACACAGATTGAGGATTGTCTCAAGCCGCTGCCGTTCCTAGTTCAAAAAGATAGTAGCACTGAGTGTCATGTGAGATAAAATAAAGATTAAGTTAAAGTTTGCTGCGCTTTTTTGTTTTGTTTGGGTTGGGGTTTTGTTTGTTTGTTTGCTTTGGGTTTGGTTTTTTTGTTTTAGAGTGAAGGATTAAAGTCCATGTAAAGTCCATCTAGCACTTAGAGATAAAGAGATATACATAAATAAATTACGGTGCAAGATGAAGAATCAAAATTAATGGGGAAGAAGATTTTAAGAATAGTAAAACTTTCTACATTGGAAAGAAAAATAAGTGTTAGAACATCTTATTTAACTAGCTATTTATTTCTGTTAAAAGCAGTTTTAAATTTTTTATTGAGGTTTTAGTGTCCACACCCATTTGTATGTACACACGTCCAGTGATCTCACTACGTAAATCACTAATTGTTCCACTTCACACTTACGCTATATTCCTACCAAGCTGCAAAATATTGCACAGATTTTCCATGGACTCACCCATTCCTGACTTTTTTAGATTTTCCGTTTTGTTAACTGTGATTCCTCCTTTTGAGAGAATTAGTCCACATTTTGAAAAACACAGTTTTAGGAGCATTAACAGAAAAAAGAGGCATCACATCTAAAATACGACAGCTGTCAAATGCACAGAAGTGGAGGAAATCTTTATTTACCAGTTTACTCTAATTCCCTATGGATTCATACCAACATTTCAAACTTAAGACTCAGAGTAACTGTGCCATTTTGATTTGATGTACTTCAAGTTGTTATAAACATTTAATTTCTGAAAGATTTCTAGATCTCTACGGTACCTTTTATCAACTGTTAGCAAGCTTTATTTGTTTTATTTTACTCTATGCATTGCTTCCTGTAACTTCTATTTCATATGATTTTTTTTTTCCTTTTCATTTTTAAGAGATAAAGCATTTATGTAATTTCATGGTACTTTTGTTAAAGAAAAGAAAATTAAATAAAAAATTGCTTACCATAGGTCTATTGAAAATTTTGCTGGAAAAAAGACCACTGTGAGACTTCCATGCTTGGCATTAATACCTGCACTAATAATCTAATTTCTGATTTCTAGGAAATCCTTTTACAGTAGTATTTAAAAAGAAAGCCAAAAAACCAACATCCTCAGCCTCCCTCCCCAGGAACCACTACAGACATATTCACTTTCCAAGCTCTACCTGGCATTACATTTGCAAAGAGGATTTGCACAGCAGCTACTTCTGCCAGCCCTAACACTTCCTATGCCCAACAGCAAGTGATAACAAGGATCAAGCAAAATAGAGCAGACAATGCACTGCCTCAGCTTTCCCTGCAGCAAGCCATTGAAGTATGAAAAGTTAACACTGGTTACACACACCCAGCTTTTTATATGGCTACCGGGAGATTACCTGGTTGTACGCACCACACGTGCACATCACTCGCAATTAAGACCTCTGTTTCTGAGCTGGAGAACCTGTCTGAACCCACCCCTTTCCAAGCATTATCCAAACTAGAGAGCGCTGTGAGAGAGCAATTTTGCCTTTGGGTAGCTTATTCCCAGGTTCCCACTGCAGGTTTCCTTGGAATCCTCCTGTAATGAAATGAGTTGCTGAAATAACCGAGCCCAGGGCAGCAACTGCAAACTTCTATTTTCCACTAAATAGGTCCAGCAGATTCTCAGCCATCCTTCAACCCCAAATGGTCGACATAATTATAACTCTCCAAAGCCTTGGTCCCTCTAGGCAAAAACTGCCAGACCCTAAGCCTCTTCCCTTACCCTTCCAACGCCGCTATCCTCCCTCGTGCTAAGTCTTTTGGCCAGGCAACCCAATTCCTAAAGCCCTGTGCAAGTGCTGGCTGGGACAGCCGGTAATTATGCAGCTCTCCCTGTTGTGACGGCATCGGGCCTGTCGTAATGGTTATAGATGGGAAACATGGACATCAGGACACGAGGTCCCATCCCTCCTGCAACAACAGGCTGTATCGGGTTACCCCAGGCCAAGCTTCCATCCCTTGGGTAATAATAGGAAATGGCAAATTTCAAAGCACGGCTGCTGCTCATTCCAGCCTAAGTCCTCAGGTGAGGGGCTCTGGCTGCAAACCAAAAGGGATTCTTTTTTTTCCCCCTCAAGTTTCAGATGCTCAGGAAAAGCTTAAAAATTGCAGGAAAACCAGTCTTCAAGAAATTCCTGATGAGCTTTCAGATGCATTACAGAAATACTGATATCTCTCACTTCTATTTTGACATGTGCTGAGAGGCTTATGGACAGGAAGCTCTGTGGTTATTTTATACACTCTATTCTCATCATTTCATCTCAGCCAGCTCATTCCAGCTCCAGCACACCTGCATGTAACCGTTTCCAGCATAGATTTCTCAGTGAAGAAACATGCTAGGAAAGCACTCTTGCAATGAAAACCACAAAACAAGTAGCACATGGAAAATCCAGCCAATAATTTTGCAAGGAAAACCCCACAAGTGATTTGTGAACTGAACACAGCAGAGGGAAAAAAAAAAAGGTATGTCAAAAGCAGGAAATGGGTTTAAAATTGGCTCTGGTGGGAGGGAGGGATGTTGAGTCAAGCCTTGTAAGCCTATCAGTGTGTTTCCCCATAAAATGTCCTTTCTAACAGATTAAAAAGTATTTTCTGTATTTTTTATGTATTTTGTGTAGTTCTCTTCCCAGCTACAAAGAGGGGTAACAGGTCTTGTGCAGTTTCTGCCTGAATAGCTTCACTACTCCTGGCTTCGAGAAAGCTACACATCACCTATGACTGGCTGCAAATTTAAGCGCTGAAGGACAAGGGTGGCATAAAGAGATAATAACCTTCTTCAGCTACTGATTATCAATGACATTAAGAGACACCCCTGGTACACTGTAAAAAAAATTTCCAAAATAGCAGAGATAAATATCTCACTTTTTTAACAGCAACCACGTGGTGATTCCTAGATTTGTTCATCTGCTACATATCATGTTTATGAATTTTACAAATGTGTAGAGGTGATGCTATATCTGGAAATGAAGGCAAGCCTTGGTTAATCAGCTGTGACAAACAGGAAGCTTTTCAGGTAAGTTCCATTAGGATCTGGATAACCTCACATTTCATTAAAAATACATGTGCAGTCTATCCCTTGTGACAAAGACTAACATGAATTATGGCTAGTCCATGCAGCCAGGTTCCCTTTGCCTGAAGAGGCTGTTGCACTTTTCAGCTGCCAAAGAACAGTGCTTTCCTACTGTTGCTCAGACAGACAAACCACCACCTTCTCAGCAAAAGCTGGGAGCAGTCAAAAGTTAAAAAGGAGGGTGGGAAAAGAGGCAGAGACTGGGGAAGAGATCTGCAGAAACCCCCCAAACTTTCTTTCTTACAAGTACATTCACTACCTCATGGACACGAGGCAGGAGAAAGCCTTCTCTTTCTTTCCTACATTTCTAAGGAGTTTATTTCGAAGATGAACTGGGACGGAGAACAGTTTGCCAACTGTTCTCTCCCTTCCCTCCAGTTTGCACCAGTTTCTCGCTCCAGACTAGTTTATCTTCTCATTGCCAGCCCTTGTTTTGCTATGGTTAGTGCTTCAGCTCCGAGGTTACCACCAGCAGCACAGCTTTCAGAAGCAGCACCTGTATTTCATGTCCCTCTCTCAGAGGCAACTCTGACAGCAGAGACACCTGCACAGAGAAGCAGTGTGGAGAGGCCCAGGTCACAGCAGAGGACCAGGTGTGCCTCATCCTTTCCTTCTCAGAGCAGGCACAGGAGGAAGAGAACTGGTAAAAGCAGGAGAGAGCACTGGCACAGAGTAGAGACAGCCTGCAGGGAGGAGCCGAGCAGATGACTTTCTGAGAATTGGCTCCTGTACCTGACACATGTGTTCTGCTCCCGAGGGAATGCCACTGGCTGCCAAAATAACAGCGTTGTTGAGCCCTTTTGTCCCTATAGTACCTATGCAGATGCTCCTTTTCAAACCACACTAAGGGCAGGAGCCTGAAAACCAGAGTTCCAGAGCAGTACTTAACTTCTGTAAATGAGAACAGGTCTCCTGTAATTGATTTCTTCCTGGACCATAGTGTTAATTTGCATAACATATATAGCTGCAAAAATAAAGAGTATGTAATCCAGATTTTGGCTTATTAAAGACCTCACAGATACGTTTTACAACACAATTGAAACTGAATGTTCCTGAAAAGTTATGGAGTCATCAATATTAGTTATATTCTGCAGGGGCTTTTATACTATTATACAGCACTTGTTCAATTACAAAACTAAATGATGTTAAGTAGCTATTCTGTAACACTATAGAGACTGTCAAATACTAGCGGTGGGAAAAATTACCTTGAAGCTAGCCTTTGTCTACTTGCCTGGGGCTCCTTTAAGAGCTAATCACTTACAGTTTTACATACAGCATGGGTACTTTATGCTTAAAGGATCTATAAAAAGGCCCAGTGCCAATACAGATTTATAAAACATGTATATGAGGTTTTCCACAAGTCATATGAAGATTTTTACATAAGCTCTATTAACCATGATTTTAAAGCAGTACCATCTTAAAAACTCCAAAATACTTTCATTTCATTTTCCCTTCCCACAAGGACATCTTACTAAAATGCAAGGCATCAATGCAAACCAGGCACAGGGATATTCTGTATTATTCCCTACTTCTGAATAAACCAATGAAATTCAGTGCTCTTCTGACTGTGACAAAGTGGACTATGGAACAAGACCCTTGAATTTTATTACTGCTCATTCAGGCATTGATAAATTGAAATCTCTCCCAGTACAAATCCTGGATCTCGTAAAACTTCATTAACAAGCGTATGTTTACAGATCCCTGCAGACAGCTGGGCTATGGAAGGCATCATGAACATACTGCACATGTGATTTTTGGGTACCTACCACCATCTAGAGGAAATATACTGTACTGCCTAAAAACCAGCACTAAAAACTTTAGTGCTATTTAAACAAGCAGTTATCGAAGAAAACAGGTGGCCCTTAATATCTACCCAACTATATTGCCTGTGCTGTTCCACTTCCAACCACCCCATGGTCTGACGAGAAAGGCCCCCTCTTAGTTCCAGCAGCTACCGCAATTGGGCTTTCATCTCAGATAGGAAAAAAAGAGTGAGATTTCCTCTTTAAATAATAATTAAAAATAAAAAAAATAGCTAACCGAATTGCATTGAATATAATTAGATCACAGCGATAACCTTCTTCCTTGTTTATAAGGCTCCTGGGCTAGTGTCAGCAATAGCTACTCTGACTTCTACTTGTGTCCATCTTGTATAAACATCCCCGTGCCAGGATGCAATGTCCGGTCAGCCGGGCTGGAGAGGAAGCAGACGCAGGTCGTGACCCTGCTGCCTCTGCCAGGAGCAGCCCTGTGCTGCCCCACCTGCTCCCACAGCCCATCGGCCCCCAGCACTAACACCAGAGGGATGGCAGGAATGAGAATGCCAGTTCCTCCTGCTCCTCAAGTCACAAAGGAACAGGCTGGCAAAGCAGAAGTGGCACCAGTCTTCAGCTAGTTTATGTGAACCTGGCCACAGACAGCAGATCTAAAGAAATTGATACAGAGAAACACCAAATCCTACACAAGTACTTAAGTGTCTTTTCTATTTGGTGCACAGGAACAAATTAAAACTTGGACTTTTAAATAATTTTTTTAAAAACCAACCTGCATATTTTTACTATTTGTACTTTCTCTTTTCATCTCTGGTTATTTCTTTGGGCAATGACAGCAGATAATTTGTTTTCATATTGCAGCCTGCAGCAGCAGCTCTAAACGCAAACGTCTAGAGGAGCCTGTGACACTTAAAAGCAAACTTAACACAAGTAAAACTCATAGAATAATTTATATGGAAAAGAAAAAGTAAACAAGTGAAAGTAAACAGAAGAGTTCAAGGGCAGACACTAGGTCAAATTGCAGTGAGCGCATAGATTTTACTACCAAAAAAAATCCGGAAGTGAATATCAGCTATCAAACAGAAGACGCTCAAGCCACTCTGTGCCAGCAGAATAGCTACAGGGGCAGTGCTGGTGCAAAGAAAGATACTCTCCACTTCTTATCTGGGCCACAGAGCACTCTAGTTCTCTAAAAAAAGGATGTTATTTTTCTGATGGAGTTATTTGAGCAGTCCTACACCGTTCTTCTACCTACTGTGCTTCAAAAACCCAGTATGGAAAACCCTGACACTTGTGCACAGAGAGACTACATTTCCCCTGCCATTTACCTACCAGCTACTCAACCTGAGCTCTTACACAGCACTGAAAGCTCAGAGCACACAGTTTTGACACCCATGAGTGCTTCTTCAATTGGGGTTTTTTATTCACACCTTTCCCCATCCTGTAAAAAAGAGAGACCTGAGCTGACATGGATCCTTTGCCCATGTCAGTACACAAGGGCAAACAAAATTCTTCTTTGGAAGCTCTGGCTGGATATATCAAGACCCTGTTTGGACAGATCCTTGACTATCCTTTGGACAGGGATCCACACAGAAGGACAAAAAAAAACTAACACCAGAACAGGACAGGTCCTAATATACAAAGAAATGATATGTGGACTTTTTAATATATATGTGTCTTTCTACTTCTCAGAGGTCTAGAAACCTGTTCATGGCATTATTCAGACTCTCAAACCATTGCAAGGAGGCACTGTCCTGATATTTCACTCTTCTACCAGATAGCTCTAGCAAACGGAGAATGAAGGTATGGAGCAGTATCTTGAGTATAAAATCAACTCAAGCAGGAGGAAATTCCTTCATGTTCAAATTATATGCAACACACAAAACATCATATTTTTTTCCAAAACTTTGGAAAAACAGTAAGCAAATCCTCTTTTTAAAGAATTTGGACTTGAAGGAAGTATTGTTCACCAAGAGGAAATACTGAGGGGTGGGAATGTAGCCAGTTCATCCAGTTATAAAACCAGAACGATTATCAGCATCACTGAATACTGAAACAACCCAATATCTTTCATCCCTCACCACAAATAATAATTAAAAAAAAAAAAAAAAGCTGTTCTCTTTGAAATACAAATACGTTGCTTTTACGACTGATTATCTCAGGTTTTACAGCATGACTGCCTGCAGAACCTTCTGATAAGGAGCAAAGAAGCAATCGCCACTCTGCAAATGCAACACACCAGGACTAGGGAGAAGATTACTGAAAGGAGCAGAGGAACAGCAGAAGAAAGGCAGCAAGAAGAGGGAAAAACAACATTTCTGCTGATGTTTCCCACAACCTTTTCCCTAAGACATCCAGCCATTTTCATTCACAACTGGTTCTTCTTGCCCTGGGAAGCCCAGTCCCTGCTCCTGAGAACCTGCAACTTCAAGGGGAGCCAGCAGAGGTTTTGGGGAGCAAGGCAGGGCAGGGGTGCACATGCCCTGACACTCATGGAGTGGGGAGGGGGCAGTGCCTTCCCCCCTTTCACACCTGAGCCTTGACACTACAGCCTTCGAGCAGGCAAAGACAAACTTTTTCACATCTTGCAAACAACAACGTGTATCTTATAAACTAGTGATCAGTGGATTGGGGAGGAAAAGGCAGACTCCTGTCTGCATAACAGGCTCCTCACCAACTTGCATCAAAGACATAGGTGAGATGGGGGTGTGGGGAGACAGCTCACTGGGTTACAATTCTTTAGCCTGAACCTGCTCACTCATACGATTCGAGATGGTAATGGTGACCCTGCACAGGCACCAGGTCATTGCTAATGGTCATTGACAGGCATCCCCTTCTCCCACATTCCCACTACCCCTGCATCCATCCTCCCCACAGCTTTTCACCCCCAGCCTGCCCAGGAAGTGAATTCTCCTGCAGGCTTGCTGTCTGTGTGCAAACTAGACATGTTTAGGAGTATCCTATTGCCATTTTGCTCAAATTCATAAGAAGTGAATTAAGGCACACGAAAGTAAAGTTAATGTCTCAAATTTAAGACTCAGGAATACCAACTGGCCCATCTAATGACCTCTGTTCCTATGTGGATAATAAAATATGAATGCATGTTAGTAGGGTCAGAGAGTCCCAAAGCCACTCTGAAAACCCTTTGGAAGAACTTCTGTGTGTTCTTCCAGAGACATTTTCAATACAAAACTGTTTCAAACATCTCTGTGGGTTCTGAAGACCTTTTTACTTTTCCCACCCACAAGTTGTTTCAATAATACATAAATTACATTTTACTACCTATATAATCCCAAGCTGAGGCAGTATGCATGGCTTTACATTGACTGAGACAAAGAAAGAAATTGTCCTCCTCTGCTACTCTCCATCTTGGGAGGGGGAGAAGCAAGGAGGCCTCTATTTTAATGAACATGCTCAGAAGGAAAAAATGAAAACTAAGCAGAAAAACCTCTGCTGATGGTTGTTTAGCCCACACCAATGTATACCTGACCCTGCAGCACACAAGGCTGAGCAGAATCTCTTTTTCTCTGCCCACTTACCACAAAGCAATGTCATCATCTAAACAAAAAGTCCTGGATCCCTGCAGTGTAATTTGTGGGTTTTATGTACGCAGACATTTTAACAGAGCCCACAGGATAATTGAACACAATTTACATGGGTTCCAACATTTTTTCAGGATGGCTGAATAGTACCGTCTATACAAGCAGCACGCTATGTAAGCGTTAGCTTTATGGACTGTGATAATAAACAAGGCATCTGGAGCAGGCTGCATTTGTATTTCAAAACAGAGCAGCTTATTCTTTGCTGTACCTCCCTGATGGCTGGGATGGGCATTTTACAAATGCTAAATGTCACAGATAACTAAGAGGAAGAGAAAAAATTACCAGCCGTTCCATCTCTTGTTCCCGAAGCCGCTCTTCCCTCTGCCTCCTGTGATAGTCCATGAGGTCTTCCCTTCCTGAAATTGAGCTAATGCTGTTCTTCCGCTCTCGCATGGATGTTTGCAGAGAATTTGGCGTCTGTCTGTAACTTTCCAGATCTGGGTCATCAAGTTCCATGGAACTGGTGGAAAGGTTTCTTCGGACAGGGAACGACCTGTCAAAATCCACTGGGCAGAAAGAACTACTGGGACTTGTTCCTGAGAGTCCAAGTCTATCAAAATCATCGGGGAGATACGGGGAAGAAGGTGCTAAAAGCATCTTCTTAGCAATTCGAGGGCTTGCAGGAACGCTAAGAGTTGAACTGACATAGGGATTACTCCCAGAGACAGAGTTTGCATGTGGTGAAACCCCTGAGCTGCAAGAAGAAAAATTCAGGTAATTATCAGCATCGAAAGCATTCTGAGGTAGATCTTTTTCTCCAAGTTTTTTCCTTTTACTATTACCCAGAGAGCTTCTAGGGGGCAAACTTAATGGCACCAGCTGGTTTTCTGTTGATTTATAAAGTCTGGGTAGGGAACGGCTGTACATTCCCATATGACTTAGAGATCCACCAGAGTATTTCCTAGGCCGTGAACCCAGAGTTTCCATCATCACATCCTTGTACTTAACTGGCTTTATGTGAAGGGCCAGACTATTTTCAGCATTCATTCTCCTGCCTTGCTTTGGGCTGGAAGGCATGCTGGCTGCCCCAGAATTGCTACCAGGTGAAAGCACCAGCTCGTTCCCTGAGCTTCCATTCCACATAGTCAGGAGAGAGCCCGAGATCTTCCTTGACTCCAGCATTCCTGGGAAATAGATGTTGTCATAAGATTTATTTCTCTGACTGTACTTTGAGTAGTTAAACTTATCCATGTGTCCAAGGGATTTTTCATTTTCTCTGCTGGCATGAATATCAAAATCTGTCCTTCCTGAGCTATACCCACTGAGGGATGGAGACATGCCTGATATGGAACCCAAATGCTTTACAGAGATGCTTTTATCTGGAAGATATGGGCTTTCACAGGGGAACTGCTTGCCTCCTTGAATTTTGTTAATAGAGTGTGTATTTTTAACACTGGAGGAATGATTAGGTTTAATTGGCATGGGTTGTGAAAGGGTTAAATAGGAGCCAGCATAGTCCCCATTTGTTTTAAATTTAAGAGTTGATGAATATTTCTTTGTGTTGAGGTTTTCCATAATATCCTGGAGACCATTTTCAAGGGAATTCGCCACAGAACCCTTTCCCAAACTAGCGTCTTGTAATTCCATCTGTTTTTGTGAGTGGCTATAGTCTGCCATAATCTTACTGGAATCTGTAAAGACAAAACAAGAAAAAAAAAATTTAGCAAGTAAGTAGCCTCTTGCATGTGCATGCCTGCAAAATAATGTGAACACTTTTTGCAGTAATCACTGTGCTTGTAATAAGCGTGTCTCAGATCACTAAGCAAAGGAGGAGATGCACAATTTTCCCATCTGTTTCTGCAAAAGATGGAAGACTGAAAAAGAAGGAGTAGAGGCACAAAACCATACCAAAGTCAGCAACACAGCTGAAAGAGGCTAGACTCTTTGCTGTCCTATCCAGTGCAGGAGCGTGTGGTTCAGCCTTTATAATGCTGAGCCTCTTAAGATATCCATGAAGTAAGGAAGTATTATTGTCCTGATGTTTCACAGCTGAGGAACTGAGGTATAGGGAGAATATGCAAAGCAGACAGCAGAGTTAAGAACCCAACTCAGGTCTCCCAGGGCCAAAGACATAGGTTACTGCTCTGGATCACCTCTTCCTTTAATCTGTGCAGCTAGTGCATCTGAGCCCTGATATACCAGTGAGCTGAATTTAAAGCTCAGTAAGAGTTTGTCACCTTTCTGCTTACTTTGTGGATGGTCCTGCAAAGCTTAATGGGAAAGTACAAAAGCAAGCCATGTTTTTCAAGGTGTTTCAGCTCATTGCTCTAAAAATAGAAAGCTGTAACTACATCTGCCAAGAGCACTTTGGTTAAAAGATAACCTTAAGGAAGTAGAATGCTAGGCTGCATGACTTCATTCAAAACAACAAAACCACAGGACTATTAAAAATACTGATGGGGGTGAAAGTTACAGATCCTAATGATTGTTCAGTAATCTAGCTTATACTCAGGAAGAGAGCACAGACCAAAAAAGCCTTTGCTGTGGTGGATGTTATTGTTCAACAATGTGTCAAGCTCTAGCCTACAGTTCTGAGCTCCACTTTGCCACAAGCAAAGAAAGGAATTCAGCTCCTGACAGTGCCAGTTCCTGCAGGAGATAAATGGGACCCCCAAGGAGGATTACACTTTTATCTCAGCTGATGTAGAAATGACACCATTAACACTTACAGCAGCTCCTGGGATCTGCTAGTATACACTTTGAACTAATAATGCACTTCTGACTGTCAGTTCCTACAGTGCCAGCAAGTGCTGTTTCTGAAAATAAGGGTCAAGTCTGGGATTTACTCTTGGCTCAGACACATTTCACCTGCGACTTCAGCTTCCTCATGAGAAACTGCATTTCAGCTTGTCACTTGGTGGGAAAACCTAATGTGTAAAGTGCCCTTGAAGTCCTTGGAGGCAATACGTCAGCCCAAGTACCACTTCAGGCAATTGTATGAACCAAGAGACAGAAAGTGGGATTCCCGTTTGCCACCAGAGCTCATGAGACCTGGTTTCATTGAGAACCGCTAGGTTCACATCTTGTGGAAGGCGGCAATGCATTCTTCACAAGGGTCCTGGTCTCCGGGACCTTCCTTGATAAGAAGGCAAAATGCCACGGAATTCACCACTGTCCAGGGCATCACCAGTCCTCTGCTGCACGGGCTTCCTCTGCGCAATCCAGGTGTGCAACAACAGGTTCTCCTTGATTAGTAAGGGAACAAACCATAAGTTTAGGAACAAAGGTAACTATCATTACTAATGGAAATGAATAGGCAGAAGATAAAAGGAGCCAGCATTAGGGAACACAAACGCAAAAATCAAAGTAAAATAAAATACCTTCTTGACCATAGTGGACCTAGCTAAGCAGTTGTTAATTACAAGCTCTGGTAGTGGCCAAAAACATTAACTTGCACCTTCAAAACTAAACCCCAAGTCTACCTCTACATAGAATTAAATATTTTTATGCTGGCTGTAATTATGGGATTTGTATTCTATTTATAATTTTAACACGCTTATGATGATGATACAACTATCTAAGTTGCCTTTGAACCAGTGAGTTCACAGAGTTCTCCAACACACCATCACCACTTTGAGCAGTGAAACTGCATTCTTATATTGTGATATTTTACTTGACATGTTTTAGCTATTTTCATAAATTTTGTTAACAGCAATGATGAAGTTCAAATGAACAAAAGGATAAATGTGACCCAAATTCAGAAGAACTCTTGTCAGGACAAGACTACATCATCTGGAAAAATCAAGCATTCATCATATTAGTGGTGTTTTAAGGAAGAAAAATAAGATGTAGAAGTTATTTAAGAGCCCAGATGTAAAGCACAATGTATATGCCTTTTATACTTAACCTTCCATTGTGGAACAAACCCTAATTTCCATCTCAGTCTCTCTTTCTCCTCCCCTCTTCCAAATCTCTCTTAAAACTGAAATGTAATCTCATATGAAAATTGTACTGTCCAAACCTTAACTAACACAGCTAAGTTCAAATATTTTTGTGTAAATTTCACTGGCTCCTCTATAAATAGCTTGGCAGACACATTAATGGGACATTAATAATTGTTCATCACTCCCTTGCAACAGCAGTAGGGCACATTTAATCCTACAAAGACTGGACGCTTTTGCCAAAAAACAAGTTAGCTCATGGAAACTTTCATGCCTGTTCACCACAGCAGTGAAGGGTTCATTGTACTTGAAATCCAAACAAGTACAGTAAGAAAAGGTCACGATACCTTAATGTAGTCACTCCAGTTCAGCTTTTCTCTACTATCCTTTGTGCCAGTTCTTCTGCGTTTTTGTTTCCAGCACCACAGTGCCCGCAATCATACAGTTAAATCCCAAATGGACAACAGCACATGTTTAAATAAACCATAACTGCTTCCCACCAACCAGATCTTGTTTGTTTTGTTTATTTCTAGGGTAATGTTTGAGTAGAAACTTGATGAATACGCCAGGACTTGTTACACATCCTGGCTGATGATGTCTTTGCATGTAGCTATAGAGACTGAGGATGGGAGCTTCAGCTCGTGATGTGCCCTTAACCCATCCTGCATCCAGGTCAGCCCCAGCTTTCATGCTCAGCACAAGGGTCCTCTGTTTAGCAAAGTATTTGCTGCCTGGAGCTACAGAAGGAAATTCTTCCCTTTTTTAATTTTAATTTTATTTTTCCCCCCTCATTCCTTTTCTTCCTTTACTGAGTTGTTTAGCTGGGGGTCACTGTATCTGTTCCAGACAGGCATTAAAGTGATGGGGGAGGGTTGGCTGTCTGCAGCACATCCAGCTGTGGCCTTGTTCTGCCTGGTAAATGGAGTTAGACATGGAATAAGAACAGAGCGCAGATCTTATCCATGTGTCAGGAGAATGAAAGGGCCAAAATAAATTAGAAATTCTGAAAGATCTCAGTGCATTACAAACAAACTTCATTTTAATTGATTACCTGATCCAACATTCTGGAAGGAGGAGAGGTTACTTCTGTTCGGCATCATATTTCTCTTCTACAGGATGGTTAAAATGACACTAATTTGAGTGAACCAGATAAATTTTGACCTGCAAATAAAGTAAAATAAGAAAAAAAAAAAACACACTGTGTTAAGAAGAGTATTTTGGGAACATATTTTGAGTGCATAAGATAGAACACAATTGGCTTTTCTTACAATAAAATTTCCAGAGACAACTCAAAAAGAAATATGTTAAAAGATAATTGGAAAGGACACTCCATGTTTAATGTGGAGACTGTGAAAAAAACCCGCCAAACCTGTCTGCAGTTGGTTTATCAGTTTAAAAGTACATATAATTTGTTTTGATAACCAGCCATTTTCTGTGTATGCCTCTGTCTCGACTCTGTACTAGTCACAGCTCCTGAGTTTTGTCTGTGATCCTGTGGCTTCCTTAAGAAATTACTAAGCAGGTTGCACTTTGCTGCTGAAGACTTTATTTTGAAAGCTCATAGCCCAAGTTCAGCCCACGCAACACCAGCATCCTGCAATCATGAATAAACCTATGCAAAACCAGGTATGTGATCCAAAACACAGAAAATGCTTTGGCATGCAATGATTTCTGAGTTTCCAAAGAAGCCAGACTAGGAATGCAAAGGGATTCTTGAAAGTTTATTTAAGATCAAATTAAAAATTGATATGGCTTCAAGAAAGACTTGGTTTAAAAGAAATGCCAAAATTAAATCCCAGCCACTAAAAACTACAATTAAATCTAAAATCAAATAGAAGACCTCTACTGAGTTGCTCTATTAAAAGATTTATTTATTTTTTAGACACATCTGTTTTTAAAAGGTTGACAAAAACTTTTTAAAAAATTGCATGAAGTGACAAAATTAATGGCGACCATCTGTAGGTCCTCTGGGCTTAGCTCTGGACAAGCAAATAGAAAAGTGCCAGAAAAACAAGTGAAGAATGGAGACAGATGTCTGGGGCTGTCTAGAGACAAGCCACCTATTTTATTAACTGCAGTCATCACAGCCCCAAGGTTCCAGGTCTGTGGTGCACAGACTTTCCATGCCATGCTTTTTCTTTTTCTTCTCCTGGGAGGACAGCCCTGGGAGAAGGGAGCTGGCTGCTGATCCTTGCAGAGAGAGGCTCCTTCACTCTGACCTCTGGCTTCTGCCTCACCTGCTCCCCACAAGCTGCTCTCCCAAGGGGTGCCAGTCCCTGTCCTTTCACTCTGTTCCCCCAGGAACCCCCTGTGCTGGCCTCACTTCCCAATGCTTTTTCTTTCTCTGTAGAGGTCATTTCTCAGTCCCAAGGAAAGTTTCAACCCCACTGTGCACATGCTGCCCCTCACAGCAAGATGCAGCTTCCTTGAAGATCACATAATCCACCCTTCCCCGAAAATGGCACTTCTCTCCAAGGAGCCAGAGTAAGGAAAGAGACCCCCCAGAGCACTGCAGCTCCTGAGGGGACTCACCCTCATGTCCAGCCTCTCCAGTACAACAGGACTGAAATTCTCCAGAGCAGCTGATGGGAAAGAACCCAGGCAGCAGACAGCTTTTCAACCCAATTTTCATCCTCAACACATTATTTTACTAACATGAAACATTTACTATCCTTTTTACCTCATTTGTCTTCCAACCCATGGACAGACCCCTTCCCTAATTCCTTCCAGCTCGCCTCAGATCCTCCAAACTCAAAGCCTGCATAGCATTCCAGGCACCCAGCTTTGCTGGAGCGGGGCTGGGGAATGCCCATGGACCCCTGGCACAGCTGCAGCTACAGGCAGCAGACACCAGCAAGAGGTGACAGCAGCTCTCCCACTTGTCTGCAGACCAAACACAGAAAGACCAGGACACAAATCCAGTTAATACTGCCACTATGTTGACACCTTGGCATATTGCTTGTGTCATCTCTATTAAAAATACTGCATTTTGTGCCCACAGGTCCCCAGAAAAGAACCAAAAATTTAACTTTTCAGGCCATGTTCAACTTGACACAGAAAACTAGTGACACTCAACATTTCACATTTGTCTGCAACAAAGATGTCACTGTGTCATTGAACAGAAAAACCAAACACGGACAACTTGGAATTAGAAGATAGAACAAAGGGTTGGTTAAAAAGACAGGAAGATTCATTGCATTTCCCATGGCTCTATGGTTAATGCTGCTTTATGGTTAAGATCAGCAAAAACCCCATCCTTTCTATCTTGTGAGATGACAGCTACCACTTAATCAATGTGACGAACATTAAGGAGAGCACAGCTGAAAGGGAAGGGATTCTATGCAATAAAAAATTCAATCTTTGACTCAATTTGGTGAATACCTGGGTTTGCTAATAGCCTTTTTTAAGGTTAAATATTTATATGGTTTAATTTCAGGTTTGAGAACTCATTACACATTTCTCTTCCTGGAGGATGAGAGATCAGAGAAGTCATCACTTAGTAATAATTAGATTTGAAGGGGAGAAGAACTTTTAAAAAAACTTTCCACTGTGAGCAAAACCAAGAAACAACTGATGAATTAATGAGCTACGGTAACAAACAGCTCAAAATCCACAGTATATGTGCTCTCATGAAATCATATTCTTTCAGATGAGGTTATGCAGGGCCTCCAGCAAGGCTGACTCTCATTACAGAGCACATGCACCCTCTGCCTTGTCTGGAACGAAGCAAAATGATTTCATCTGGGATTTATAAAGTCATCTGAAGTGAATGTATACAGCATTACCAATCATGTTTCATCTCTACAGTGCCCAGGCCAAATTAAGTTTTGTTTCACTAACGACCAGAAGAAAGAGTGATTCACAACTCAAGCGGCGAGTCAAACAAAGGATTCCAATTTTAAGATATTATAACACTGGATGGCTTTACAGTAAGAACTCCTTTCCCTTGTGCAGTGGTTTAACCCCAGCTGGCAACTCAGCCCCCCAGCTGCTTGCTAACCCCCACCTAGGATGGGGGAGAGAATCATAAAAGAGGGAAAACATGTATTAAATTAATGACAGTTTCATAGATAAAGCAAAAGTCATAACAATGCAAAGCAAAATAAGGAATTAAACCCCTAGGAAAGCAAGGTTCCATCACTCCGAATGTTTCACCCCCTTTTTCCTTCTTCTCCCAGCTTTATATGCTGATTATGATGCCATATGATGTGGGATATCCCTTGGGTCAGCTGTCCCAGCTGTGTCCCCTCTGAACTTCTCATGCCCCCCCAGCCTTCTCACTGGTGTGGCATAAGAAGGTGAACAGTCCTTGACTCAACAGAAACACTGCATAGCAACAACTAAAAACATCAGTGTGTTATCAACATTATTCTCATACTAAATCCAAAACACAATGCTGTAACAGCTACCAGGAAGAAATGAACTGTATCCCAGCCAAAACCAGGACACTTCAGTGCAGGAGCCAAAAGCTGCAGCTCAAGCAAGCCACAAGTACACTATCTCTGTACACAGCATTTCCCAGCATTTCATCCACAGATTTAGAGTAAAGTTTTCCCAGCACATAAGTTTCTCACCTCTTCTTTACTTCTGCCTGCGCTGATAACCACCTCCCTTTAGCAGAGCCTGCTCGGGCACCCACTTTTCTCTTATGTTACCAATCAAGTGGGTTGCAGTGCCTCAGGCATCGCTAAGGCGCTTCTCTGACTGAAAATAAACAGTCAGTTTTGAACAAAACTCTCAAACTTGGCCGTCTATCTTTTAAAGCTGTTCTGCTCTTCATTGTTTTTTCATTTTCGTTTCTTGGTGAACATTAACAGTGGCTCCCTGCAGCTCCTGGCACCTCTACTATCTTTGACATTTCTCTTCAGAAACTCCCACACCAGTGTATTGCCACTCTTGGAAAACAGACAAAAGCCCAACTGATGGAGGGTGAGGACAAAAGCCCATCACTGGCATCGTCTGCACATCATTAGAGTTTCATTTGTTCTGCAACAAGATCTTCAAATGATTAGAGTCTATTTCAACTATTCCAATAAAACACACACAGTTTTGGAAACAAGAAAGCCTCTTGAATTTTCACACTCTGAACAAAATTTGGTGAATGAGTGCTGATGGCTTCAGTGCCTGGAGATTTCATTTTCCCACATTATAGCACGCCTACGTGCATCATCAGACTGTTCCATTACCAAGTTGATTTACCTTTTTCCTGCATAATCTGAGGATAATGTACTTACACCTGATTAAATCAAACCTGTTCTAATTCCTGAGTTACTCTGCTTATTTACAAACAAAAGTCTTGATAGGCTCAATCCGATAGCAAGGTAAAACTTACTGCAATCTACTGTTTATCTCCAAAACACTTAGGTGGAAATCCATCTTTCCCCAAGTCCACTGTAAAACTAAAACAATATATTCACAGAAAGGCACCTGCATAATTTGGTGGAGGTTCTGTACCCATGAATGGACACAATCCTTATGAGACAGCAAAGCCATCTCTGCCAAAAACTGGATAACTCAGCAAGGCTGTGATCTAAAGCTTGCCTTAAACGTCCTTCTTCATTTCCTCCTCCTCCCCCACAACATAATACACTAGACCCCACGCTACAGCCAATTTCCTGCCAGCATAGCCCTGAAATCTGCTCAGTCTCTGTCTTGTCAAGATATAAATTCTGCAACACATAGGTCCCTGCATGCAAGTAAGCACAAGGTCTGGTTACAGGCAAGGGGTGTTTTAGTTCCTAAAACACACAGCTTGGCACCTTCAGCAACACTAAATAAATTAAAAATCAAATATCTGTGAATCAGATTTGACTAAGTCACTCCCTTGCAATCCTGCAGGTTTCCGATGTGGAAAAGGGAGTGGCAGAGGAAGTCGCTCTTATGGCTTACCTCTTCCTCTGAGAAATTATCACGTTGGATATTGGAGGAGAAATAAAACAGTGCAACAGAAAACACCCTAAATAATATTATCCCCCTCATAAACCACATATATTTTACTGTAATAACCCACCCAACTACTCCAAAAATTGCACTTAAATATGACATTTTTAATTACTCTGTCTTACTGTTAAAACATGATTCTCTCCTATTTGATAAGGATTGATGTTGTAGGCATTGTCACATCAATTGCTCTTTCCAGCAGATGGACATAATCATTTTAATCAGGTCACGACAGCTGACAATTTTAAATGCGCATCAAAAATGAAAACATTCATTACCATGTAAATACTACGGTTGGGTGACTATAAACTGAGGGTCGAGCCATTGACGTATGAGACACAAATAAAAATGCCAGGGAAAATGCTGAAGCTTTATATCTTTTATGTCATAACAGCTACTCTTACTTGAAACTGAAACTGTTAAAGCACTCATTTCAGTGAATCTAAACTAATTCCTATGCATTTGGTAGGACAAGAGACTAGACCATCTACTCAAACAGCATTACTTTAGCAGACATCACTGCCTCCTCCTTATCTTACAGTCACACAAACCACCATCTCGTCTGGAGTAGTTCACTGAGGTAAGCTGAAGGAAGAAGGAGAGTTAATTCTCTTCTGCTCAAACAAAAGCCCCAGACAGGTAGAAACATACTAGAAGAGATTTCTGTTAAAACAATGAACTCCTTTCATCATGCAGAAAAACAGGGTTGACAGAGGACAAGCCAAACTCCAGTCATACTCATCTTTTCTATTTTGGTACCTTTCTGGTAGTTAAGCTCAAGAGTCAGTTATCTGACCCAATGACTGTATCATCTCATGACAGTAGTGACAAGCTCCCTGTTATCATTCTGACACTATTTCATTAACTCCTTTCCTATTGAAAATTTGAGTATGCTCAAAAGATTTGCAAACTGAAACTTGAAAGTTTCACACAGAGATGGCAAATAGAAAGCTCTACTAGTGGGCTGTGACTGCTTACTGTGCAGGCTAAGAAAACCCAAACCAAACAACATAGCTGGTGTAAAAATAAATACACTTAAATACTCTAGACCAATAAAACTCTCACTCCTGAAGCCTAAGAAATACAGACTTTCTTTATCTAAAATTTCAGGAATGGGATTGAATGCAAAACAATTATGTTTCCAAATTCATATCCTACAGGAGCAGAAATTCTCACTGTACAAGAGCAGAAAGACCTTAAAGAGAAGTTTCTCCGTTCCCATCCTACTTGACATGAAAAACTTGCCCCTAGGACACCCCTGACAAAATCAATGAGAGCAAGTAGGAAAGACCCAGAAAATGTAAGCAGACAGAAAAACTAATCAGAACAGCTTCAAAGATCATCCACTCTTCTTTTTTTTTTTGGATGTCCTTACAATTTTTCCTCCATCTATTGCATTTTCCCACTCTCAGGCGAACCTTTGCCCACGATCTGCTTTCCTCTGTGCTGATTTCTTTCACTGCCACTTTGTGCCTGTCACTTCCTTCCGTTAATCAGTTCTCTCCAGTGCCCACTTATTCTGACAGCTTCTGTCTCGTTTCACTCGTCCATTTCTCCTCAATTTGTCTCCTTCCCAAGTTGCTTGCCCCATATTTCCAAATGTCCCCTCTAGCTCTTTAACGCTTCTTCATTTCCCAGCACTCTCAGGGCAGCAAGCGTGCCCCCACACTAAATGCTTCTCATTGCACTTGCTTGGCACACCACACCATGACAGTGACAGCTCAAGTGGCACCCGCGGTGGCTGCTGTGCTACCAAGCCATGGGTTTGCCTGCACCAACACGGGGCAGCACTTATCAGCAAGTCCCAGGACTGCGTTCCCTTGGGCAAGGAACAGAGGTGCTATTACCTGCAGCTACACCATTTGCTATTATAAAGGAAGTTAAAATGGTTCACTTAGAAACTGACTCCACCTGCATGAGACCTGAGTAAGAAAAAACCCAAACCTGGTCATCTTTACACAGTTCACTCTACACTGCAGTCTCTGGAGGAGCTTCTTTCTACAGGGGAAAACTCCCCTTGGATTGATGTGGCATCTTGGATGTGCTCCACCAGTCTAAAACAAATCCTAAATGAACAGCACCTCTAAAACAAATCCTAAATGAACAGCACCTGCTCAAAACATGCAGAACATCTTTTTATAGCTGCTCGTTTAATTCAGTGAGAAACACTGTTTGCCTTGCTGGCAGTTACTACACACCAGAATTAACCGTTCATTTTAACAAATTAAAATGGAAAGAATACACTACATGTGCAGTGAACACAGCATTAATCCCTTCATTAAGAATCACCAGCACTTGCCCACACCCACTTTGATTATTTCAGCTTTTCTCTGGATCTTCAAGTGAAAAAGACAAAAAAGATCTTCCCATTTAAACATCTTCAGTCCTTCTGATCCAACTCTAGCCTCAAGATGGATCTGCAACCTTTAGCTCATCCAATCTCCACTTCCTATCTAAACCCAAAATACTTCAAATTTTAAATTATGGGCTTTGTTCCTTCTCCACAATAGTCCACTGATGCCTTTGACTACTTCCAAGGACCTGGGTGATAATTGTATCTGATAAGTATAGACAGTAACTGGTATGGAAAAAAGTGATCATTCTTCCTGTCCTGGATGATGGCAAAGATTTCCACTTCCTCAGTAAAAACAGAGACACACTAATGAGTCGATTTAGCATTTGTCAAAATGGAAGCAAAGTACATTGCTGGTGTAGAAAAGGAACTGTGTAAAATTAACTATATAGAAATGGGAGGGTGTGACAGCCCTAAAGGTATCTCTTTTTCTGTAACCCTCTAAGTTCAGACTACCCCTCCCCATGACAGCAAAGGTAGGCACTCTCCCACCTTCTGATCACTTAATTTCCTTTCTTTCCTACATTGCTTCCTTGTGCTGTGGGAAAGCAAGCCCATCCTCATCCTTTGCAATTCCACTCTATCATGCCTTACTTCCTTCCATCTCTCATCCTTTACCATGTTAACAACTTATCTTTGAGGACATTATCCATGAAAATATAAAGAATGCAAAAACTAAAAAGTTCACTAAGCATGAAAACTTGCAAAAAAGGCTGCTCTTGTATCCCTCTTCCTCCAAAAGAGAGGGAAGGTGTGGCACAGAAATGAAATATACACCATGTTCTGAGTGGCAACATGTTCACTAAGATACCCTGAAGATGCAGACACAGAGCATTCAAGAACGTGCAGAGTCAAGGCACAGAGACAAGACGACAGGTTGACAGGATGAGCATTTGGGGGAAAAGGAACTGGTGACAAAAGCCATGTGTGTGAGATCAAGCAAGCACTCAGTGGCAGGAGCAGAAAGCCCACCTCTTCAGTCTTTATGTAAGCTCAGACTGTCTATTTACACTTCTGCACATGGGTAAATTCCTCAGGCAGCTTTGGGGCAGGAGGAGAAGGAGCGGGGACCGTAGTTACCAGCCCGTTCCTCCCTTTGCTCGTGGGCAGCAGGCATCTTCCCGAGAAAGCTCTGATCTCTAAGCTGAACTCACCACCGAGCGCGGGGCTCCGGGCGCCGCCGAATCCCACCCGGCTGCTGACAGGGCTACACGAGAGGGGACTTAGGAGCTCTAAATCTGCCAGGGGAGACCGAGCCCAAACCCCCGATTTCCGTCCGCAAGCCGATCCGCCGTAACGCCAGGTTCCTGCTGCTAAACTCCAGCGATGCCGAGACGGCATCCATCGCCGTCTCATACCCGGGAACCCATCCCCGCCGGGCACGGCAGCCCTCGCACAGCCGCAGGAGCCTTTACAAGCCACCAGCCGAACAAAGGATCGCGGACAAAGAGCCTTGTCCCACGTCTTCCCCTCCACCAGGTAGATTATTGACGATGGAAAACCAAACCAAGCAAAGCCAAGCCCCGCCGTTCCTCCCTTGCTTTCTCGGACCTCGGACGATGTCCTCGCCGCCCCCGGGGCAGAGGCTCTGTTCGGCAGCGGGGACGCGGCAGAACCGAGGGGAACACTCGGACAAAGAGGGAGAAGCGTCTGGCGACGAAAGGCACAGGGAGGGAGCCCCGTCCCTTTCAGCTGCGGGGTCCCTGCCGAGCCCGGAGGCAAGGAAGGGACCCCGCCGCCCCCACCCGTCAGACGTGCCAGGAGGCCGGAGGCGGAGGAGTGGATGGGGGGAGTGGTGGCACAAACTCCCTTAAAAGTAGCCCAAAAAAGGGGGACGGCTGCGAGCAGCTGAGCCGGCGTAAGCCCAGGCTGTGCGTGCCCGAGAGGGACCCTCTTCCCATCCCCGCGGCCGGGAGGGCTTCACGCACCCCGCGGGACGGCGCTTCCCTCGCACTCACCGCCGCTCCCGCCGCCGCTCCCCGCGCATCCCGGTCCCCGCCGCCCGCCCGGCTGCTGGAGCGCCGCCGCCCCCGGGAGCCGCC
>VZTE01005589.1:218971-287287 GCA_013397775.1 Eulacestoma nigropectus
GGGGCGGGCGAAGGGCAGCGGGGATGGGGGGGAAGGGAGGGAGCAGAGGATGGACAAGCGAGAACGGGGAAACGGGCGCAGGGATATCCCCGGAGGGGCCGCGGTGGAGCTCTTCACGATCCATAAATATGAGTCGCCAGGCAATTTCCTGCCCGCGAGATTAGCTGAGCAAACAGGGCGGCGCTGGCAGGGTGCGGGCCCCGTTTTCCGTGCCTAAGGCTGGGGCTGCGCTTTACCTGCGCCCGCCTTCCACCTCATCTTCCTCCTCCTCCTCATCCCCGGGGAAGCCGTGTTTCAGAGGGGGCTGCCCTCCGCCCTCCCGATCCCGGAGCGGAGCCGGGTTGCCTCCGTTCCCTGGTTGAGGCGCCCCTGCCACTCACCCAGCCCGGGGTCACACCCTGCTGTTGCCTCTGCCTGAGGTGTCCTGAGATTCAAGATTTTCTCTTACCTGAGAAAAATACACCTATGAAAGCATGTGTGTATACATAGATACCCTCGTGTGTGTACACACACGGGGCTCCCAAAAGACCCCCGTCCAGTCCCCATGAATCACCGAAGGATGGAGCTGCCACCACCAGCATTTTGCTGTTCCCAAAGCAGGGGCCGGTGAGCCCGGCCAGCCCTTGCTGGAGGGGTTTTCACACCAAAGCACTCCTACAAACCAGTAGCAGCTCGGCAAAGCTTTTGCCAGAGCAGCACGTCTCGCCCGTCCCGTGTTTGGCAAGCGGCTGGAGGTGCCAGCCCGGACCCTTCAGGGGTCCTGGCTCAGGAGGCTGCTCAGTGACAGAGGCAGCGAGCCCACTGGCGGGGTGGAGCTGTTACACGGGGGAAAAAAAGGGGACAAAGCCTCCGGAGAGGGGTTGTCCCATGCCTGGGATCACTGGGTGCTGGCAGCCCAAAGCGTATAACTAACCTTCGCTTTCCGAGCGCCTGTGCAGTGTCAGCTTGGTACGGCAAACCCCGGCGGTGAGAGATGCGAGCCAGCCTGGAGGACTCAGGGCAGTGAGCCAGAGTATCCTGCATAGCGATCTTGTTTCGTGCTGTGTGGCCTCGTCACTCTACCTTTCCCCGCTTGTTTCCCAAAGAGGAAATTCGGGAACAGCAGCACTTACCTGCTGTGCAGGGGTCCTGCGGGATGGGTCGAAGCTCACCCAGGACTTGGCCAGGTAAACCGCGACTGCTGACTGTTCCCATGTGCCACGAGGAAACGGAGTTTGCTGTGATACACTTCCTGCCTTACATATTCCAGGGGATATTTTACTTGGCTAGAACTGTTACTTTGCTACAATATAAACTTTGTAATAACTCATTAATACCTGGAATCTGTATAGTGACACCCATAATACTAGAGAATATTTTAAAAAACACCCTTGACTGTCCTGGTGTCTACTGTAGTTTACATATAAAAAGACAAGCTTTGAGACGAATTACTCTAAAAGGCCAGAACCTAGACGGTCCCTTCTGTGATGCCTCCACAAGAATCCCAGTGCTTCATTTTCCACTAGCATTGACCCTGACTCTTTCTTTGTTCACTGAGCAAGCAAGGAGAAGTACACACACTTAAAAAATAAAGGCAATATGTGTGTAATAAATGCAGAGTTAAGGACATGCTCACAGTTGGTAGAACTGAAAATTACTTTTAATTCTGCCACAGCCAGAACCAAAAGCAGCCAGCCTTCCCTTCATCTCACATGATCTTCCTTTTCCTTTTAAGTGGGAAAAACTTTAAGTAATAGTCTGCAAAAATGTCCCTAGGGAAAGTGAAGCCTAGGAGTACAGAAAGCTGCAACTTTGGTCTTGCGGTCAAACTGTTACACTGAAGGACTTGTGATATGCCAGCTGAAATGTTCCTTCACTTAGTTCCTACCCAGTAGGTGAGGAGGCAGCAAAGCTGGGTAAGGCAGACCATATGTTTCCCCTGATACCTGTATGCTGGGAAAACTTTGTCTAAATTAGTGTCATCTGTTTCTTTTCAGCAAAAGAAATAAAAATAAAGAATAGGACTTGTTTCTAAAATAATAATAAGTACTCAAAACCAGCCATAGCTGAGACTCTAAAATAACTTGGTAAGTTGTAATGTTTAACAGGCAAGAGTCTGGCAATTTAAAACAACAACCAAAAAAAACCTGCCTTGGATATTTTATGAGTAGGAAATGCTTAAAAATTAGGAAACAAGTGAAACTCAAACTAGAGAGCTGAAAACACTTGTTGGAACAGAAGAAGCAATGCTACTATTAAAGAAAGTCAGGAAAAAGTATATGGAAACTTGCATGAGAGCTACAAGCCATAGATGGGTTCGGCAGTCCACCTAGCTAGCATTAACAATTTTCATGGCAATTGTACTACTACATCAACTGTACTGCATATCATAGAGGCTTTTAAAATTCTCCACCCCTCAGTATGCAAGCATGCCCGATAGAAGTTTAGTTTCCATGGTAATTCATATAAGTAGAAATCAAATGTTGGAATGTTTGCAAAAAGCATGCTTTAATCAGGAGCATTGAAAATGGTAATAAAATGCCATTTTGTTATCATACTTCAGTGCCATGCTTCTATAGGATAGAAGGAGAGATTGCTTACAGAACTAAAGTAATGTCTGAGCAGGGACCCACAATCACAACCTCTGTGTTACCTGGTCCCTTATCTTTACGGATTTTATCCACATCAGGTGTGGACATGACTCTCAAATGAGCCAGAGCCCACAGCTGGGAGTTGGTTCAGGCTTTATGTTACCTTCAGGAGGAGAAGCAATACCCAGCCTGACAAAATCAGTTGAGATAAAGCTTCCCATTGATGACTGTTACATTGAAGGCTGTTACACCCAACCTTTTCTTTGGTGGCAAAATTGGCCTGCTGTCTTCCACTTTGTGCCTTAACTACTTATTTCGATCCACAATCTATGATTTGTGACATTCTTTGGTGGGGTGATGCAATTATTTACAAAAACAAGATCAAGAAAATGATTCCAGGTGAAACCTCTTCCTTCCCAACACCTCCACCTCTTCTGAAAAAGGTCCAAAAAGTACTTGCATTAGAGTGATTGATGAGAAGAGAAACAAATAGATCTGAGCAGTTGTGTTTGAGACTGAACCTCTGTTTCTTGAACCAGCATCACCAACACACCAATGGATTATTAAATTGCACCCTTTTTGAACAAACCTGTCACAACAAATGAAGTTGTAAGGATTCAGTTCTTTCCAGCATGTAACCAGAGCATTTTGAACTACTTGTTTATAGCTTGAAAATAGTAACAATGGTCACAACCAGAACTTTGGGTGAAACTTCAAAGCAAGCAGTGATTCCTCTGCTGTAACTTCCTCAAAGACATTTCGAGGCAGTGTAGCAGGCTGGATCCTCAGTTATGAAATAATCTTGATTTTTAAGGCTCGTTGGGAATCTCTGCAAAATCAAAAGGAAACATGGAACATGACTGCATTCATCAGTACCATTCTGGTGAAAAAAAATCACACCCTGTAGTTACACTGGTCATCCTAGTTAAAAATCTAGAAATCTATTAATGCAGCACACAGTAGAAGTGTATATCAGTAGTAAAATAAGTTGGGGTTCAACCAGTGGAGTGTTCTTGTGACTTGTCCTGAGACTTTCTTAAACTGTCACACAAGAGCTATTTTGCCTGGGGAAAATACGTTACATGAGTAATCAAATCTCATGCTTCAGGGCACAAGTCAATTGCTGGAAGGGTCAAGAAAGGAATTTCCTTACTCTCTTCCTTTGCACAGTTGTACACAATTAACTAGATTGTAATTGCAAGGCAAAAAAGGCAGTTATATTTTGCATTTTTCTGAATCATCAAGCACTGGCTGCTTTTGCAGCTGGATTCAGAGCTGAAGGGACAGGTCTGGTAGGTGGGTTTTATTTCACTTCTGTGAGTTTTGGCTAGATTTACAGCACAGCTGGGAGGTTTGCTCTTCCTTTATGCCGACTGCCCAGCCCACAGTATAACTGTGTTGCAGAACTACCATTAAAGGGAGACTAATTAAGGCAGTTAATTTTCTGTTAATAATAGGTTAAAAAAAAATCCCTCTGTCTATAATTGCACAACTCATAATGACTCATTTAAGTAGTAGCAGTGTTGTATCCATAATGGCCTAAAGATATAAACAAGACAAGATTTGTTGGAGAGGTAACCATTTTTGTTAAGCAACCAGACCATTTAATGCAATAAAAGATCACGCTATTTCTTCATTAAATAGAGTATTTTACTAATCAAAAGAATTTTTGCTACCACAGGATAGACATTGCTTCAAATCACAAGAGCACTCCCCTATTAACTTGTGTATGGTTCTCTGTCTTCACAGCTGATTAATTGCTTCCCTTTCCGAGAATCAGCGTGTGCACTGGTCAGCGGGGGTGGCTTAGTGCCTCGCTAGCCAACTCTGCTACTGCTGCTAAGCTATCTACAGAGGTAGTAAAGTGTTTTTTCCTGTACACAAGTGCATTTTTGCTTATATGATCTGTGAGAAAATATGTTGAAAACTGCAAGCACTAGTAAAACCTTGGTCAGTGCTCCTCAAAGATGCCAAAACAGTAGGGAAGGAGTTGGCACAAGACATGGTGCAAATTCTGTAGCTACACTGGTTTACAATTATAGTCACAGACTAGGACAGCTAATCATTTTGTACTCAGTGGTTGGATACCTTCATTCCATAGTAGCCCCTTCCAGTCTTTTCTTTTACTCAGCAAGCAATGAGCTGATTCATAAGTCCTTACATGCACCTAAGTTTGGGGCTTTAAGGTTTTCTTCTGATGAAAACAGGGAAGTTTTCTATTCTCCTTTGGTCTCTATCAAATCTGGATGCATATATAACAATACTGTGGGTCGTGTCAGTAAGACAATACTTTCTTTAGTAGGCAGTGAGAAGAAATCTAAAGCAATTTAAACTATTTGCCCAAGGTTACAAAAGAAATCTCAGTGGGGGCAAGGTATGGAACAGAAGAACCAAAGTTACTACTTTAATTTCACAGTTAATCTGTGTAAAGATGGATCTCTCTATGTTGAAATAAATTCTCATTTGTTTTCTTCCTCCTGCAAAAAAGTATTCTTCCCCTTCAAGTGAAATTAAATTAATTAGTATAGAGTTAGAAGAGGTAAAACAATGTATTTGTACCAAAAAGAATGAGCGTTGCCAAAACTTCTTTCATTCTGTTCAGAGTCATTTGGGCTTTTGCAAAGGAAAAAGCTTTGCCTAATGAAGTTTAGATAAAATTTATTCTCACAACTGATTCATGAAGTTGTTTTTGCTGACAAGTTTGTATATGTGCATTCAGAAGGGTTGTAGAGGTTTTCTTTTCAGCAGATGGCCCCCAAATGTGGAATTATGTCCCATTAGCAGCACAAAGGATGACACAATATTGCTACTACTTTCTCACAGTAATAGGGCGAAATAAGATGCAGAGATGTATTTTAGCCTCAGATTTCTGGTTTTTTTTCTACTAACAGAGGCAGGATTAAAAGCATCTGAAAAATATAAATTATAACAATTCTCTCTCTACTCAGCCCTTACTTAAAATTGCCTTAAATGCTTAGACAAAATATACTAAACCCAAAGACAGACATCCTGAAGATGCGCTAATACCCAAGGTAAAATCAACCTAAACCAAAATAGAAGTGACAACCCACCACCTAGCTTTCCCACTGCACTTGCACCCCCTTCAACAAAATTCTTAAAGCGTAACAGGATAGTGGAGAATATCACATACAATATGTTCATCTCCCAACAGAATATGCACAGGAAAGGGGAAGATGGTCCAGCATTTCCCCACAGGTTTTTAATGGATGGGTGCTGTACAAGTCTGGCTCCTGAGGCCAGGATAGCTTCTGTACCAGACAGCATGTTGGCATGCAAAGCATGATAAAACAGGATATGGCACATTCCCCTTATATATGCCCTGTGCCAGATTAATCCGTATTCTATTCTTCCCTTTCCTCCTTATGTCAGCCCCCTTTTGGGTTTCCCTGGGGAATAGTGGGGGACCATGCCCAGCCATCCTACAGGTAACACTGTTTCCTGTGCCTGCTATTGGATGTGCCACCTTCCTTACAGGGTCTATCACAGGCCAGTAAAAGGATTGGGTTTGGGCAGGCTGGGCAGGGCATGAAACTGTGGGAGGGCTCAGGCTGACCTTGCCTGTTGTGCAGGCTGCAAACTGCTGGAAGGGCTTTTGGCACCTGAGCTTAGTGTAAAGAAAGTAAAGCACTTGGGTACTTCAGATTCAAAGCTCTGCATCTCTCCACCTGCCCAGCCTGTGGTGGGTGGGAACTCTGCACTTTAACCAGAAGCTAAAGCTTTACAGGGCAGCACCCCAGCTAATGGTACAAGGTAAACTGAAAAGCAAATAAACACAGTTATTTTGGGAATATGAGTAGTTTCAAAATGCTGTTTTACAGGAGCTGAGCTATGTAGAGTCTTCTGACTTTTGCACATGTCCTTGTCCACTCTGCTCCCCAGAGAGCACCTGTGCCTGTCCTGATGTGCTGCTTCTGGAGCTTGGGCACCCCTTTACCACAGAGCCCTAGATATGCTCTCTGCTCTGGGCTGTGCTGCTGTGGCCACGACACCACATATTTCCCATGAAATTCCCACTGCCTGATGTAGGATTAGGCCCACAGGAAGCAATAAAATATGCTTGCTGATCCCACAGTATCACAGGAAATTTACATATGACAATCTTTAACACATTGTTTTAATAAATTATAATTTTGTACTGTAGTTTAAAAACCACTGTAAAATCTGAGATAGGAAGCTGGGGGTAGTCTGGCTTCTTTGTCATGATGCCTTGTTTACATGTTCCTTTTTTTTCCTTCTTTGTACTACTTAAACCTTAAAGCACTCAAGGGGAGGCATCTCAGTGTTGGTGAGCAACAACCTTCTTTTTGGTTGCAAGCTCCTCAGACCACCCTGTAAACTAGGAACCTGTTCTAACCAAAAAGAGAAATGCACTATTTCAGTGATACACTTTACTAACAGGACATAAATTACTGAGCAATATGAAATGGGGACACAAAAGTAGCCCATAGGAGCCGGGCAATTAATGCATAAAGAGAGAGGAGGAATGACAGCAGATGCTCATTAGACTTAAGAACAGTTTGTCATTCGTGTATTTTTTTAAACTTCAGAATTTTAACAGGAGAAAAATGTTTCTTTATGCCTTCAGTCTTCTCTTTAGTTAACGGAGGCTTCAGGTTCCCCCTCCCCCTTCATTTCTGGAGAGGCTGCCAAGTTTTTCCCAGAGCTAAAAGCAACAACTTTCTGTTAAACGTTACTTCATGCTTCTGGTATTAATCTAATAGGAGTCTGGATGGGGAGGAGGGGGAAGCAGCAATGAAAGCTGATTTCCTGCCATGCAGTGGGAAATCCATAGAAAATTCAGATTTAACACTAATTTTAACAGCTGGATGACTGCTTTGGCTTTTACTTGCCATAGGAACATACAATTGCATAGGGGGTTTTTTTGTTACAAAAAGAAAACAGACGTCAAGCAAAAGGCAAAATAAAAAGGAGGCTTGCATTTGTAAATACCCTGATTAAAGCATCCTTTTCCACTACTTTAGAAATATCAATAAATTTTGCAAATTGCCTCTCATTTCTGTTAACATGTCTAATAAGAATGTTCATGGAAAGAGAAAATATCCAAGGAAATTGTCTTGCTAATAAGCACTTCAACAAATATTTACTTGGGAAGTGCTCCAGCGACCACTTCGAAAAGGGCATTAGTGGGTTTGAGAATCACACAATAGGGACATTGAAGTAAATCTTGATGGAGGTGAAAAAATTGTAACAAAATCAGTAGACTGTGAACACTCAAAATGTAAGTCAGAGAAAACTGTCCTGTAGCAATTCTTTACCATAGACAACATACAGCACAGAACTGTTAGCAGCACATCTCTCAGGCTTGACAATTCTATAATAATTGTTTGGAGGATGATGGCCACAAATGTAATCCTTTATCCTGACTATTTAAAATAATTGCTGTTTTCTTCTTCCAATGCTTGTTGCTCAGCCTTTGCTCCACCTGTTTCTTGCACACCATATGGCTCAACTCATGACATATTGCAGAAGATTTTTTTTTACATTGATGCAAAGAAGGCTTAATGCAGTACACATGCTGAAACCGAATGCTGTTTTGCAGATGAAGCAGGGCTATAGCTTGTGTGTGTATACAAGGAAGGACTCTTACCACACATTATCTTGATTATAAAGCTTTACCTGCCCTCTGACGCATGCAATCAGCAGAACACGGCAGCTGGTTTTTATGTCCCTAGCTGCAGCCAGCTGTTAGGCTGAAAGTGTTAATCACCCTTTTCATCGGTCCCAGGCTTGCATTAAGCAAACTAGAGGACTCTCAGGAGCAGCGATGCCTGAGAAATGCTAGAAGCTAACACCCAAAACGTGAAGTAGAAGTTATGCTATGTGAGCAGTGAGGCTTCTCAAGGGGCAGATAAGCACAGGGCTGGAACATTTGATAGTTTGAAGTACTGATGGGCAGGAGAGACGAGGAATGAAAGCCTTGAAAACGAGTGAGAGAAAGAGAAAAGTTCCTGTGGATATCACATTAGAAAAGTTTTAACAGATGAAGCTGCTTAAAGTGTTGAAAAGGCAGAGACCTCTTAAAAGAAAATTGTTTCCAGTTTCTTTATTCTGTATTCCTAAACCCCAGGACATTATGCATAGTTTTAAGGTCAACAGGACTATTGCCATTTCTCTCTCTGTACTCCAGAAATTCCAGCTGGTATCAGGTTTTCCTTGTAATGGAAACGAGCTGGCAGAACTTCAAAGTCTTGATAACAGTTTATACAGAGAAAGGACAGCAACAGTTATACTTCCCTACTAAAAATGTCGTTTTCACCTCCCTATTTTTTTTATAGAAGTTGGATAGAATTTGGCAATGAAATGGTGCCACTTGTATCTGGTCAAAGCTCAGGAAGAAAATGTCAAAATGTAGCTGTACTGGAATTTGTTTGGGAAACATTATCTGAGAGCTCAACTTTTGTTAAATATGCCATGACCAGGGGCTATGAGCACCATAAAATCATTGATCTCAGCTGGACAGCTTTTAAATGGCTAAAAAACTGAAATGGAAGTTTGAAAAATAGGGATATATGAGTATCCTATTTCTTTATTGGAAGGCACAGAAATCATGCAACCCTGATAAACATTAAGACAGCATGAACCTTCCAAAGAACATAGGAAACTGAGTGAAAAAAATGTTGAGTAAGTGAAAATAACACTTGAAGATAAATTTGCCTTTGATTAACAAATCCAGTTCAAACAATTCCATCTGAGTCTTAATCTTTTCTAAGTTTTGACCACAACAGGTTTTGTAGCTTCAGTTTCAAAGCTGTCCTAACTTTCCATTTTTACTTCTCTGCAAAAAATGTTTCTCTTTTCAAAGTACTACAGTACCTCATTTATTTTCTTCCTTCTTCCCTGATCATATGCAACAGCAGAAACGGCCTTTGTTGGCTTTTTCTGGGCTGGCAAGAAGCCCAAAGATCCAGCTGACAAAAACCTCAAGTCAGCAATTCCAATGTGAAGAATGTCCTTTTCAGAGCCCCCGTTTCACAGTCTCCCTGTCACGGAGCATCTCAGCAGCACCACACAGGAGAGCCTTGCATTGCCCTTCCTTCCAAGGTGAATTATCCTTGCTCTGTTCCTTGTGCTTCAGCGATTAGCTCTCGTTACCCACCCGTTGCTGCACGGCATTTGTGTGCTGAGCTCTGGGGGAGGCTGATGCGACAGCATCGGTCCAAAACAAAGCTCCCATCAGTGGGTTCAAGGAGCAACTGCAAGGCTCAGTGGGTCCTGTCCCTCCTAGCCCTCATTATACCTGAAACAGAGCCTCCTGTACTCAGAGGGAAGCAGCTTGAGAGGTTGTGTGAGCCTAGACAAAGTACAGACAGCAAAAATTCCCTGAGTTAAATACACATGTGCTGCTGTAATCTTCACCCACTGCTGGATCACTGAGTTTGCACCAAAGTTTCTAACATGAAAGAGTCAAGAGCTCTGCAAAAGCTGCTGGTTCACAGTGGGCAGCACTCAGAAAAACAAGTGCTGTGAACAAACCTAAGGGTCTATCTCATGCTTTAGTTGAATAAAGTGAATTTTGATTTTTTTTTTCCCCCAAAGGAATTAAATAGTTTTTAAGAAAACAAAGAACACAGTAAGTAAAGTCTTCACTGAGCTACAGAGTGATCTGCACTACAGCTTAGCAGCACGGAAGTGGTTCGTCCTGCAATCACAGCACTTCATATAATATCAAAATAAGCACTTATTTCTCATGCAGTTTTCTTTCCTGAGCCTTTCTTTAGTGGACACAACAAGTGAACGCTGTGCTTTTTGTTCTTTCTCCTCCCCTTTCCTTAGTGGTCCTTTGGTATTTACCTCCTCTCATTTTGGATTTCCTGCCTGTACCCTAGGGAAAGGATTTTCCTGTGAGAAACAAATGTCACATTGCTGATCTGTTTGGATGCCAGTAGTCCAAGCCTATCCTCCATGTGAAGCAAAGCTCTCATCTACCTGCTACCAGAAGAGTACTGCTCTCAGATTACTTTTCTTCCTGAACCATTTCATTTGGAACTAGCTTTAGAGGATCAATTTTCTGGTCGCTAACAGAGCTGCTATTTACATATTTAAAATTAAGATGGATGCAACTGTTTTGGGTAAGTGAAGACCTAAACTGGACTAAATCTCAAAATTCAAACCAAACATCATTTTGAAAACATACCTGCTTTCTGTTGGGTTCTGTGTAGCTCGTATGTTTTGGTTACTGTAGTCGATGTTTTGCTCTGAGAGGGGGAGAAAAGCTGGTGAGAATACTCGGTATTTCTTCTGCACATATACAGAGCAGGGCACAGTGACTGCAGAAGCATCCAGATATGGTGATATTAAACACACACAGCTGTTTCTGAAATTACTGAAGGTGGTTTTGCATAAGAAAAGAAATATTCCTGGCAATTCACACCTAATTATTCATGGAAATAAAAGTCACGAGCAGGACAAGAGAAGGAAAAAAAGCTCTGCATTTGAGCAACAAAAGTCCCAGGAGATGTGTCTGCTCAGATGGTTGGGACCCAAAACTTTCTTCCCCTCAAACACAGATCAGAGCTTTTGGTTTTTTCCGGTGATCAGAGAGAGCAAAAAACCTTTAGCCTCTGGGCTGGATCATCTCCAAGGCTGCTGAGCCTTGGGTGACTTGCTGACAGGCTTTGGAAGTGCTTGGGAAGAGAGGTGCCACCTCTCTTCTCAGGCTCTGCAGAGGCCAGAAGACACACCACAATTGTGCTGGGAAGACAGAAAAGGTTTTGGAAGCCCCCTGGGCATTATGTTTATGTACATGAATGCTCAGGTGCAAGGTGTGTGTCCCACATTGAGCGTGTGTCATACCAGCAGAGTGCAAAAGTAGGGCTAAGGAATGGGGTAGGATATGTTGCTTAGTGCGTTTTCATTTAGAGGTCTTCAGGGCGTTTGGTGCTTAGGATGTTGAAAATACCTTAGATTTCTTTGCTATCCTCTTGTGGTATGTGATAAGAGCTGCTGGATTGCCATGATTGCAACGGCCCGACTGTGGCAAACAACAGTCTGTGTCTTTGAATGGTAGTGCTGTACAACTTCAAGCTGTTACAGAGCATTGGGGAGTGTTTCGTGGCTTGTGGTATATACAGAATGTGTGATTTGTAGACCTTCTGGGTCTAAGCAATTACCCCTGTGCTTGTGAGGCTTTGGGTTGGATGACCCTGGTGGCTTATTCCATGTACAGTGTGTGGTATCTCACACTGCTCACTATTTTAAGAGAAATAAATATTTGCCTTTGTTGTATTCCTGCTTTGAAAATTGACAAAAAACTTCTGTAATACACATCAAAGGATGTCTAGAGGTTGAACTCTGGGTAATGCATTCTGGAAAGCTCAGAAAAGCCAGTGCTCTGGCCAGTGCATCACCAGAGAGCTAGCTGGGGTTCAGAAGAATGCAGCAGAATTATGTACAGCCTTGCTTCAGTCTTACCTTGAACCCAGTTGCTTTTCATTTTCTGCAATGTAGGTGTAAGAAGAATCTAAATCTACACTTAGTGATCATTCCTGGGACTAATGAAAGGCAGATGCAGACAGATTATACTTTAATAAAAGTCAGACTCAGTTGCACGGGAAATTGCGTGGAGCCTGCAGACACTTTCAAACCAAGGAACTATCTGTGAAAGGCACAGTGTGGAAAGTCTTGAACTTTGTCTCACAAACTCAGTGTTAGAAACCTCTTAAGGTCAGGCATATAAATAGACTGTCAAAAGCCTTTTTTTTTTTTTTTGAAATAAAGACAAAGGGACAACCTTTCTGTCACAGCAGACAACCCACTCACATGCTAAATCTAGTCAACAAAACAAGCATTGTGCAAAAAACCTGATGTTTTCTAGGCAATGAGGTAGGTGAATAACCAAGGAAAGCTCATTCAAGGGGGAGACTGCTCTGGACACTGTAGTAATCAAAGAGTAAAACTGAGCTGTGATCATGACTGTACAATAAAGAAAAAAAGCAAACCTCCATAGCCAAGTGCAACTCTCACTTTGCCAAATTCAACTCTGTAGCAAGTAAATATTCCTATATGGAAAGCTCCATTAGAATTGACTTAGGCCAGGTGGGCTGGTTTGTGTTCTATTCTGACCTGGCCTTTTCCTTCTAATTGATGTTAATTTGTATTTTGCACACTGGAATCTGAAGTTGCATTCCGTATAAAGGGTTCGCTTGCTTAACTAGAGTTAAAAGCTGAGATACCTGCTTCTCTGACACTGCAATAATGAGGAGATCCATCAGAGCATTGCCACGTACTAACTGGTCAATACTTCTGCATCATTTATCTCTTGCAGTTGGGCAGGTGTTGGAACCTGGTACTGCATTTTTCTGATACAAAGCCACCTGATTTCGGAGCCACTCCTAAAACACAAGTTCTCACATATCAGTGAGAATTTCAGAGCAGATAACACCTTGCTTGCTTGAAGCTCCAGGTGACTGACTTCTGAAAACTCAGCTTTTACTCAGAGAGGAAGTATGTATTTGGCTGTGACTTTATGCCTTCTCTGCATGCTGCCCTGACGTCTTTCTGGTTTCTCTTCCACATGAACAGTATTCAGCCACTTGCATGTTAATTCAGCCTGTTGTCGAACCCTCCACCTACACAACGCATTCTTAAACAGCTTTGTACATACCCTCATTTTTGGGGTGGTGGCTCCTATTGTTTCAGCTATCTATTCCCTAAAGCCTAATTGCAGTGTGCAGTTGATTTAAATGAAGGGTGGTTGCTACACCCACTACTTCCAGCAACTGCCAGCATCACAAGATGTGCACTTACAGTACCCAGGCAAGCCATTGTGTTTATGTCCCTCAGAACTACTCAGCAGGACACTAATCACGGACAGCAAGTTTTCTCAGACGCACAGATCCCAGGGAACTTCTAGAGCTTCAGACCACCTTCCTCCACATGCCTGCAGTAATGAAACCTTGTATTTAAATGCAGTGGCTCCCTCTCCTTTGACAAAAGTAGACTCTGAGTACTACAGGAAAATGGCCCGTTCCACTCTTCCTCCTGCTCTATAAATCATTCTTTTCTCCTCAGCTAAATCTATTTTCCAGTTAAATATGCCAACAGGCTGTTCTCTTTGCTGAAAGATCTGGATTTTGCCTTAACTGTAGGTTCATAACTTTGTGAAATGCAACTCTACACATTTCAAAATTAACCTGTATTGCCAGCTAGCCTTAATGTGGTAAGATACAGCATAGCCAGAATAAAGAAATTTTTACCTTTCAGTCAAAACTGGCATTTTTGGCAATGAGTAGAAGCTGGCTTCATTCTCTGGAAAGCTCTTGACATTGGGACACCCACATTCAAGTTCCTGCTGTGTTCATCTGAGTGGGTCTGGAGTAAAAATCTTTGCTCCAACTCAGGCAAAACTTTTAAGTGGGATCCTGTGTCAGGTCAGTGCCTGACACCACAAAGCAAACATTCATGAATTAAAACATCCCGTTAGCATCCAAAAGCAAACATTAGCACAACTGAGTTAACAAGAAAAATATATATGTAAAAAAAAGAACATTTCAAACAGTTCTCTTTTCACTCCAGCATGGAATAAACAAATTTCAAACTTCCAATGCTGCTGAGGAGCAAGCACCATACTCCGGCACTAAGAGAACTGCAGCGCTAGTAGCAATGGGGTTTGGGCAGAAACCTTTAAGATTCCACTATTCATAGGGTATTTTCAGACTTTTGGATGGTTCTTCAGATACGAGCCTCCTAGAAGCCAACTTGTGCCAGCTTGGCTTGTTCAGGTTTTTTTACTGCCTTTGCTTCCTGGACAAAAGCTGTCACCTGATGGAACAAAGACTGCTGCCCCTTGCAGAGCTTCACAAAGCACAGGATGGTGCTCTGAGTGCAGCAGCAAGCTCTCCTCCCTGCGGTGCTGCCGATCCTCCACCCTGATCCTGCCCTTTGCAAGCACCCCCTTTAGCACAGCTTCCGAATACTTAGCTCTAGGTTGGGTCACTTCCAAGGCTGAGGAACAACCCTCATTTACCTAATGACACCAGCCTGGCCTAGCGCAGGGATGTCCTTTATCTGACCCATTTGACAGGAAATTTATCAGCTTTGGAGCTTTTCCACTTTAAACAGAGAGACTTGCTTCAATGCCGCTTGCCAAGACCTGCTCCACAGAGCACACAAAGGAGCACAGTGTCATGGAAATAAATGAGCCACCTCCTTGGAATTCTTCAGCCTGGCAGTCATGCCCTGGCAGGAGCCTCACCTGGCACCTATTTTTGTCAACCAACAGGTCATAACCCAGAGGCAACACACTGTTGTGAACAGGCACAAGATGTTCATAGGAACACAGAAAAGTGAACGCATGGTCAGGCTTTGGAAATCCCATGGAAGTTTCACCTGATGAATGACAAGCAGATTGCAAAATGCTTAGATACTTCTGGGAAGTACCTGGTCCCATAACTGCTCCAGCCCAGGAAATTGCCTCATCACTAGGCAGAGCAGTCATGCTTTTTGCTCTGTGGCTTGATGAGTCTTCCTTTTCTGGCAAAATCATGACTTCACATCCATAGGTGAGGTGAGGAGCCTCTTTGTGTCAATTCTTTAACTGGATAACCAATTATCCTGCACAGGAGGTGTAAGTTTGAGCTGCCTCAGGAAGGGGAGGAAGCTTATGCTGAACTATTATTCCTTCTTCCTGGATGAGAGAGGGGTACTGACACAACTCCAAAGATAACAGGAAAACCCCCAATATATAAAGTGACAATGCAGGTGCCTGAGCCCAAGCCATGAATCCTGGTTTCAAATAACCCCTTATTTTAGAGTGGTTAGCATGCAATCAGCTTGGGAGAGCACAGGAATTTTTGGCACATTTTTGTTCTTGTCAACAGCCTTTCCTTGGCTGTTTGCTCTCTCCGGTAGGCTATGGCTAGTAGTCCTATTTTGGACATTTGGACCAGGACTTGAAAACACAGCACAAGCCCTCAGTTTTAAAAAAGTTAGGCATGTTGCAACTTCATGTCCCCATTCTGCTGTTGTCCAAAACGGCATGTGCTGCAGAGTAGACACACAGAGAAATGACACAGGTGACTGACAGCTGGAATTATCTAGCTTTCAGGCTCTCAGTTCTCTTTTAATGAGATTCTAAAAACACACCTTGATATGTTTCTAAAAGAAAGTTTTAAAAAGTGTGGAAATTATATCACATAGAAATTTCAGAACTTAGTGTGAACTCCTGATCTCTAGGGTTAGTGGTAAAGTACATGTCACATCTCTGGCTTAAAGCATGAGGTACTAATACTCCTCTCTGAAAAGGTATGTACATTTCCCAACCTCAGTTCAGAGACCTTCAGTGAAACATCCTATAACATTCATATGTCCACTTACTGAATAGTCCATGCTTGACTTTTGGAATTCATAACAGCCGAAACAGTCAAATGGAACCCTTCATGTATATATTTTTAAAGTAGTCTTGAATGCACATATTTGTATCTGCTCTTTCTGTAACAATACTGAGCTCCTCAAGGAATGGCTGACAGACCATGGATGCTTACTATGCTTCTAAAATGGGCAGTCTAGGAGAGAGTGAATTTTTGCCATGCACAAGAGGAGGTAACAAAACCAGCTGTTCAACTTAGCTGGCTTGTCAACACGTTGTCCCCCTAATTAGCTGTGCCCTCTGCAACCTCTTATTATGCTAGCTGACCTAAGAAACATCAGCATCTCCTCAGACCTGAAAAGTGTAGAGTCCCGCTCAAGAAATGGCATGAGCTCACCTTCATAGAGACGTGGTAATCCTCAGTGTGAATGACTCCTCAAGTTCAGTCTTCACTCTCCAAAAGCCGGGGTCAGGACCCAGGACTTCATTGATGAAGACATATTAAACCCTGTCCAGCTCAGAGCACACACACTGAGGCTGCTGAAGGCAGAATAACCATACAGTGAGAGCCAAGTCACACTGATATTGTATGGAGCCTATTTGGAGGCTTGGCCTCAATTAGCATATAAATGAAGTGGTACACGCAGTCACAGCTTGCCAGAAAATGAGACATAATAATCTCCCCAGTTTGGCAGCTCTCTAGAGCATTTAGTTTGTGAATGAAGAGCCAGGCACACTTTGAAGCCAAGCTGGGTCCACGGCTTACAGCCATTTGACTTTACGTGGCAAAAACAGGTCTTGAGAAGTCATGAAGGAGACCAATGCTCTTTTTCCTGCTCTTAAACTAAGTTTCTATTATAGGAAAGTGGCTTTATAAGCCTTTATAAGCCACTTTAAGATACTCATCACCATTCCAGAAGACTGATAGCATTTCACCTATTGCATCCACAGGCCCAGATGAGCTGTGGTATGGCCCTCCCGCTGCAGGCTTCTGGCCATTAACAGAATGCTTGATTTTATTCCAAGTAAAGGAGAAGGAATGGAAAGTTCACAGGAAAAATGATACAGAGAGATGTGACCACATAGCTACTGAGCTTAGACACAGACAGAAATTTTACTTAGGGATCTTTCTTAGATGAAGAATAAGGACACAAAACCAGTAACAAAGACCTTCAAAACTGGTGCACAACAGCATAGAGGGAAGGAGAAGCCGTGTTTACTTTTACAACCTATACAAGCCTTTTAATATATTTCAACTGAGACAGAAGGAAGAAGGCTTGTGTTTTTGGGCAGATGACTTTCACATTCATTAGGGTTTAGTTTTTCTTCTTTAAATATTTTCAGTTGTCAGGGGCTCAGCTCAGACACAAAAGCAGGGGAATGTAAGCACAAAGGTATGCAGATTTTTCCAAGAGTAGTGCAGTGTTGCTCTTATAACTACATAGTCTGCTTTGGGGAGAACTGAATTCTAGGAGAGAAAGCAAAATAGATTTAAACATAGGTAAAATGCAAAGGGAAAGTCAGTGCTGGGCAAGAATGGTATTTTTTCTTCATACTTTAAACTTCGGTTTAAATATAGTGCCTTGGAAAAAAAAAAATCCATTCTCCATTTGCATTAGCAACCATGGTCAAGCCTAGTTTGACTATACACATAGCTGCATCTTGTTCCCTATCCTGGGAAAAAGACTTCTCTTCATTAAAGGGTAGAAGTTACTAGAAAATCTCAGAAAATCTAGAAAATCCTCTCGGCACCCTTCAACTAACTTACAGTTTCTTTTTACACTGAGTTTGTCCCTTCCCCTCGTTTTTAAGCTTCAGTTTAGTGCTTTCCTACGATGCTGTAGCAGCTGCACTCTAGAGCTGCACAGATGACTCACACTTTGCAAATGCCCTGGGCTTCCTCCTCAGTGGGGTGAGGTGGGTGCTGTGCTTCTGCACTCCTACCCGTTTGGCCTCGTAGGCATCTGAACATGTGGATTCCTGTAAAAATCCAGAGTCATGACCTGGTCCTGTACTTGCTGTAGCAGTCAGGTAGATACAGTCCCATCTACTCCTTACAACCAGGAAAGCTGTGATGTGAATAACCTCTTTTTCCGTGGCATGAAATAGTCAAACAACCTTAATGAAAAGCAGAAATGACAGTGTGCTTGAGCAAGAGCTGGGAATTTTAACAACTTGGATTAAAGAAATATGTGACATCCAACTTGATTCAATGCAAAAAAAAATTAGATTCATGTCACGAGATGAGAAACATCAGAATGTAAGTACCCCTTGCAAAGCCCCCCTTGTCCCTCAGATTCATGTCACCCACCCCTCGGCAATCTGCTTTCTGGTAAGCCATTTCTGGCACAGCTATTGCGTGAAGGGTGGTTTCTGATCTTGCACTCTGTAATATCCCATTCAAGTTTCAACAGGGGAGAAATATTTCACTGAGGAATTAGCATTTGTTTAACCCACCCTCACAAAACAAAAAAAAGGAGCAAAGTGGTTCATCAAAAATGAGTATAGCAGAATGAAATAATCCCATGACTCAGGGTTGAACCAGAGTGATGATGTCAATCTACTAGTAACTTCAACTTGCATCTGTTCAAATTAAAGGGCAAAACTACTCTAATCTTGTTAGGTCTTGTATATTCTGACAACACCACCTGAACTGGAACAGCAACATAATTTTCCAGTTGTCTCCACACTTTGCTTTCTTGTGGTCAGAACCTAAAAGTAGCTCTGGCAAAAAGAGAGGGCTGCTTCCAAAAATTTTTGCTTTATAAATACATTTCTTATTCATGCTTCTAGGCACATAACATCACCTCCAGGATCATGAACCTTTTATGACCATGACCTCTAGCTTAGAAACTACAGTCTGTTACAAAATGAAGATGCTAGCTCTGTCCTGAACTCACCCACAAAAGGTCCTGCACAGATTAATTTGTAAATCTTGTCTCTGTCTGTCTTCCCCAACCTCAAAGATGCAAAAAATCAAGGCAACATAGCTTAGTAGAGCAGGAATAATTATAAATATGTGGAGCTTTTTCTTTGTCTGTATTATTTTAGCACACAGTCACATTGGTCATGACCTTCCTCTGCTTCATCACCTCCCTTTACTTGCCTTGATGCCTGCGAGACCTGCATCCAGCCCTGACACCAGCTCCTGCCTCTGGTGCAACTTCCAATTAGGAAACACTACATGGTGAACAGTTTTTAAGTATTCACAAAATATTGAGCCTTCTTGTACCGATTGCTTGTAGAACATGGCATTAAGAAAGGTCAGGAAGAAGGCTGATTTCTCATTTAAAGGAACTAACATGTAAAACAAAGATCTCAGAGAAGCTGACAACTTTCTGTGAGCCCCAACATAAACTACACAGACCAGCTGCAAAATAACAGTTTGGTTTCAGCTATAAACAGACTGAGTTCTACAGTGGGTTTGTGTACCTATTTTGGTGAAGTTATTTATTCTACAGGAAAAATGCTCTTTTTAAGGCCCTGGGAAGACAGGGGGATGAGAGGAGAAAAGGAAGTCCTGCTTATGTTGTTAGAAGAAGCTTCTCTTCTAGACTCAGAAAGGGACTCTAAAATAAATGTTTCACAAAGGCACAAATTTGGAAGGTCTTCAAGAAACGGATACCTTTTTATTTTAAAATAAATACATCTCACAGCTCTTCCATCAGGATATTTAAAGCTACTTTCCTGCCTTTTAAAGCACACCCTGTCTTGTGTTTCCTGGCTGGGTGGGGAAAAAAACCCCCACAGAGGTACAGAAATTACAGCCAAAGGTAAACAATAGTGTGTGTTTTAGTATCTGCATGAGGCAGTGAGGTAAATGGAATGAACACTGGATTGAATACAGAGAAGAAAGAGGTGGATTGCTCAGGTCAAAAGATCTTTGAAGATTCAGATTAAAAACTGTCCTCTGTGGCCTTAATACAAACCATGTCTTTTAAATTATTTAATTTTACTGAGTAAGTTGCTGCGTAAGGGTAAAGCCCACACTGAAAGAAGGGCGGCTCTAACCAAAAGAAGCTTCTAAATGAAAACAGGTGATATCTGTCATCTTCATCTAGTGTAAAACACACAAATACTAAAACATGCCATTTCTCATGCTATCCTATTTTGTCCCTCAGAGAAGTCCAGCTTCTTCTGTAGCTAAAATTGAAAAGCAGGCTCTTTTGGTTTCTATTAAAAAAAACATCAAATGACAAAAACCCAAAAGATGAGGTATTTATTTTTTTATTCTCAAATTTCTGCAAAACACCAAAGTGGTCTGGAAACCGATCTAAGAGTAACAGGCATCCAAATGGCACCAAGATAGGAAACATTTCCAGAAGGCCTCAAGCCAGTAGGACCCTGTGAAATCAGCATAGCTTCACTGATGGGCCCTACTCGTTCCTTCCAAAGATGAGTTTTGGGAGCCAGGAGCCATAGCTTGTAAGTCTTAAGACTACACTAGCCACTGATTTGTCATCACTTGGTTTCTTCTCCCACCATAACCTATCCCACAGATATTTGGGTGTTTAATCATTAACTTATACTAATATTTTAAAATCTAGTCTTGTGTCCCTTTTTCTTCTGATTTCTGGTTTTATTCTCTGTATTAATAATGACTGAAGTGTTTTTTTCTTGTTTAGTATACAATAAATACTATATAAAAAAATATATATACTCTGCTAGTTCTGTCACTTATATTATACATTATATTTAATAATTTAATCCCAGAGCATGCTCTGCACTCCTGCTTAATGAAATTTGATGCATAAATAAAATTCTTTTCTTATTCAGTATTAGCAAGAGAAATAACTATTAGCATAATATAGTGAGAAATTTATTCAAACCGAAAGTACAAATTAAGATCAAATTTGCTAAACCATTCTAGGTCAAATAGAAAAGAGCACAAGGACCAACAAATTCACTTTGTGTGCTCATCTTGGTGGACTCCAAATGTATTCTGTTGGAAAAAAAATCAAACCATTGACATTTTTTAGAAGGCAAACTAATGACATTTTTACTAGCTGGCTCATTCAGAGGCTGTTACAGTCACATTTCAGAAGGATGCAGTTCTGCATCAGTATCTCCAGCAGCAAACCTCTGTGATTTTTATTATCTCTAAGCAGGAACCATTTGGACAAGAGCATCAGCACACAGCACACAGGCAGCTGTGCCACTGCTGCTCACAAAGGGGCGAGGCACCAAGCAGGGATTCTGCCGGGAAGGATGGGCCCCAGGGAGACACTGACATGGACATAGGACCTTCAGTTTGGCTGAGGGACATGGTTTAGGGGAATTTCAAATGTTAGCCTTTATCTCAGCAGATGAGCTCAAGATGTATCCTGCTGGGCCTGGGAAGTTTGGTGAAGTATTAATATGGGTATTTGAAGCAAATAACTCTCATTTTCTAGGAACCATTGTAAGGATTCTAATGGGACAGACATCCAGTACTCTGTTTTTAACTAGCAGATTGTCCTTTTAGAGATTAATCCAAAAGGAAATTTCACTCTTACCATTTTAAGCTCTGCCTACTTATTGGTTACTACTTCTAATGCTCGATGCCTGCAATCAGGCTGTTAAAATTTAATTCACAGTATATTATACATCTGTGTATGTCTAAATAAGCAACTTTTCTTTGTCTTATGTATGGAGTTCCAGTTATTATTAAATTTCAGAAAATATTCTAACAAGATGTAACCAGTATCAATTAAAACATGGCTTTATTTTCCACAAAGAGAATACTCTGTAATTTTAATCTGAAATTATGAAAATATAAATACACATTTTGAGACCTATGTAAACATTTTAAAAGTTTAATCTGAGGTGATTAATCTGAGAAAACTGGAATCTTTATCAAAGTTGCAGAAATTACCTGAGCAATAATCGTTCACTTGTCTGTAAATATGTAAATATGAGCTAGGTATTGATTTTGGAAGAATTATTATGGATCTGCATCAGTCTGAATAGGGAATTTAAACCTTATCATCCAGTGTCATGAAAAGGAGTCCGAATAATTTTCTGTAGCTGCAAATGCTTTCTTTTTCCCATTTAGATTTTGGCAATTAACAAAATTTATTCTAATTCATCGCAAATGTCATTGACATTTTGGTAGAAAGCCAAAGGCTTTTTCTTTGAACATCTTGTGCTCAAGTGTCACATCTGGAAAAACTAATATTTTTCAAGTCTTGCTACACATCACTTAGTTTTTGATTTATGATCTACAAAAAAATTTCTATTTGGGAAAAAAAAATCTAGAAAAATCTAGAAAAATTTAGTGCCATGATCTAGTTCACATCGTTGTGCTCAGTCAAAGGTGTTGGACTCATTCTCAGAGGTCTTTTCCAATCTACTTGGTTCTGTGACTGAGTCTGTGAAAAACACTGCTAAAACTCATCATGTAACCAAACTTCTAAACCAAAGGCTACGATTTTTCTCTGAATTCAGTCAGAACAAACAAGTCTTTTTAAAAAGGCTAGGATTTTCTTTGCAGTACAAGAATTGGAAGTATTACAATACTCCCATTGCTTAGGTACCCACAGCAACAGGAATGAAATTGAAAGACTGACAATGTCTATGTCAGTGGTGATCTCAAGAGAATTAGTCCTGGAAATAAAATGATGAAGAATTAATTTTTAAATATTTTAGTCCATATTTTCTAAAGTAACTGTGAGTTTAGATCTCAGATTTGACCTATGCAACATGCAGAGCTGCTCAGATTGTTTTGTTTTTCAGACATTGAAGACTTTCCCTCTGAAAACCCAGATCCTACACAGTGTGTTTTAAGCAGACACCACCAATTGTCAGTTCAGAAAATTACGCCATGCAATTTTAGCCTGTGCCTTCAGCAGTGACTTCATTGTGGATTACACACAATCCACACGCACAATACTCAAAGTAAATTGTAAACAGCTATTTTCATGGCCAAGGAAAGGATAGGGTAGTTTCACTGTCTAGGTTACATTACAGGACCAGTCTCCTCTTTCATCCCATGCACCCCATTTCATCTTTGATCTTTCTATCCAGGATACATTAGCAACCAGTGACACCAATACATCTTTGAAGAAGAGACAATACAGTATCCAGGAGCTGTGTCATGAGAATCCCTTTTTGTTTCCTTTGTGAACTGCCAGATACCCATCTCATGCCATGGAATAACTTTGGTCCGAGGGGATTTTTAATTCCCTGGTGCAAGTGACAGCATGAAGTAACTGCTTCTGCAGATCATTCATGGCACAGGTTGCTTGGGGCAGCAATGGCCTGAACCCTACGTGTGAGCCCCATGGAGCTCTTGGCTGCCATGGGCAAACTAAGCCTTGCTCTGCTGTACAGCAGCCACTGACAGCCTGTGACATCTTGGATGTGAGGAATGGCCAAGTACTTGTCTGAAGCAATGCTCCTGCTCCAAGCTGCCTGCCTGAGGAAAGGCTTTCTCAGCCTTGCCCCACTATTTAAGTGGACCAAGTACCCTTGGCACTTACTGGGAGATACAAAACATCTGCAGACATCCGGCCTGAGCCCTGGATTTTTTGGCAGCTGACACTCGCCTTCAGGAGTGTAGTCACTGACCTTGACAGCATCCCAAGTGCACAGGGTTTTACAACATGCCTCAACAACAAGCCTCTCCCACCAACCCTAGGTCTGTTCTGCCTTTCTGTCCTCACATCCATCTCTTGCATGTTCAAGTCCCTAAAAATAGATAAGCCAGGCAGAGCAATGGGTGTGCACATACATGTGCTGTCTTCTCCCACCTTCAGGCCATTCCTCTCCTATAAACCCCTGTGAAAGGGGTGTTCAGCCACCTCCCTTTCTATTTCCCTCATATACCAGAGCTGCCCATATTCACTGACGTCATTCACGAGTCCAAATAATATAGTCAGACATGTTGGAATATCTTCTAGAGGTGCAGAGAAAAGGAGGTGGAGTGAGAAGACTCATATTAAGAAGATAAATGTGTTAGAAGTGTTAAAGCTGGCTAAAAAATATATATTCAAAACTGAAAACCGATCTTCTATAAGTTAAGAAGTTCCTATACAAAAGTCATCTGTCAACAGAAATAGCCTAAGGAATGTTCTTATAGATTCAAACCCTAAGTTGTCTGCAGGATTTATGCAGATGTATCTTCAGTTCTTATAAAATTGAAAAGACTGGTTTTCTGACTGACTCCTTAATCATGATTAAAACATATTTTTAATTGATCGGAAACAGCTATCCCTAGATCCCTAGAGGCTGGGAGGCACTGGGCAGGGGTTCTGCTTGCAAGAGAAACCCAAGCTAGGTAGCCTAAACAGGCAATACCTCACAAGACCAGATCGAATGCAGCCATACTAGGGTCCATCCTCACTCTTTTCTTTAGATTTTGCTTTATTAATGAAGAATGATGACAGATTAAACATCCTCCTCCAGACTTATTTTTTCTCTTCACCAGTGACAGGAATGTTTAAACTCACAAACCAAATAGTCTCAAAAAACCATCTGTAAATACTATCTAATAAAGTAAAATAACTGCGTACCTATGCCAGGTAAGTCAGCAAATACACATAATCCTTTCTAAGGAGAAGAAATGGCTTGCCAAATACATACTCTGTTTTAGGCAAGTTCCACTGCTTCTTACAGACAGGCCCATATTATCAAAAGTGATGACACTGGAAAGACTGAGACAGTGAATTATTTACTTCTGGATATCACTGACTCAGTAAGGAATGGAAGACTACTTTTTTTTTCAGTGCTAATATTTTCTCCCTCAGCAACATTATATGCCCTTATGGAAAGACTGCTACTGCCCTTTGCACTATTTACCACCTATGGCTGCAGCAGTATTAGCATGAGACTGCAGCACGTGAACCTGTGTGCTCAATGGATCATCAGAATTTGTTTGCAAAATGGCCCATTAAGACAAAGCATCACTTTACAAGATGGAGAATCACATGCTTAATTGCCTTCTCTGAACAAGCAGAGGTAATTGCAAGTATCTTGTATTGATGACTCCTCTACATGTAGGTTCAAAAGGAGAAATGAGTGTGAGATGTATTCACTATGGGACTACAGAAAGGGGTGACTGCAATCAGAGCGGTTTTTCTTATGTGAAAAAATGATTACTCAACCAGTGCTGAGTGTTTAAGAAGCAAAAACAAACTACAAGGAACAAATGAGCAATACATTCAGCTGAATGTTGCTGCACTCCATTGGAGAAGGGCAAAGTTTTTACTATTAATTGCCTAATCATACAATTTGCTCCTCAAGTATAGGAAACCACTTGCATGGACCATTCAGAGACGGAACCATTTGCCTACAGCTGAGACACTGCAGGAGGTTTATTATACTTGCATACATCAGACATTTCCAAGACATCATGCAAAGTTGTAGAAACATCCAAAGAGGTCTCTTCTAGGGTAAAGTTTAATTTTATTGCCTGATATTATAAAGCTGTATTTCCCTCCTGCAGTTAGCGAGATCTAGCAGCAAAATGATTTTTATTTCCGAAGGATACTAAGGGACTTACATAATTATGTATCCTGCTTATCTTGTCTTTAAAATGATTAACCCTAAAATTTAGGAGCCACACAAATGAAACTAACATCCCAAGGAGCTAGAGAGTTAAAATCCTTGCAAAGTTTTGAGCCTGTGCCTATCTATTTCCTGTTCCACTCAAGGTCTCCTTTGGTAATCATTAGATCCATCACTCACATGTGAAGAAGAGATGTGCAAGACCCATGTCACTTGTTTCTTAACTTTCTTTCATGGATTCAAGAAAAGCAGAAAATGGAAGCCTGGTACCAAAAATGAGAGGCTCACAGCTGAGGCTCCAGGTAGGTCCATGACATCTCAACTCTACATCCAGCCGTAGATGAAGAGTGGTCTTCATTAGAGTTTCCTAGACAAGCTGCGTGCCAGATACTTCACATGTTACAGAAACTCTGCCTGAACCAACAACCATCTTTTACTGCTCATGCACAAAGCACAGCGTCCAGAGCTGCTGCTGTTACCAGCCTCAGTAGTGGTGTAAACTAATTTTAGGAACCATGCTTCTAAAGGAAGATGCATAAGCAAACAATTAGGAGATGGTGGAGGGCAGAAGGAGATAAGGATTTATGTGGGAAGGTGGCACTTGCTGATACCAGTCATGAGAGCTGCCTGGAGGCACAGGTCAGGAGCTTTCTGTGCTTTGTGCACTAGCTGGTAGGCACAAGGACCATAAGAGTGACTGCCAGTGCCAAAAAGTGTATTTCTTGAACTAAATTGATGTGGTGGGTTGAATCCTGGACGGACACCAGGTGCCCATTAAAGCTGCTCGGTCACTCCCCTCCTCAGCTGGGCAGGGGAGAGAAAATACAAAAAAGGTACAGGCTTGCCACAGGGTCACAGCCTGCTTTGGGCATCCACTCAGTCTGGCACGGCCTTCTCCATGGGCTGCAGGTGAATATCTGCTCCACCATGGACCTCCATGGGCTGCAGGGGCACAACCTGCCTCAGCGTGGTCTGCAGGGGAACCTCTGCTCTGGTGCCTGGAGCAGCTCCTGCTCCTCCTTCTGCACTGACCTTGGTGTCTGCAGAAATGTTTCTCTCACATGGACTCACTGTGCTTTTCTCTGGCTGCAATTTGCTTCCACACAATAATTTTTTCCCCCCTTCTTACACATGTTGTAACAGGGGCATTACTGTTGTCACTGATGGGCTCAGCCTTGATCAATGGCAGGTCCATCCTGAGCCACCTGGCATTGGCTCCATCAGACACGGGGGAAGCTTCTGGGAGCTTCTCAGAGAAGGCACCCCTGTAGCCCCCGTGCTACCAAACCCTTGCCATGCACACCCAACACAGTCGAGTTCCTGCCATAGCAACGAAAGAGAAAAGCAGCCAGGGCAGCAGTGGTGAGCACAGCCGTGCTCACAGCAGAGACCCCGGGAACAAAGTACAGCAACGCAGCAAGGGAGCTCGTGGCCTCAGGAACCCAAAGGCCCCTGGCTTCCTGTGGAAAATGATAGCCTGTGACAAACATAAACCCCTGTGGCTAGCAGCAATTTCATCAAATACAGTAGCATGGGAACAGAAAAGAAAGCTGAAAAAAAAGCATGTCTTTAAAAAGAAATGAAACCCATAGCTTAATTTGCGTTCATTTATCAGACCAGAATATTAAGGGCTTGAAAATGTTTGAAGATTACCAAGTATTTGTAAAACTGTTCCTGGCTCCTAAAACACTGATCAATATTAACAAGATTAGAAAAGTTAGGATGTCTAAGTGCATTTCCTTTCTTCCTTTAATGCTCTTCTGCCAGTGCCTTTTGGTCACGTAGTGGGGAAATAGAAAAAGCATAATCGGGATTACTAAACCAAGCCCAGAGAACAAATAGCAAATAATCTGAAAAAAATGAAGCACACTATATATACACGCCATACAAAAATGACTAATGCCACATACATCTGGAGGAAATTAGAGCTAATTGGAAATAATGAACTAACCAAGCAGGGCCAGCCTTACAGTCTCTCTTATTTGTGGTGGCTAGAAGTAGCAACAGTCAAAAGATACATTCATATTTGTATGCTCCATTTTTTAGCTATCACTGCAGCTGTACATAATTAATTCTATCACATCCCCCATCATCCAGACATATTGCCTAATATGTAAAAATAAATTGCTATATTTCTTCTCATCTCTCTCCTGTCCAAACCACAGATATCTCCTATATGCAGTGTATTATTAAAACTTTGAGGAAGGCAAAAGTTAATAACTGGTTTCTCCATAGGAAAATATTTTATGCTATGAAGGGATTTATTATCTGAAGTCAGGCAGGCTGCAAAGTCTGCTGATGAGAAACAACCCCTCTGCCATATTCAACTGTTTTGACAATTGTTAAATGCAAGTGATGACACAGTCGAAATACCTAGTCTGAAACAAGATAAGATGAATACCTCACATTAAATGCTTTCTTGTACTAATGCCTGTTTTTGCATGTATTATCACCAATAGTAGAACAGCACTTGATACAGATGAAAGTAGAATTGGACTTGTAACCTTTATGTGAGTCAGATGCGATTCATAGCTCAAGCTATATCATTCCTATCTGTACTTGCTTATTTTATAATAAATAATGGACCTTTTATATTCTAACTAGCATGGGATCCACAGCCTGGGCCACATGCTGGCCATTCAAGCCTAGGACAGGGCATGAATGAAGAAAACACTGTTGTTGCTGAATAGGGAGGCTCACTAAAAGGCACCCCGAAACCCCAGCCAAATCCTCAGCCAAATCCCCAGCAGGCCAAACACAGGGATCTCCACTCCTTTCCTGGCTCCCAGCCCAAAGCCACTCTGTTTCTTCCAACATCTTTTCTTATTGAACAGCAAAGTCACAGAACCGGGTCAAGGAGGCAGGTCTGAGGCTCTGTCTCGCGAGTGAAAATCCCTGCGCTCAGCAGTGAGACTCACCCAGCATGACAACAGCTCTCCAGCATTCCCCCCAGAATTTCCTCAAGGACAGAGCAGACTGGGGAAAAAATGCCCTGAATAAAAAAAATTAGTGCACAGACTTATGCTTGGAAAGATATTAATACATCAATAATGTGACAGAAAAACGCAACAGGCACCCAGACTGGAATTTCTTTGTAGGTAGCTTGCCAATAGTCTACACAATAGCTTGCATGAAGTGAATACTGAAATATTGAAAATAAGATTGTTTTCAAAGGCCAGTAGAAAGCCTCTTAAGAGAGAATAAGCATAAAGACTACTAATCCTTACTGTTCTAATGCATTTTCTGTGTAGCATTTTATAGGCAGGTGAAGAACACCATTCTGTTCTCAGATAAACCAATCACATATTAGCAGCCTACCAAACTAAAGCTGAGATTTTTGTACTGTGTGGATTTCCTTAAGTCTAGCGTCCAGACTTGGCTAGCAGAATGAATTCTTTTCCTTTGATACAGACCATCAATATCTCATGAATATTATAACATGTCCACATCTAAGCAACTGCAGATCAAGTACTTGCAAGCAGGCGATTACAGCTCAGAGCTATGATGGGATTTGTCTCTCTAGAGGCAATCACGGGATGCCAGTGCACTAAGATGAAACCACACTTAAAACCAAAACATTTCCCACAGCTGCTTCCAGAGGAGGGCAGTGACTCTTCTGATTCTAGAAGGCTACCATAACTGGTTAAAAAAATATGGAAATTCAGTCTACAAAAGCAAAGCAAGTGAAGAAGCAACATAAAATGACGCTTGGTGTTTCAATGAAAACACCACTGGTTTTCAGCTGTTCTCATTGACACATTCTAGACTTACATACAGTTTAGTGGGGTTTCTCTACAAAGCTGACAGCTCAAATGGCAGCACAGATTCAGAAGAAAGCATATGCAACCCTAAAGTGAATTTCTCAGCCTTGTAGTGAGAGAAGTACCAGTGTTAAAGCAACAGCAAAGCACACTAGCTGTTCTACTGGAAAACTTTTCAGGACAGGGTAGGAGAAAGGGCTCCAAGCCAGTGCATTGCATCTGCATGGCAGATCAGTATTAAAGCCCTCCTGAGGGAATGTTATCTAATTCATCATACTTGAATCTCAAGGAATAAATGGAAGAGGAATATTTCTGACGTGCCTTACAGAGACATGTAGAAGCAACTCAGTCTCTGTGCCTGTTCTCTCCTCCTTCATGCAATCTGGAGCAATGAGCCTTTCCTTGCAGCCCCCTAATTCAAACACTGGACAAGAGTAATCACATTTCACACTTCATGGTTTAAACTGATCACCACATGGATTAGGAAAGAAACTGTGTCTCACTGCCTGTGAAACTATCACACAAGTTCATAGCTCTGTAAGTGGTTTCTTTGCTGTAGGCTCAAAAATTGGGTATTTGCCCCAGAGGGAGATGTGGATGCTGGACACACGTATCTTCTTGCTGCTTTACTTTTCTAGCTCTGTGTCTCTGTGTTTCTGAAACTTGTCCAGAGAAATCAAGACAAGTTTCATTGCTCTAAGCTGAGCAGACCTTTTCGATATTTTACACATTGCACTTTCACATACCAATAATGACTTGCTAGGAAATTCCCTTGCTCTGCTAGTTAGAATGCGCTGGAGGAATGGCTTTGATCATCTTCAGATGAATTCAGTCCTTGGGGCAGATTTATCATTTCAGATTAAGATTTAACATAGTCTCCATAAAGGCCTTTAGCCATTTTGGGGAGTATTGGTTGGCTTTTTTTTTTTAATTAAAACAAAACCAACCAACCAACCAAAACCCAACAAAAAACCCCACAAATTTTGCATTTTAAAGCTGTTTTAGAGAAATCAGAATTTTATAAAGACTTTTTTTTCTTTTTGCATAGTGCACCCGCAGTCTGCCTGCCCAGGTGACTGTCCTTTACAGCTCTGAGAAACCCACAGTGTAAAACAGCTGGGGACCTTATTAGCAGTTCCCACAATTTTGGTGGGGAATATAACAGCAGTTTCCAGGGCCTGAATCCCCATTCAAGAGATGTTGTACCTTCAGCAGCAAAGGTCTCTGAAACAGGGCAAGTGATAGGAGTCATTTTTCCCAGTTTCTCCCCCCCAACCAAAAAGCAAGCAGAATCTGGCAGGAACGTTCATCAGAGGCAGAAAGCAGCAGGGCAGAGAAATGGAAAAAGAAAAGGGCTTTTGGCCCATTTCAAACAGCTCTGGGTTCTTCAGTGCTTTGTCTAACCAGCTCTCAAGCAACAGAGCTGCCATCCCTTTGGAGACCATGTCCGATGGGAGTCACTTGGCTTCATACCCCACATCTTTGGCCCCTGTATCTCACTCCCTCCCCAGCAATTATTGTTCATATCATCTCACTTCAGAAACTCCAAAGACTCTCTTTTCATCACTCCCTTTCCCAACAAATGGGCTCCTTCAGCCATCTTTCCCATGGCTGGAGTTTGTTCCCTTTAGGCAGGCTGCACATACAGTTCACACAATAGGCGCCATCTCCATGACACCGTGTGCTGCCTGCACGAGGAAGAGCCACAAGTTTGCCACGTAAATTCTACCATGTAATTGATTTTCATGCCAACATTTCTGGGTCACAGCAAGCACTCATGCTATGGGGAGCTTTTCATAACCAAATGACTTCAGATTGCTCTGCTCTGAAAAACCTACTCTGACAATGGTTATTGTTTATGCTTGGAGTGCCAATCAACACTGGAGCCCCATGGATGCCAGATAAATAGGTAGGTAAACACAGCCCCTGCATGAAAGGACTGGCTGCATAGTTTATGTCAACAAGCAGGCAAAGCAGAGTCCGAGTTCAGGAATTAGAAGCATGAGGTTGAAGAAAAGCAGAAGCAAGCACTGGCCAAAAAGTTAGATTACCACAGGTTAAGGGTTTCTCCTTCCCTCACCACCTCCCAGCGTGATCAGCAGCACAAGACCAAGCAGGACCTCATGAATTCACACCACACAGGCACAATCAGCTGAGCACACACCACCCCTGACAGACATGGTTTGAACAGAGATTCTGCATCTTGCCTATTCCAGCCACTGTTACTTTCAGCAAAGCCATCTTAATGCCCATTTCAGCCACTATGGACCAGAGAACAGAGCATTGCTTTTGTCCTTGCAAACAACTTATTTGGTTTCTTTCAGCCTTATTTTCCTTGAATTCCACAATCGATGTCTTTCTCTTCACTGTGTAGGGCCCCAGTCCTTCTTATTCCTTTCAAGCCTCTTGAGTTGGTTTTAGAGGGAGTAGGATCCCTTTGCATGTATTATCACCTCTGTCAGTTTAACCTTGTGGAATAACTGACAATATATATTACTGATAAATATAAATATATTATTGATAATATATCATCTCAGTCACTGACATTTTAAGATCTTTTTCTGCAGAACTGCAACCTACTAATTTGTTTCCCACCTTGTGACCAACTGACTAATTATTGCCTGTTACAGTGAAGAAATTCACATTTGTCTTCCCTGGCCTATATAATCTGTTTTCAAATAATTTTTTCAGTTTCTTTCAGTTATTTTGAACCAGAAACTCATTGCCTAGAAATCCTGAGCCCCACTTCCAGCCCAAATATTACTTTATCAAATATATTTAATTATGAATCACTGTTCCATCATCCAAATCATTAGGGAAAACACTGACTTCAGGCCTCTCTGACGAATTTCTTCATTTGGATGATGATCCCAGCTAGTTCTTGAAGAGCGCTTCTCTGATCTGCTGTTTGATTAGGTCATAGTTCCCTAGACTTATCAAGCAAGACAATACCAACATTTAGTTAGAATGTTTGATTAATAAAGGACACATCCACATTTGGCTGTATCATCTTTTAGAGACTGATGTAAACTACTGTAGTGTTGAAAAGGAACAATCAAAGTTCCTCCTGCAGAGTTCTGATGGAAAACTTGCAGATTAAAACAACTTCAGCAAGCATGAATTTACCAAGCAGAAGAGGAAGTGACGGTATCCCATGTTCCCTCTCCGAAGACGCAGCCACCTTTTGCCCTCTCTTCCAAAAGCTGATCTTCTAATATCTCTTCCCAAGGCCTCTCTGCAGCAAATGGGGTTAGCCACTGCTCATCTATTTCCACCATTCCTTTGAAAGACAGGTCCCAAGATGTTCTTTATAGGATTTTAGAATGGTTTGAATTGAAAGGAATCTTTGAAGACCATCTAGTTCCAATGTTCCCATGGGCAGGGACACCTTTCACTAGACCAGGTTGCTCAAAGTCCCATCCAACCTGGCCTTGAACACTTTCAATGATGAGGCATCCTCAGGATCTTGGGGTAACCTATGCTCGTGCCTCATCACCCTCATCGTAATTGTCATTCTTCAAGAGGACCACAGAGGTTTGATTTGCTGCTTGTAGTGCATCATACAAAACTCTTTTTTTCCTCCAGTTCAAGGAATTTCAGCTGACAGCCCAGCCCATGGTAAGTGCAGAGCAAGGACATGCCTGCAGTGCTCACAAGGACCAAGCCCACCTCGCAGGCAGTCACTGCTCCTTGGCACATCAGATCCTGCTCCCCTTCCCCCATGCACAGTCAGGCTATGTCTGGTGTTTGTGCTGGGTGGAACAAAAACATTTTTGCTTGCTGCACCCTGCAGAAGGCAGAGTGTAAGAATTGCATTCACAAGTGTAAAGGCTTAGAGTCTGACCAGTTTCAACAAAGCCAGGATCCACAAAGAACATAAAAAGAATAAGAAAGGCACAGTACCGAAAATACAGTGCAGCTCAAGCTGAAAAACATCAGCTGATAGTGTCTATGATCAATGTGGTCTGCATACGCTTGGTTTTATTTCCCATCTACTTCCAAGGGAAATATAATAGCACAATAAAACCACAGTTCTAAGAGGTCTGGATCTAAAAGTAATATTTGACGCACACAAAACATTCCATCATCCGAGTCTAACAGAAACTTGAAATCTGGATTTCCAGAACTGCTAAGTTAAACTCTTTTGCAGCAATCTTCTGTTTTACTGCTCACAGTTGTACTATTCTCTTCTACAGTCAAGCATGGCATTACAGAAACTATTTCTTGTTGACTCTAATAGCATCATTTCTCATAAACACTAGTTGGTGGATCTTTCACTTTGAAGACCAAAGTAAGCATGGTCAGTTGATTTGCATGAGAAAACAATTGTCTTTGCCTGCAAAAGGCATTTAAAGCTGGAAATTGAGGGACCTTGTCATAACAAAAACTTTTAGAAACTTACAGTTTCAAAGAGATTTAAAAACTGCCTACTGCAATTCCCTGTGATTTTTTCCTTCACTTGTAAACCTCAGTGTTTCATAAATCTTACTATTCTGCTAAAGCCAAATGTTTAACACCATTACATATTACTCCATAAAATAATATGGTGAGCACATCACTTCCACAGTTTAGGAAACAGACAATAAAGTAGTAAGTTGGTCTTTTTGAGAATATTTAAAGAGAGCACAGCTTTTCCACAGTGAGAAGTGTCAGCAGCAAAACTGCCATTTACGCTGTACCATTGCTTCAGCAGGGTTTCCTGCCATTGCAAAATATTCCTGTTTTGGCCATCATCAGGAATAGGTGAGCTCTGTTTGCTAAAGAACAGGCTTTATGCCATTTCGGTACGTGGCCACCACAGTGTGGAATACCTGAAGTTCAGTCTGGTTGAGCATTGTCCAGCACTGTCACATCCTGCCTTCACACAGTCTATATGACACTTTGGAGCAGGTTTCTTCCCTGTAAGCACAAAGATGAGACTCAGACCAGCTGTAAGGAAGACCCACTATCAACACCAGGCTCATCACCCAACATTCCACACTCCTGTCACACATGTCACCTGAAAGCAGCCGTGGCCAATCCCCATGACAAGAAGAATTCAGTGCTCTGAAACTGAGCCCTGCAATGTGATGCTCGAGAATCAAGTTATGCAGCACATTTAAACTGCACCTCTCCTTAGCAGGTCCAGTGAACAACTCCACCATCTAGTAATGGGAAAGCAGTACTAGGAAAAACCTGCAAAAATGTGTTACATTTTCCATCTGTGAAATGCAGCCTTATAAGAACCACACACTCTTTTGCATCATCTTTTTTCATTTTTTACATATTTACACAACTTTTAAACACAGAGGTAGCCTTTAATCTCTGCCATTTAATAGCCACCCCATACTCCAAACCAGCAATTCCCAGGGTGGGAATTTGCACATCTTGACTTCACATTTGTTGCTAGAGGCACATTTCTTCTCCCCATGCCATGCTGCTGATTGCTCAGACAACTGAGCAATCTTAGCTCTGTGTTTATAGCATTTTGGGTTTGTAATACCTTTGGGCTTGCATGGAAACATCAGTGCCCATCACCACTACTACACTCTACCATCTCCGTTCTCCAACAAACAGGGCTTTGCTGAGCATATCACTGCGTGATTATCCCACTAAAAGTATTTCCATAAAAATGCTAAAAGAGTAGAGCCTAGCCCAGTACAAAGGTGGAACCTCTGCAACCTCCCAAGGTGGCTCTCCCTGCCAATGGCTCAATCCTCTGCAAGGATTCTATGGAATCTATGCAAGAAGTGCCATCACGTCTAAGCTCTCTCTGGGGAACAGCAGTATCTTCTCCACCCTTTCACTGCATTTCATTGACAAAAATAAATCACTTTGAATACCTTCCTCCCACTATCACACCTAAAGTTGGACAATAGATAAAAAGAGTTTTCAGACAGAAAAAGACATGCAGATACAGTACTGGGTCTGATTAAACAGCTCTGCATCCTTAGAAATCATGTTAATTTTTTACTTGCATTAACCCCCTTTTTGCTGCTAGTTTAACCTTCTAAATTTCAGTGTTATTTGACTCTTCAATACAGACTTTCCTATTTTTAGGTACAACGTGAGAATCAGCACTTGATTCACACCACTTTGCAATGCCATAACATGTTTAAAAATAACAGTGTACTAAAACATTTCCTTTTACACAAAGGCTTATAAGCCATTTCTCCCAGTTTTAAAATTAAACTTACATTTCAGATCGAGGCAGTTCTGAGTCACATTTTCAAAATGTGGTACATGAAAAATATGCAACATCGGCTGCAAGTGGCTGCAGACTGGTGCCAGTTTAAAGTATTTATGCAAGACAGGAATAGACAGAGGGACATAACTGTCCCAAACCCTACTGAAGAATATGCCCTTTCCCAGGCCCTGTGTTTTGCTCAGTCCATAATCATTTTCCAATCTGCTGGAGGCCAGTGGTCCTGCTGCCAGGGAGCCTCTACCGACTCCTTCTAAAGCAATGTATGGCACTTCTTTCCCCTCCTGCTTTGTCTCTCACACTTCATTTCCCCATCACAAACATACTTTGAATCTTTTCTTCTCATGGTTTTTCCATCTGACCATGGTATCCTCCAGGACCACTACAGCACAACAGAAGACCTGCATCCTTGTTGTCTTTCCTACGTTTCTGAGGACAATGAGCACATCAAGTATACAAAGAGGTGCCCACAAATGTGATGATTTTTAAGTTCCCTTGTGTTGCTGGATGCTACCAAAAGGGAGTTCTAGTCACACTAACACTGGTGGTGGGTTTGATCTTGTACAGCTTGCCAGGGCTGCACCATTTGGGCTTTTTCTTCCAAGAATCTAAAGCAAGTCAAGCTCAGATGTGATGTTGGGCTGGTTATGTCTCCTTTGCCTGTTCCACGTGGTACAAAAAGCTCCTGGCAAAACGCTGTGACTGGAGAGGGGGATGCTATTTCAAGTGAAGAGGTTAGCAGCCTAAAAGAAATAATTAAAACACTAGTGTCCTGAAGGCTGTTTAGCAGTTAGGTAGCTACTTGAATGAAATGCTTTATTGTGGATAAGCCAGTCAAGAATCAGATTTTGTTCTTGAAAATCATTGTGATGTTTAAGAGTAATTCAGTCTTAACAGGCAAAAAAAGGCTGAAAAATTCCCAGTTCTAAGACCAATAAAAATCTTTAGATTCACATTTCTGATTTCAGTCAAGGGAAGCCTTGTGGCAAACATTCTTTCTTCACTTTCAAATCCACCTTAAGATACCCAATGCAGTTTGGGTTGAGTATACTCTTCAACAAACCAAATGAAACACACTACTTTCCCAAAACACAATTGATCAGGTATAGACATTTCACTCGCACCAAACAGAGGAAACTAATCACTCCTTTTTTTTCCAAATATATTTTTTTTCCCAGGATCCACAGTTTCATAGAGGGTGTTTTAGTTTTGATAAAACTGCATTCTCTATTCTACAGAAAACATTTTCATCAGAATTTTTCCCAGCATGTTAGGCTATAATGCTGGAGAAACCTACTAAGGAAGTGCCTCATCCATGGCCATCATCAGTTTCTCCCACAGTGGATACCAGTGTTTGCTGGGAGCTGGGAGCACAGCAATTTCATCCGTAAGCTGTCTGCATGCTCTTGACAGACAGCTATTGTGTCTGCATCAACACAGCTGCTATTTGATAATCCAAATCCCTCATTATTATTTCCAAAGGAAAAGCATGCTTCCCTTCTTTCTTCTCATTTCCTAAAAAACAATATATTTTTCAGGAAAACTAAAATCAAAACCATTCCCTGATTTAAGAATTAAACACTCAATTAGCCACAGAGTTCACTGCAGAATAAGGGGTTTTTTGTACATTGCAAAAGATCTCATTCCCTAAGGCTACTGCTCATCCCGGAAGCCTCCCCTTCCACATGAGGGGCTATTCCTCTGTGTCCTGCTCTGGGTTAGGATGATCTGGAGGGCAAATGCTGGGTCCCAACTCAGACATCCCCCTTACAAGTGTCATGCCTTGGCTGGTGCCGCCAACCACCATCAGCCACAGCCTCCAGTTGCCTCAGGGAGATTGGAGCTGTGCCCGTTCTTCCAAGAGGAAGCCGGAAGGGTAGATGAGGATATAAACAATGAGTACCTTGTAATTAGCAACAACACAATTACACACACAAAATACTGGGTTTGAAGGGGCTACACAGCTGCTTCAGAGAAACCCTTGTGCCAGAGGAGCTTACATCCCCAGCTCCAGTGTACTGGGCTTATTCATATTTTAAATCAAACAGCAAAGAAGCTTCCGTGTTATAAAGGAGCACTGATAACACATCATTCAAACAACTTTCAACTTTGCACAGACACTTTAAACCATTCACCCATGAAACAGCATGTCAAAAGCAGCTTCTCAGCACAGGCCAGATGCTGAATGGGAGGCACAATCCACCCCATAAACATTTAAGCCACCAGTAATTAACTTATCGGAGGCCACGAGAGCCCTTTGGTCTGCCAGTGCCTCCTCCAAACAGACAGGCAGTGGGAGTGGGTTTGTTGGTATGCGCCAGGCATTTCAGGCACGAATCCCAGCCTTGTCCCAATGCACCCCAGAATGTGGGCACAGGCAGCCGGCGGTGAAAGCCTCACAAACCATCTCTGAGAACGTGGGCGGTGCTCGGAATCAAAACAGAGGCAGTGCAAACAGAGATAACATCAGTATTACTGAAATCTGGTAACTGCCTGACTGAGTCTTACTAAAAAGCCCACAGGGGCTGCAGGAGTGGTTTCATTCCTGTAGTACATCTTGCCTGAGCTAGAGGAATACATTGGCTCTTGTGAAAAGCCACAAGCCTGCTGCATCCCCACTTTTGCACAGGTATTTACTTTCTTGACAGTCTCCAAGGTCATGAGAACATAGAGCTTATCAAAATCCTATACCTTGTCCATAGAAAGGATGCAGAAGAAATAGTCAAGTTCATTAGCCTTGGGTACAGGCCATAGGGAGTAAAACAAGTCACCATTTTAAGGGGACTTCGACTGTCTTCAGCTCTCAATCCTTCATTCATCCATTTTCCAGCTACCTTAGGACCTCAGTCCAGAGCAGACTCCTGAACTGGTCACACATTTCCAAATTATAACAGTCATACGGCCAAGTGAAATCAGTCCTCAGCAGACAGAGTCACCTTCTCCAAATATCAGCTCACCATCATGAAACAATGGTGTAAAAAACCAGCGCCACCTATGAGGAAAAATTGCAGCAAAACTTCCAGGGCAATACCCCTAATCCTTGTGTGGAGCCTGAGATGCCTCAAGCATAACTTGAGATAATCCTGAACCACCTTCAACTCCAACCACAGTCATTCACTCTTACAAACATTCAGGTACAAACCTGAGCACCAAAAAACAAAAATTAAAAAAAAAATTAGTGGTCAGTAGTTATGCTGCCCTTGGACATGCAAATACACTTGGGTTTTTTTGGAGCTCTTCGCCCTTTGGCTTTCAAAACCATTTACAAGACAACTGAGAATGTCTTGTAGAGAATTCACATCAAAAATAACAGAAGTTTTGTAATGCTTCACATGCTCAAAGGTCTGCTAAGTCTTAAATCCACACAACACTTATGGGAACCAATATTCCCCTCCATCCTACCACAAAGTACAAATATTCACAGGAAGTCTGAAAGCAAGATTCCTGAGTTTTAAAATCCTTCTCTTTTCACAGAAAACATTTTGAACAGAGATAGCAAAAACAGGCCAAAGCAATGTCCCCAAAAGAGTTTTCTTTTTCCACATGAAATTTTTATTTTTCAGTAAAATCCTTTTCTGCAGGACTCTTCCTACAAGAAAATTTCAACCAGCTCTAGTGAAAACATTTGTACAATCCAGGTGGCAATATAAACACATGAGGAAACTGTAGCAAGTTTAGAATTACTTTCCCAAGAACAGATCTCAGGGAAGGACTGCAACTGCCCACCCCCCGCTTCTCTTCACCATGCAGCCGCACTGACCTGCACCGTGTCATTAGAATGCCTGCAAGCTTTTGGGGCTGTCCTGTTCCCAACATCTTCAAAGAGCATTTTAGATAATTCATGTTTTCATTCCTTGCATACTCAGCTTGTGAAGCGAGTGAGATTGAAATGTAGCATGCTCCTAATCAAAGTCTCACTGGGACCTACCTCTCTGCCTTTTCTCCATGATTCGCCTCAAGTTGCACTTAATGGAAAAGTTAAACTTTCACTGGTTTGGGATTTTTTCTAAGTTAGGTTAGTCTGGAATTTGTTTTTGTAAGCAGAGAACCATCTATAAGGATTTTGGCCTGTAATCATTTCTGAAGAGCTAAAACTGCTCAACTAGCAAGAGGATCTAGCTATATTGTCCCAACTGCAGTGCCCAAGTAAGCAGTAGGAGCTGTTTAACTACCTACACCTTCTTCCTAACATCTGCCTTGGTCCTGATAGCTCCCTGAGAGCGTCTGGCTTTACCCTCCCCCTGTTCCTGCAAGAGTTCTTCAACCTTTTGTTAGATTTTTAAGAAGTGGTTATACAGTTACTGCTTTATGCAATACATACTTAATACATCAGTAGTTCTCCACTGCTGTCCACCTTTCACTCTTCACCTCAACCCAAACATCAGCAGGTTTCATGCCTAACAAAGCCCTGAGGTGCAATATTTTAGTCAGAACCCTTGTGAATAGGTAAATAAAACCTGCAGTCAGCAGAGGTTTTTGATCTAATACCTGTCCCAAGAGCTACATTTTATAGGGCACACCTCAAACATAACACTTGACCAATATCAGATCCTAAGTCAATATTTATTCCCTAAAACTATGCATATTATTTGGCCAGCTTGTTTTATCTACTTGTATTTTTCAGATGAATTGTTGTTCACAGGAAAGACTACTAAAAAAAAGAAAAATTTTGCAAAAGAAAAAAAAATTACATATAGTCTCAGCTCACAAAAATCACTCAGCTCTGATTCTCTGACCGGTTTGGTTTCATTTCAAGTTTTTTTAGACAACAGTAGCTGTCTTGTACCCAAACTACTTCCCACTAAAATCAAGACAAGTTCCATGACTGTCGATGTTGGCACATCCCTCCACTCCCCCCACCTTTCAATACAGTCGCGGTCGAAGTCAAAGCTTGATGCTAGAGGGCTGCTGTGTGCCTGCCTTTTTAACGTGAGGGACATTGGGAATCTGTAACTCTGCCAGCAAACAGACTCATTTGTTATTAATACAGCCCATATTTAGCCATGTGTCTCCCAAGGAAAAAACACATACTTTCTTCTTAACAAAGCCTGATCTCTGCACAGCCAAATCCCTGGGGACTGCTGGATCCCATTTTGCATGGCCAAATAAGGTAAAGCAAGAATTTGAAAAATGCAAACCTGGCCTGAAATTGCCCACAGCTTTCAGGAGCCATTTTGGCATTTGTTAACCTTTTGTTAAACATCAGAAGGTGCTGCAAGGCCTTTATTTTATCACTTTTTCCTGAATACTTAATTTCCAATGAAGTATTTTGGAACATAAGTGAGCTTTAAGGAGACGAAGTAGTAGGAGACCATGGCTGAGAGCAGCATCAGGAAACAATGCTGAAGAAAACAGTGTTAAAGCTTCACCCAAAATAAAAATGGTGCAATTCACCAACAGATACTGATTGGACATTCTCCGGATTACAGGCAAACACTCTTCTGAAATGCACATGAGAGGGAATCCAGTAGGTTACGTAACACACTGCACATCTCAAGAGGACTTAAAATCTGGCCTCCCACTGAACTTCACTACCTTCCTTCTGAAGGAGTAGCCAGAGATGTCTGTTTCTCTAATGGAAAAAAATATTACACATTTAAGGGAGAAAAGATAGGATGAATAATTTGTGTCTACATGTAAACACCTTTGCAAAGACTTCCTTAAGGATAGAACTCTGACTTCATTTTCCTCTGTCCATCTTCCATCACAAATACATCTTGCCCTCCAGCACTCTGCTTCATGACCTGCTACATCTGAGAAGCAGGCAGCTGTTTCACAGGAACCCAGAGATTCAAGATCCCCATCATCAATGTGCATTGAAATTACAAGTATCTGGGACATGGGAAAAAGTGAGCAGTTTCCTACCACTCCAGCTGAAAAATGTGTAGCTTTACATAAAGCAAGTGCAAAGTAACACCATGCAGATCATGCATGCATGGACCAAATTCAAGGGGATGTAGGAAGCACAGATTTTTCAACAAACTGGAATTGAAAGCAGAAACTCAGAAAAAAGTGATTTTTGCTATTTGTTCTAACATAGTTAGGAGTCATGAGAAGTGATTAGGCATCGAGGGCCTTGTGTGACTGAGAAGCTGCTCTTGGCTTCCCTGAGAAGTGAGGACATTGACATGCCATGAAGCATTTTATATTTTTGATCATTACCAGTATGGTCTTCCATAGGATGATTTTAATGCTGGCTCAGCACCTCAGCCGACTACCAATTTTTGTGGAAGCATCACACCACTTGTTACTTCAGCACACTGCTTGCTAGCCTTCTGCAGAGACTGAGGAAATACCTGTATCCATGCAGAACAAGCAATTGAAAGTCACTAGGGAGAAGCAGTTATTCCCTTCCAACCCTCTGTGTTCTACAGGAGATTAGCAACTGAAACTGTTAATGTGCTAACTAATCCCTTTAAGTATTGTCATATTAGCAGCACTCTGCCTATTTTACCAAATTAAAGGTGAAAGAACAGCTTTTAACATTCTCTTTCCCAGGAAACAATCCAAAGAGAAATGTACCAAAGTGGAAAACCAACAAGTTTAAAAGTGAGAAAGATTTACCTTTTGCATACAAGGCACAAGGAACACAGGCCAGGTTTAGCCCAGGTCACCACATTCAGACTTCCAAAGCTGCAGATCTCACCACACGCTTTTGTACCTGAGGCCAAGACTGTGGCCCACAGCAAAGAACAAAACAGCAACATTGATCCAGCAGGACCATCCAGGTTTCAAGCGATGGAGCATTGGGCAATCCCAGACAAAAGCACAGACTGGAAGAAGAAATCACTGAGAGCAGCCCTGTGGAGAAGGACTTCGAGGTTGGTTCTCATGGACAGAAAACTGGACATGACCCGGCAATGTGCTCTCACTGCCCAGAAAGCCAACCATATCCTGGGCTGCATCCAAAGCAGCCTGGCCAGCAGGTCAAGGGAGAGGGTTCTCCCCTTGCGAGACCCCACCTGGAGAACTGCATCCAGCTCTGAGGTCCTCAGCACAGGAAAGGCATGGGCCTGTTGGAGCAAATCCAGAGGAGGGCCATGAAGATGATCAGAGGGATGGAGCACCTCTCCTGCAAAGACAGGCTGAGAGAGCTGGGGCTGTTTAGCCTGGAGAAGAGAACACCTCATTGCAACTTTCCAGTACCTTATGGAGGCTAATAAAAAGGAGGGAGAGGAAGTTTTTATACAGGCAGATAATGAGAGGACAAGGGGCAGTGGTTTAAATTGAAAGCGGGAAGGTTTAGATTAGACATTAGGAAGAAATTGTTTCCTGTGAGGGTGGCAAGGCACTGGAACAGGCGCCTAGGGAAGTTGTGGATGCCCCATCCCTGGAAGTGTTCAAGGCCATGTTGGATGGGGTCCTGAGCAACAAGGTCTGGTGGGTGGCATCCCTGCCCATAGCACAGGTGTTGAAACTAAATTGTTTTTAAGGTCCCTTCCAACCTGAACCATTCTATGATTCTATATTTCTATAGCATAAGAGAACCTTGGAGGTTCCTCCTCTGCAGGTGAATCACATTGCTTATCACATGGGACCGTATCTAGGACTTCTGTTGGTCATGCCAACACAGGAGCTTTGAAGTATGTAAGAACACATGGACTTTAAGAACCATGACTTTTTTTTAACAGTCTGAATATCACTCAGAGTTGTAGAACTCAGAGCTAATTTTGCTGCAGATTTCAACCCCGTTCCACTCAGCATGGGATTAGGAAACAGAGACATAGAAATCCTCCCATTCAGTCCTGAATGATGGAGACAGCTTCTTCCTTCCACACTGATGCTGGTATGAAGCAGCAGCACCCTCCCAAGGGAGGCAGAGGTAGGCTCCTTACAGGCCCTCTCCCTGATTCCTGGAGGTTCAGTTCCTGGCCTGCTGCATCCTTACCCAGCAGGGCTGTAGCATGCCAAGTTGGCCAGGACCCAACTCTCCTGCTTGTGGCCAGACTCTGTGGCTCAGCTGCTGACCTGCAGAGAGCAGGGCTCCACGGGGAAGGCTGAAAGCTACCCCTGCGCCAGCTGGCCGATGGCCAAAGCAGCTCCCTTTCCAAACCAAAGCCAGAAAATACTATGAAGGCTCTGACTCCAGCTTGAAACGAAACATGAAATTATAGAAGCTTCCTCTTACTTTTTCCACAAGGTTTCCAAACTGAGGAAAATCCTGTAAAGCTCTTTAAATAATACAGGTAAAATTTGTACCTTTGCCTCTAATGTAGTGGAGCTCAGTGGTGGAAGTTAAGGTTGACCTAAGCATTTTGTTTCGGTTTTGACTCACAGCAAACCAGGATCAGGTCACTTCTTGAGAACTGAAGGCCCCAGAGGTGTTGGAAAGCTTTAGTCACCTCATTCTGGAAATATTTGGTTTGTTGTCTTTTATTTTAAAAAAGCTGAGTCTAGCTGAGGAAGACAATCATGCCATAAATAAGATTTCATAGCACAATCAGCAGAATTCCCCATTTAGTTTAACTCAAGATTTTAAAAGAAAGACCACATGGAAACACAGATTTTATATTTAGACTTGGGAGGCAGAAAGAGAAAAAGTGGATTTGACTTACCTGGATATCACATCAGGCTCCAGGAACTCTACAGAGCTGGCCAAGGTTTCCAGCAGAAATGGGCTTTACCAAGTGTAACTATGAGGTGCTGTTCTGGAAAAAAGCTTGAAGGGGTAGCAAAAGGAGGAAAGCGTCTGGGCAAGGCAGAAGGAATATCTTCTGACAGTTGATCACATCTGGAACCTTGCCAGATACATGCTATCAGCAACCTCTTGGATATCCACAGAAAACTGCCAAGCTCGGTTCTTTGACTGACAATTCTCATGCTACCACATCACATACAACCATCTCCAGGAAAACCACATCAAAACAGAACAAGACCGATACATAAACACACACAAAAAAACTCCCAACCAAAAAAAAACCCCAAACCAATGCCAGTTCTACTTCTGCTAACTGGAGTAAATGAAATTAAATAGATCTTTGTGTACAATTACTATCTGTGTGCTCCAGTACAGTACAGAACAAAAGACAACTTTATGCTTAATATCTTTTTTATAAATTCTGTTTTCTTCATCAGGGTGAAGGATTGGAGCGAGGACACATTTTCAAATGCTGTACTGGAAACAGGGTTACACATATGTTTAAAGTTCAGGGTGTGCTTATATGACAGGCTTGGACTTGGACTGCTAAAGCTGATTATTTCTTCCTCATACTCACACAGGCTAATGCTCCATGTGCTTGGCCGGGGCCTGGACCACAGTGTCCAAGTGCTGGTCTTAAGTTACCCAGTCAAAGCAAACAGATTTAGGGTTTGGCTTATACACTGTCCAGGCTGAACTTCAGCTGGCTTTGCTTGAGGCCCACCTCCACTCTCTACAGCTCTTCAGGCTCAGCACTCAGCCCTACTCACCCTTCACATGTTTGGCCTCCTTCATCCTTGCAATTGGAGTTTGCAGTGAGTGTCCTGCCTTTCCCCCTGCCTGCCTTCTTGTGCAACTCATCACAGCAACACTCTCCAGACACCAAAGTGTTTGAAAAAACCTATCCCTCCATAGGGTTCTATCCATCCTTCACAAAGTAGCCATGTGGACTTAGCACAGAAACAACATGGACCTGTTGGAGTGCATCCAGAGGAGCCATGAAGATGATCTGAGGGCTGGAGCACCTCTCCTGTGAGGATAAGCGAAAAGAGTTGTGGTTGTTCTTACTGAGAAAAGAAGGCTCTGGGGAAGCCTTAGAGCAACCTTTCAGTACTTAAAGGTGTCTTGGCTGGGTTAATAGTTGGACTTGATCATCTTAGAGGTCTCTTCCAGCCTTGATGATTCTCTGATTATAAGAAAGGTAAGGACAAACTTTTTAGCAGGGCCTGTTGTGGTAGGACAAGAAGTGATGGTTTTAAATGAGAAGAGGGTTGATTTAGATAAGCTATAAAGAGCAAGCTCTTTATAACGACTGTGATAAAACACTGGAGCAGGTTGCCCAGAAAGGTGGTGGATGCCTCATTCTTGGAAACATTCAAGGTCAGGCTATACAAGTCTCTGAGCAACCTGGTCTGGTTGAGGATGTCCCTGCTTATTCCAGGGGTTTTTGACTAGATGGCCTTTAAAGGTCCCTTCCAACTCACACTATTTTATGATTCAACAAAAGGAAACAACCCCAGAAAGTAACACTAGCCAAGAGGTATAAAAGATNTGGTTGAGGATGTCCCTGCTTATTCCAGGGGTTTTTGACTAGATGGCCTTTAAAGGTCCCTTCCAACTCACACTATTTTATGATTCAACAAAAGGAAACAACCCCAGAAAGTAACACTAGCCAAGAGGTATAAAAGATAGTAAAGAAAGAAAATCAGGGAAACAGGGGAAACAAAAGAGAAAAGCAAACCCCCATCTAAAAGACTATTTTGTTTAGTTTCTGAAAGAATGCTTCTGGAAAAAAGATCTTTAGCTTCGGTCTTGGAGTATAGAATGGCCAACGTCCCATGCTTTTACCCAAAGGGTGCCCTAGGGCAGGGGTTTTCACAGCTGGAAATTCAGATAGCTGGTGGGCCTGCAAAGGGGCCTGGAGACCACACCCCTGTTCTGAGGTTGGGAATTCAAAGGTCTCTGACAAGGGACAATATGGGTAAAAGCTGGTCCAAGAAGTTTGGGAATCAGTTTGAAGCCATGCTCGTTCTGAGCAGAAAACAGGCATGCTTTAGTTTGCAGAGCTTCCCAGATGAATTGCAATTTTGTACACCAGTTTATAGGCAGAGGAAATCCTCCTTTTTTTTTGGTTTCCACCCTCCCACTTGTTCTTCCTCCTCCCTAGAAGTTTTAACACTCACAGTAAGCCAAGCATCAAATTATTTCAATGTGTGGTTATGCTCAGAGAGGTCAGAGACCCTGATGAAGCACATAGGGTGGGGAATCCATGATTGTCACCATTTCTTTTCCCTGTGACTCAGCTGCAGGCTATTTCAACAAGACAAATGAACTACTTTCAATTCACAGCAATTTTTAAATGAAAAAGCTGTTAGGAGTCAAAATAAGTATTTTCACATTTGACTGCAAAGATTAAAGAAAGTAGTTCTTTACTGGTCACCTGAATCTGTTTTACGAAGACATCTGAAAGGCATTTTATCAGCTGCTGAGCAGTATTTACTTAAGAAACTGTTCTAATTGCTTTGGAATGTGCACCCTTACTGCTGGAACAGCTCGGCCCTGCTAACACTCCGAGCAAAGTAATACTGGCTCATAGGACATGCCACTTTTATACAGCATTCAATCTTCATTCTCAAGGTAAACAGCATGAAATTTGCAAAGGAAAAGCAGCAAATACCTCATAAATAATGACTTTTGCAGAGCTGCCCTACATGTTCACAAAACCATCAGCTCATAAGCAAAATTAATCATTGCCATGACTGAAATCAACACAGATCAGTAATTTAGAACTAAACCCATCTTGCAGCTGAAAATTGCATGGGTGAAAACTTATTCCTGGTGCCCAGTAAATCAGTGCTGGAGTCAATATCCAGTATGGAGGAAGTAGTGTGTCCTGGCCACAAGTAACCCCTTATATTGGCTTGCAGTCTTGCCCTCTCTTAGTAGCTCAGCAATGGAGGTCTTGGTAGATCAAAGAAAATCGACTCAATCTTGCCTTAATCTTCTAAAACTGAAGCAGAACTCTGGTCTGCATTACACGTGTCCAGGCTCAGTAACAGCCAAACAAAAAAAATTTGGTTATAGCTCTATCTGTCTTTAAGACAAAGCAATCCCAAAGACTGAGTCACAACCTGGAAAGTCCAATGGTTTGAACAGCACTTTCTCTTTGTCTGTCTGTAGCACAAAATCCCCGTGTACTTTACCCAGCAGAGTTGGAAAAGCACACAATAATTGCTATTATGCATGTTGATGTTTAAAACATGGAAAGTAAAGAACAATAAAGGACAAATCATCCCAATCCTCCTAGCACTGATACAGAAGTGAACTGCTGTATGTATGAAACAGCCAAGCCAGTCCCATCGGCCTGGGCCAAACTTTATAAACAGACTTGTAAACTTCACATGCTTTGAGTTGGTTTCATAGGAGGCAGGAATGTCACATGCCTACATCCCCTTCCTCCTCCCCCCAAGCTTGAGTTAACAGAGTCCTTGGATAAAGCAGCTTCAGACAAAACCAGGCCAGGCTTGGAGATAAACAGCCCTGGTGGCTGCTCAGAGCCCAGGGGCCAGGCCTTGACAATCAGATCTTGGAGAAGGGTGAAGGTAAAACAGGGTTAGAGGCTCTCAGCTGTGGGGGCTCTTCTCATTTCTGACTCATCCAACAAGTAAGTTTCTTGAGTTTTCTGCCTGACATCCCATCCAGGTCTTCTGCTCCATGAAGGCACTGTTTGCAGTCCTCTCTCATCTGTTCTCCAGATCTGAACCATACAAGCAGCCCTCAACCTCCTTACCAGCTGCTGCCCCTTCCCCCTGCTGCTGTCAGTCACAGCTTACCTCTGCTGACCAGCCACATGCTCCACTCCGGCTCTCCCATCACCAGGGCAAGAGTTTAAGAAATTAAGAGATTAAGAGAAATCTCTTAATTTCCTGCTTTCCCCTGCCTTTCCTCAACTATCCACAGTTCACATTTCCCTTTGTTTTGTTTCCTACAGCCAATAATTTTTTTCTACATGGCTGGTTTGTTTTCCCATTGGAAAGCCTTTATTGGCCTTAAGGCAGCATGAACTTCTTTTCTCCTGCTGAGAAGGGACCCGACCTAGAGGTGAGAGCTTTGAGGCTGCTTAAGTGATCTCCCCGCATGACCTTTTTAATCCTTGGCCTCCATTGCTTCAGTCAACACCACAAGTGCCTTCTAGTATGACAATCACCATTCGTTGCTTAGGAATTAAACATTGACTAAACATATCATTCTGCATAGGCCATTGAACTGGAAGAATGTTTAGTGAGCTCAGCAGCTAAAGCTTTATTAACCATCTCTGGTGACCTTCTCCATTGCCTTCTCCAAGGCAAAGGCAATGCCGGGGCTCAAAGACTTTCCAAAGTGTTCCTTCTATAGCCCACAATGATTTTAAAGCTCTAACACCCCCACACAACACAGTCTTCCAGCACATGGGTGCTAGCTTATCCATCCCATCACAGCATAAAGTTTTTAGTTCCACACTTCATGCCGTTCCCAGCTCTCTCCAAACCGGTTTAGCACCACCCACAGCACATCTACTGCTCCTTCTGCCACACCAGTGAGTTTAAGTGCTGCACTCTAAGTTGAAAGGAAGATTGTTTTCCTTCCTCAAGCATGCCTGCAATGTTTAACAGTTCTCTGGAGCATAGGTCAGCTAAAAGTGTGTTGAAACAGAACAACTAACAGACAGGACAGCAAATGGAGTTTTACAAACATCAGCAAATAAAATAACAGGAGTCCAAAAGACCCCTGGGGGAGGATGTTCCCTCTCCAGGTATCCAAATCAGAGTGAAGTGTGTCATGGGGCAATAAACAGAAGACATATTAAGGTACCAGCTTCTCACTCTGGCACTTTAAAACAAGCAAGGAGAAAAGGGAAATGAGAATTCCTTGCACTTTCTGAATTCTCCTCTTCCTTAACTTGGCACACACAAAAAAGAAAACCATGGGAGAGAAGAGCCCACATTTCCCTCAGACTCAATGCTATTTATATATCCTGCTCCCATCAGATGAGGAGGAAAAACATGGATGAGTATTAGGTGGTCTTTTGTGGTTGTTATTCAATAAAAACCACCTAAGTAAGAGAGCAGTTTTACCACCTCGCCGGAACTGGACTCTGTCCCGCTTGGTGGCATCTTGCCAATGCTAATAATTCAGTAGGATGGTTAAGTGTTTTGGAACTAAAAAGCAGTTTTCAACACTATTCCTAGACCAATCAGATCTGGAAAAAACCCAATCAGTCTGAACACTGTCTCAACTTGGAGCCAGAAAGCCATACCTCATTAAACACTATTGGGGGACACAGTTACACGTGCCAGCTACCTTTGAGTTAGGAAAAGAACTGCACCAGCACTCATGATGAGACTTGCTGGACAGAGCAGATCGACTCTGATCGACAGGAATCCAGCAAGACAGAAATGAGACAGAGGTCTAAGCATGAGCTTGAGATAGGCCAGCAGGTAGTGCCTGCTCATTCTTCTCCTGCCCTACCACATCCAGGAGTCTTAAAGAAAAGAATAAGGTGTGGCACCCTTAAATGTTAGAGATGGTATCTCAAAACATATGCTTGAGCCTAAGATTGACCCTAAGATTGACCCTGGAGGTCCACATTCCCCAGGGAGGTGTGTCACAGGAAGAGCCAGGTGAGACAGCACCCCAGCATTTCATAGAGGGTGTTCTTGAGTCTATACGTGGGAGTTTGGTTTCGGTCTGCTCAGATGAGTGCCTGTGTCGGGCTATGTATTTGCAGTCCTCAGCACTGGAGCAGGAGTGTTCCTCAGGCTTTAATGCATGTAGTGCAACACCTCTGTCATCTCAGCAGGTACAATGATCACCACTGTCATTTGCAGCATATGAGAAGGCAGTCACTGTTTTCTTCTAAACAAACATAATAACACAGGTTTTTCAGTTTGCCACTTCCAAAACTTTTTGTAGGCTTGAGACCCATGAAAGAAATCCTGCCTATCTGTTCCACAGGCACAGAGGGTGTGTGACAACTGCTAAAGCCACACAGGCCCCCAAAGCAAGGTCCCAGGAACAGGACAGGGCAACTGCACATCAGCAACAACAGAACACACGGTACGGACCTGGGACACACTGGTGAGCCCGAGGATCTGCCAGTCCATGCCCCTCGAGAAGCAGGGGGGATGGCAGCACAGACCTGTCTACTAAATACTGCATTTCAGTAGGCATAAGGACAGTAAGAAGGATTTTTCTTCTCATCTTTTCTTAAGTGCCCTAACTGACCACTCACAGCTAGTGGGGCACGAAAACAAGGATTTCAAGCTGATCGGTTGTTAGCCATCTACAAAAGTACACAGGTTTAACAGGTACTCCAATGTCCTCTGGAAGCTTGATTTTCAGCTGTTTCCCTCATTCTCTGCTAAAAACCTTACTCTAACAGCCTCTACAGCCTCTTCTGCTCCAAGAGTCACAGGATCGTAACAGAGCAGAGAATAAATTCACTGGTCAAATCTTTCATTTCACTTTTCGGTAAACAGAATTGCACTATAATACTGATCTTGAGACGCCAGTTCCCTGGTACGTTTATTAATGCTGCCTACATTATCCTTCAGCCTTGGAAAGGGGACAAACCTAGCCTCAAGACAGGAGGAAGGAACATGTGGAAGGGAAATTAAGCTACTTAAAAGTTCTTGTTCTTGGCAATAAATGCAAGAAGACAAGATTGTAATTATCTAGTTTATTGCCATAAACAAGCAATTTTTTCAGTAGTTTAGTTTTTAGTAAATCTTTCCAGGAGATGACAGTCAAATAACCATCTGAAAAAGCAATCTCCTATGTGCACAAAATCCAAGTGATATGAAGATCATAGAATGGCTTGGGGTAGAAGAGACCTTAAAGCACATTTAGTTCCAACCCCCACAGGCAGGGACACCATTCACTAGACCAGGTTGCTCAAAGCCCCATTGAACCTGGCCTTGAACACTTCCAGGGACGGGGCATCTACAACTTCTCTGGGCTGCCAGAGCCTCACCACCCTCACAGTAAAGAATTTCTTCCTAGTGTCTAATGTAAACCTACTGGCACTTTCAAGTCATTCTCCCTTGTCCTGTCACTACATGTTGTTGTAGAAAGTCCCTCTCCCTCTTTCTCGTAGGTTCCCTTCAAGTACTGGAAGGCCACAATTAGGTCACTCCAAGCCTTCTCTTTTCCAGGCTGAACAATCCCAATTCTCTCTCCCAATCTGGCACCACCAACACTTTGAAGAATTAGTACTGTACAAACAAGCAATTACTTGGTAGGAATTTCTAGGATCCTCCAAATTACATAAACTCTGCTAGTGTAAACTCTTCTTGCAGCAGCCTTGCTCTTCCTTTGTGGACGTATTTCAGGAAACGTACACTGAGTTTCAGATTAATTCTGGATCTTAAAGCCTGGAAGGATATGTCTGGTTTCAGGTGTTTTTGCCAGCATTGTGCATGCCTGCACAATGAACATACCCAGCAGACGGGGAAAAACAGCCTTGAGAAATACCAGTTCATCACTCCCTGTACATGGTTGTGGTGTGCAGCAAAGGAGTCAGCCTGGTGAAGACAGGCGTGTCATTGATCCTCAGACAACCCTGTTACTAAGGGCAGTTTTCAAGACAGATTGATGGAGGACCAGAAGGGGATCATCTTTGCAATACACACTTCTTTATTTTTTGTTTTGGCAATGACCAAAGCACATTTTTCAGCAATATCCACTATCACACAGGATGAGTTGGCTGCTTCTAATGCTTCAGAGCTCAAGTCATGATTCTTCAAGAAAAGCAGAATTAGAGAAAAAGAACCAAAACTGTTGGCATTTGAGATATTTAGGCTGAAATACTAGCAATTGTTACTTTCCTCAGGAGAAATGCCTGGCACATATTTTATTTGCTGCCAGTGTAGCCTTTCAAAAGATGCAACCAAATCAAATTCAGCATTTTTGCCAATGTGGAACTGCATTTAATATATCAAATGAACTTTGTACTGGATGTGGTTCAAAGAGTGAACTTGGTGTAATAATTTGTTCTGTCTCAAAAAAAAGCGTTCCAAACCAAGAGCTTTATTTTCTGTTCCAAAGGGCAAGTTACAGCACTATCACTGCTGCATACCTTTCCTCCTCCCTTTCCACTGCTCCAGCCTCTCTGGATGGTTTTCGTTTCTTGCATTCGTGATTTTAGGTTTTGCAATTTCAAGCTGGAAGAAAACCCAGGAATACCAAAACCCAACCCTTTGCTCAGTTGCTACGAACAAAAAGAAAAATGAATGTTCAGAAAAAAAATTAAAGAAAAATATTTTTACCATCTTTAATTCTCATTTACACAGACCTCACCAAATAAACAACGTGTTCTTCTCCACCCAATCTGCCAAAGGACGACTTTGATGCAGGGAGAAACACCTCCTAGGCAGTGTTTTGTTGTCCTTTTCTTAGAGAGTATTTGCAAGAAGCAACACGATAGAAAACAACCCAGCTCTCAATTTCCTCTGTATTTTGCATTCACAAATGTCCAGTCCAAGAGGAATTTGGTATTAGAGTTGCAAACACACCTGAAGTGCCAAGGTGCTATCCCGCGGTATAAAGTGAGGGGCTGGGGGGGACATAGCTGGGCCAGCCATTTGCCTGTCCCTCTGTTGAGCCACCCAAACAGCATCTGCACAAACAGTATCAAAACTTCCTCATGATTATAACAGAGATGAAACAATGGCACCTGCAACTCTGGTCAAACAGAAATTACTCTTTCAAACCCAAGCATGAGGTACCATCAAGGCTTTGCACACACCAGTCAAGCTTTCATACCATTTCACTGAAACCTGCAAGCCTTTACATGAAGACCAACATTGTTCAGCATCTCTTGAGCCACCAGGACCCTTCTAAAGGTTCATCCATGTGCCTCAACCATAAAGGGACAGCCTGTGCTGGCATTGTGCCATACATTTCCCACTTTATGCAGCTACCAGCTAAGCTCCCTTGATGCTCTAGGGCCTGATGTAGTGCCATCTGCTTCCTTTCCTCCACCAAGAAACTGCCCACTACAGGTAACGCAGCAGAAAATGACCCTTGGACCAATTTTAAGTTAGAAGCCAGTCTAAGAAATCGTATCTTGCAACAAATGAGGCTGTTTTATTTTTTAACTACTGAGAACAAAAAATAATCTCAAAGCAGACACGAGAAGCATTCACCTCTCTGAAGTACTACCCAACTTACAGCCAAATGCAGTTTCAGCCCAGGAATTATGCTGGAAACTTTAATCCACAAATTTGGCCATGTAAGCAGTTCTGCCATAGGCGTGTGTTCTCACTGGTTGCTGAAAGAACAGTACTGACTCTGAGGCCAAATTTCTGTTGAACCGGCAGATATAAACCTACACAGCTATGTGTACGACAGTAGCTTCCCCCTTGAGCAGACTGCACCATTCCAAAATTCTTCCCCCAAGGTATATTTATTTCTACTGCAGATAAGAGATATACAAGAAAGAACAAAAACAACAAGCCAGTTTCTACTCTAAGCAAATTTTAACTTCAATTTAAACAAATCCCTAAATTGAGGGAAAGTTTTCAGTGTGATTGTATTAACAGCTTATCCATACAGCAAGTTACCTGTTAATGATCCTGGTCACACTCACCATCTTTTCCAGAAGAATCCACTTTGTCTTGACTTCAGGCAGTGGCACTGCTATCAGCTGACCAGATCAAACCCTGATCCCCAAGAAGAGAAGCTGGGCTCACCAACCAGCAGAAGTTCAAAATTCACTTAGTTTCTTTTTCCAGCATCTGCTCACCCAAGAGCATGACAAACTGAGCTCACTTAGTACATTTAAATTGGAGAGAAGCTTTTTGGTCAAATGCTCTTCTAGTCTAATCCAAGTGCCTGGTGTGTCACCTAACCGATGAGAAGAATCAGTGACACTACCATTACTCAGCTCCAGAGCCTGCCAGCATTTTGCTCACCTTCCAGCTAACATGTGGAACGAGAGCAGCTGGCAGCATACACCAGGTTCCAAACTGGCTGTCCTTCAGACAGCATGGAGTTTATCCTCCACAGCGAAAAAAACTGCATGTAGGTTCAGCAGCATCCCCTAAGAGGTAAATAGTAAGACACAAGCAATTCAGGAATGATTCTGTTTGAACAGCTAATCACAGGTTTGTGGCAACAGCCAAACTTGGTATAAAGGGCGTGCATAAATTTGTCACAGAACATGCTTCTAGTTTTTGCAGTCTCATTATATGCTTCCATATAGCAATTTACTTCATGCATATATGTGCGTGTATATACATGTGTGACCTTGTCCAGCATTGCTAAAGGCACACAGACTAAAAAAAAAAAAAAAAAATCCATTAAATCCCCTGGTGAAGCAGTATGATGAAATCATGCTCACTCTTGCACCTCAAGTCCTCTCTAAGGTTCATAATTTTCCTGGCCTGGGGAAACAGTATATGGGGGGTGGGAGGTGGAAGTCACACTGCCGCTCCAAGCTATTTAACCATCAACTTTTTACACACTGGCTGCTTATGCCAGTCACTTCGGACTCGTGCTGCATAAGTATATTCTGAAAAAACGAGTAGCCCGCTCCCTCCCTACAGCACATTGTAGACATTACTGACACCAATGGTTACCTTTGTGTGAGTCACTGGTAATGAAGGCTGGTTTGCAAACACCTACATTGAGGTCTAAGACAACAGGTAGTGATTAAGCTCAGAATTCCCAGCTCTAACTTTGGGATTAAAAAAAAAAAAAATCTACAGATAGCTCCCCCTCAGTCACCACTGTCTGAAAACATGAGGGAATCAGGGCGATACATTCTCCCCCTCACCCCACCCCCAGTACTGACACATCTTCAAGACCAGTGGGCTGAAAGCAACCCAAAAGAAGAGTGTGTCTGATCTCACTGGGTTACAAGCATCCAACATTAGCCCAGGCTCCAGGAATCATTATCTATGCTTTGTTTCCTGATCAAGTGTTACAATGGAGCTTCATCACCGGTATTACAGCAGTAGAGGCTGCACAGAAGTTGTACTTGCCTTCCAGGATTGAACTGGACCCTTGGATTAGCAGGCTTTTGTCCCTGTGCAGTCAGGCAAAGATGTAGCTGTGTGTGCACACAAGTGTAAGCACACACTGATTTCTAATCACTTTGCACTACTGCTTGCGCTGAGAAGTTGTCAGCACATCCTAAAAAAAAAAGGATGTTGTCTAGGTCTGACTACTCAGGGGACACAAGTGCAGCAAGATGGAGCACCTCAAAAAAAACCCCAAACCAACCTTCAATGACACCATTCTGCATCAGAGAAGTTACTGAGCTCAACTGATATTAGTTGACTCACAGTGTAATCATCATGTATCAAAACAGTCAGCAGTACAAAACACAGACCAAAGATGATTAGCTCAAGTTGTACTTTTTATTTTCAGGATTAAAACCCCCAATGATATAAAGTGGAAGAAACAGATGTAAACCCCAAATTTATTTGCAGTTCAGATGAGTCATCCTGGTTTCACAAAACTGAATCAGACAGGTGGGTAAAGCACAAACTGCCAAAAGAAGACAAACTGCACAAAATAAAGACTGAGAATTGGTAACTCCTCTTCACCTGGTCCCCTCTGCACCCTTCCACAGTATAAATAAAAAAATCCATCTGGAAAATACATTTGACATTGAGAAAAATCAAAGAACCATCTAAATTGTTTTTATATAGGATGTGCTGATCAATGCTTCTTTCAAAGTTAAGAATACACTCCAGTTCAATGTAGATGGTATCACAGGTATAACAAAGAGTAAGAGAAGTACTGTTTAAATGGACAACACACAATACATAAATATTCAGGGATGTAACATATAAGCAGATTCAGCACACAGTTCTAAAGCTGATGTTCCTATTCCAGTCCCTACAATTAAAAGTTTACTTGATAACACTTACAGAGAAATAAATATGCATACAGAGTCAACACACTTCAACAGAACAGATGTATTGGTGGGATTATTTTTAATACAAAATAGAGACTGATTTAACAACCTAAACCAAAAAGCTAATAGGATTACCATTAAAGGTGTCATTAAGTAAATCACTATACTCTTACCACAGTTAGTCCTACATACATATCCTTAGCATAAAATTTATTTGCTCTTCACCATATGCTCTGGCTCTTCTGCCCATCTGTTGAGCTAAAAACCAAAGCTGGAATAAGAATTTGTCAAAGAAAAGAAAAATCTTATTTCCCACTGCCAAAAGGACTGCATTTAGACTGATCTATACTTCAAATAAATTTTTGAGTCAGTTCTGTTCCCCACATTAGACAATTTCTCTGTGCTTTAACAGGCATTGAAAATTCGCCTGAAGTTTTGTCCCAAACAGTGGTCCTCTGACCAAAAAGTTTGACTTATTAGGGATGGTAACTATGTGTTCAAGTCAAGATGAAAGTCTTACAAAACCAGCATATGGACGTCATATTAAATACTGCATATTCAAGTAAACCTCAAGTCACACATGCTCAGTCAGACTTTCACAGGTAACCCAATTCTAAATCAAAATATCCATGTCCTCTATCTCCATTTAAGTCCTAAACCCTGGTCTGCTAAATAATACATCAATGAATTCTGACACCTGAGACAGGTATGCAAAGAAAGTATTTCCAAAGGCTTAGCCAGATGAGAATAGATAAGCATCTTGGCAGAAGCCCTACTTCTGTTTGAGACAAAATCCCTGCTCAAAAGTGCTGCTTCAACCTTACAGCTCAGGTGCTTTTTAAATTTCAACATACAGCTAAGTCAGTACCAACAACATCAAAACCCAGCATACGTTAGGAGCAAAGACACCATTTTCCTATTATTCTTTCCTCCAAAGAGGCTGTTTAACAGAATATGGGCCTTTCTGCAGTCGGCATTTCTGCTCCGAATCACAGAATTGTTAAGGCTGGACAAGACGTCCAAGACCATCAAGTCCATCATTGCTGTTTTCATTACTAAACTATATTCTCAGGTGCCATATCCACACATTTTTGAACAATTCCAGAGATGGTGACTCCACCATTTCCCTACGCAGTCCAATACATTATGACAGTAGTCCCCAAGTAAGAAGCAATCAGTTTGTCAGTCTGCAAAATCTAGTACTAACTCCTTTCTGTTTTCACCTACGGGACACAGTAAGAGGCTAAAAACTCGTAAATGCTCCATAACAAACATCTCCCTACTACTTCCCATCAGGGATACACACAGAGGTTTACCGTGCCTCAAATATGCCCTTAAGTTGCACATAGCAGCAATCAGTGTGAGAAGAGGAATGCCACCAGTGTGCTTGGCATTCAGGGACTGCACACCAGGAGGAGAAACAGTCATAAAACAGCGTATAACTAACCTGAATCTGTATAACAAACCGTATGTGTAATTATTCAAGAATACACAGTTTAAGTACTTTGCCTCTAGCAGCTGCTTGTTTTCTGACTTCTCCTCTCCCAGCACCTACCAAACAGTCAAGAGGTCAGAACAATTCTTCTGGGTAAGTTTTCTGCCCAGCCTGTTTAAAAGTGAACTCTACTGCTTTGGGAATGTACAAGCAAGACTAAAACCACTGTATTCACCAGATGTGCATCTATAACAGCAGTAAGAACCCCCAGCCTTCTCCTGTGCTTATACCCATCTTTATTCTCCTCAAGCTCACACATCCTGACCTTGCAGGCTGTTATTTGCTGATCTCAGGGGCACACTTGGCCAAGTGCCTCAATGTAAGCTGCAGTGCTGTCACTCACCTGCCAGACCTGCTCCACTCTGCTGCCCAGAACTGGGCTAAGCACTGCCACACCTTCCATGTGGACACTGGATGCAAACTACTGCCCTACTTCCTTGATTCTCTCTTCCTGCCCAGCTCACCTTTTAATTTTGTAATGCTGGAAATAAGAGTCCACAGCCCAAAGTCCAAACCTAGATGAGCTCCATTTGGCAAAGCATGAGGAAGTCTGGATATGTTTTGGTGTTGAGTAAGCAAGATAAGCCTATTATATGGATAGCTTTGCTCTGTGTAACAGAACAGACAAAAGGTAGTTCATATTGCTTAGGATGGTTTAGGACAACCCTAGGACCAGTTCTAAACACCAGCAAGAACATTGCCCAGAGTACCCAAGGGAGATGTCATGTCACAGACAAGTGTTACCTGCCAGCTGCCCAACTCACCATTTGAGACTGTCGGGTTCCTCACACTGGAAGCACACCACCAAGCACTGCTCTGAAATGACACACGAGTCTCTTCTGACAGGCCAAACTTAAAGAAATGTTTTCCCCCACACATGCTTAACCATTAATACTAAATCTATTTTCCATTTCTTTTCCGTCTGCTAACGGTCTTAACAGCCAGCATGTTATTTCCTATTTCAAGAGGCAAGAGCTAACAGCAAATATGTTAGAGAAACTTCAGAGTTTACACTTAAAGATGTCTAACCAAAGCCCTGAGCCCATCCCATCTCTATTCAAATAAATACAGCAGAAGGACTAATGACAGTCATTACTGTGCACAAATATTTGTTAAGCCAAATAAATCTCTTTTGAGGCAGATAGGGTCAAATACAAACATCATACTCACTTCACCTTGCTTTGTCTTCCAGTTCTGCAGGGAACCTTGCAAAGGTATTATTTCTGCCTCATCAGCATTCAAGCCAAGTTACAGACTCACAGAATGTTCTGAGTTGGAAAAGACTCATAAGGGTCATGAGTCCAGCTCTTAAGTGAATGGCCAACACAGAGATCGAATCCACAACCTTGGTGTTAACACCATGCTCTACCCAACTGAGCTCTGAGCACTAACACAATTTGCAGAAGAAAACCACTGAAACCAAACCCACAGGGAATTTCAATCGGGGCCACGAGTAAAGTAGGAAAGTAAACACAAAATTCAGCTAAGGAAAATCCAGGTATTTTTCATAAACTTGCAGACCAAACAGAACTGCTCAAAACAGGTTCTGACAGTTTCATTAACAAGAAAAAAAACACCAAAACCAATAAAAACCTTCTGCTGTGGTTTTAAAAGGAAGTATTAAACTAGCAATTTGATCATTGTTCCCAAACCCTTATTTTTATGACTTGTCCCCTATGACTGAGACACAAGAGGAAAGGAGAAAGACAGTGAGTGACAGGCACTTCCCCCACCCCCAACTCCCTTCAAGAAACAATTCAGTCAAAAAATTCAAGGAACTCTAATGAAAGCCATGCAAACAACAGATAAATCAGATTACAGTCTGCTCTGAACTCGGCCAAGGTTCACATGGAAGGTTTGCAAACCTTTAAACTTTTCCTGAGTTGTCACAAGCAAACAAAGAAGGTTGGGATTTTTCACAGCTGTTAGACCATGATGGCAGATACAGGATAAAACAACAAAATAAATAATAAATCTGGAGATTAATTTTCCTTTGAATAGAAGATGTATAATGACAATCCATTCTATAATAAATAAGCTTAGAGGTAAATACAAATTCATAATCAGTGAATAACTAGTGCACCAATAGTTGCTTTAGGAAGATGATTGAGCAGAGAAGTATCTGCTAATCAGTCCCTTTTGTGCTTTTCTAAAAAAATAATACAATGAAGATAAATCAGACCACAGGGTACTATCAGCTAGTAAATTAAGTGCTGATAAGTACCAACACATGATTGCATTGGCTCAAACACACATGGTCACATTTCATTGTGAACCAGCACAAAAATGACTACAACTACAGAAAGAAGCAGTACTGACACCTGCCTGTGCTTGTGTGATTATTGCTTACTCTGTCACAAGCAGGTGAAGGCTGGAGAAATTGCTCTCTTAATGGCTGTGGCTCTCTGTCTACAAGCACAACTTTTGGGTCTGACTGCAGAATTCACTGTCCCATTGCAAATCACAGTGATCCAGTATTTGGGCTTCAAGCAGTCCCTGTCAGCTCCAGTTCTTAGAATATCGAGCAAGCCCCCACTTGGCCCACCTCCTTCCAGAGAAGGGGTGCCTGGGTGAGAGACTTTCCCCAAAGAAAAACTGATGGATTAAAAAAACCCAAGTGACCAACAGGTAAAAGAGAAAGGTTATGCTGTAGTTACCTAAATGTCTCAGGAATTCAGGAAAATTAATGTTTCCTATATGTCACAGGAAACAAGAATTCAGACTTGAGTTACAATCCTCAAAATTCAGAGACTGAAATATTCTCTGAATTAATGCCAAAAGAAATACACTTAAACATGGTTGCAATAAATGTATTGAAGTAATAAAGTAAAATAAAGAGGTAGAGAAGAAAGATTGTGCCAAGCCTTCACCTCTCAGGCCCAAAGGACAGTTTGGATATTCAACAGTGTTAACAGCTTCCCCATGAACGACAGCAGTACTATTTCTTCAAGTAAGTCAGAGGTAGTGTCTAAAACAGCATAATGAACACAGCAGCAGCCTCCAGCTGAGCCCAGCTATGCCTGAGGTGGCCCAAGAACAATGCTGCCCCGGCCAGCCTGGTCACGCTGCCATGGGATCAGCAGCGATCCCTGGAGGGAGCCTTGGCCATGGGAAGCGGGCAGGATGCACACAGGGGCGCTGGGAGCACGGTCACCAGGGAGATGCGCATCACAATGGGGTACATCTGCTCCAGAGGCCAGCCCCTGTCGGCAGCAGATGTGTGCACAGCTCAGCCAAACAGAGCACTCGCACACAGACACAGCAGCACTCACACAGCACGCGGTTCACTCAGGTCAACATGACACCAGGAGAAGGGACCCCTGTACGTGATGTTTAACCTTTTTAAAAGTTAAAGTTTTTAACTTTTTTCCATAAAGAGAGATTACAATAGGTTTCACTTGACAAGTAAAACATTTAGCACAGTTCAAAGATGTTCGCTAAGGAGCACAAGTGGGACACAGAAATCAGGATTTAAGTTGCAGATTCGTCCTCTTCTAAAAGGAGGTCGTTCAATGCAATAACTGTAGCAGCAAAGTCAACCAGCTCCACAAAGTCTGATGTAATTATGTTAACACCCATAACACCAGGCTTCTGTGCTTTCACCCAATTCAAAATCATGGGCAGGTTCCTAAAGAAATTAAAATAAAGAAAATTAAACATTTTAAAAGAGGCACTTACCTATACCTACTCAACTAATTTCAAACACAACATGCTGTTTACAAAATATATTCTCATATTTGTGATCAGGTCCTGGCTGTTACCATAAATGCAACTGGCTGATGAGACGAGTGCTTAACATAGCCCATGGTCATGAGCTATCAGACATATTGGTCAGTCATCAATCCAAACTAGCAGGCATACAAACCCCCTCTATATTCACCGGGCAGTCCGTGCTTCAGGATTTAAACACTGCACTACAATTTTCTCCACCCTGGTTTGTTTTCACCCAAGCACATGTTAAGTCAAATGCTCAATTTCACAGCAGACTTCAGTGTAACACAAAGCAAGGCTGTACCTGGCCCAAGATGTTCCCCTGCCCTTCTTTGCCTCAGGGTGGGCGGGAAAAAAGCTGTTGGAAGCAGCACACTGCATTTCTCCCAAATTCTCTCCAGCCTCCAGACCCACCCAGAGCAATGGGGTCAGGGGAAACCAAACCTACAATGAAGCTGTCAGCTCCACAGGAGTTGAACATCCTGCTATACATCACTATAACTGGAGAAAGGAGAGGTGTGTCAGGAACTGAGTTAAATCAAGTTAGACATTCTACCATGGGGAGAAATTTCAAGCAACTTCTTGGACACAGTGCAAGTCAGGAGTCCGTACCAGCATTTTTGTACTCTAACATGAAACATTAGGCTTTTCAGCAGTCAGACACAAATGGCTAAAATATGTTAGCATTATTTAGATTACTGCTGTAATATGTATACATTATTTGAGAAGATGGGATGCTAGCAAATTAGCTAACAGGATGATGAAGAGAAAAAAGCAAACGCAAAAAACTTAAAAACACTCCACTCCTGCTGCATTAGGACAATAAAAAAATCTTATCAAGAACCATGAGTGAAGGCATAATTACTGCCAGGGGACACACCAGACTTCAGCCAGCTAAGGGCAACTGTTGCACATTTCTCCTTTAGCCAGAGCTCAAGAACACTTAAATATTCATATTCAGGGCAAAATTTCCATACAAGAAGGCAGGCATCTACATAAAACTGCAAAGACAGATTTGCATATCAGCTAGCTTGTGCAAATGCACACAAGCAATCATGCTTATGCAAACAGCAGCATCTATTTGCAACTTTTGGTTTACTTGCAAACTCGCAAACAAGCGGTAAGGATAAGGGAAAGGGATGGATTGAAGGCAGGCTTCCCGGTAACAGTGGCTTACAGCACACATCTGTGCCAAGAGTCCCTTGAAACAAAGCTGCTCGCCCATTCCATGAAATGCGACGATCCTTTGCTAGTTTTGGCCCAGGAATCCCGTCCGGCCTTGGCGCTGATGCCCGCGGGGCCCCGGCGCTCAGGGACCTCCGGCCGCTCGCGGGCCCCCAGCGCCACCTGGTGCCGAGCGCGGCCGCGGCCACCGCGGCACCGACACCGAACCGAACCAGCAGCGGGGTCTAACTGCGGTTGTGCCAGATTAATGCCTCTAAACAGGAAGGGGACTGCAAGTTCCGAGATTTATATGTAACCTGAAATTTCCTTATTCACAGAATCATTGAATGGCCCGGGTTGGAAAGGACCTTAAATATCATCTCATTCCAACACCCCTTGCCACGTGCAGGGACACCTTCCGCTAGACCAGGTCTCAGAGCCTTATCAAACACGACTTTCAACACTTCCAGGGATGGGGCATCCACAGCTTCTCTGGACAACCTGTGCCAGGGCCTCACCACTCTCACAGTAAAGAATTTCTTCCCAATATCCAAGACGACTTCTACAGTTCAGGTAATTTTTAGCAAACGGGCTACAAGGTGATAACTCCATAAAATAAATAATATGGAGCTATCTTGGTCATGCTGTTAACGCTATTAAAAATCGCTGGCACGTTGTGCTAATCAAAGCAAAACCCTCTTACAGTGACCTAACTCATAGGAAAATTAATTGTACAATGGTCAGTGGTATTAAAAAAAAAGTCAAATGGTGAATCTAATTTTTGGTAAACATCCCCCCCCAATACACGATAAAATACTGCCCCAGGTCACACATCTCTGGCCGTTACTGAAATTACTGAGACATTTGTATGGACAAATGCAAAAGTGAGTCCAGAAATCAGCAACTTTCCTCTGTGGCACAAGCATTTTTCACCCCCCTAAATTCAACTTCAGCCAGTTTGAAATGAATTATTGGTTTGAAGCCACACATCCATCCCACATTTTACAAAATCAGATCCCATTCAGAAAAAGTTCCAATTACAAGGAAACATATACACTATGTTACTTTATTATTTTCACTAATTTTTTATTTTTAATGATTGCAAATATCTCTCATGAACAACAGTACTGAGCAAAACTGCATGCTTTCAGCAAGCCTAAGCAAACATTTCCTAGTTTCTTGCCTGCTCAGTGCCTCTTTCAAGACATGTTAAGTAAAGAACTGAGAAAATCAAGACAAGTCCTTACCTATGAACAAGTGTGTTCTTCAGACCACGAATTAGATGCCGTGCAATTGTTTTCACTCGAGGTGTGAGAATTGCTTGCGATACATGGAAAGTCCCATAACGACTTCGTTCCCCAAGTGTGGTCTCCAGGAACTGTAGCAGTTTGTGTACATTAGTTGTATTAGCCCATGGTGCTGGCATTTTATTACCTGGCCATAGGAAGGGATATTCCTGATACAAAGGGTGGTGGTAGAATATGAGAACCTAACAAAATAAAAAAAACCCAAAAATTCACAATTACTATATTTTTATTTGAACAGGCTGTTGCACTGGTTTATGTTCATATATTACTGTTGAAGCTAGCACAGCAGTGAAAAGAGGACCAAGCAAAAAGAAGCTGCTCTTGAGTCATGAGTGTCAGTAAATTCGTTGCACTATTGCCAAAGGAGATGAAGAGCATTTTGTTCAGCTTTGAGGACAGGATGGCTTCAGGCTTTAAGGGTTATCAGTTTAAAATGACAAAGTTTCCTCTGTCATTTAAAGAACTCAGCTTAAATGCATTGCAAATTCTTACTGCCAGAAAATACTCTATCTGTACTTGAAGTTAAGGATTTTAGCAGTTTTGTCATCTTCTGAGTACCTCCTACTAAGAGGCTAAAGCGTGCTGGGCTGACTGGCACATAACTAGCATAGTGGCATCGTGCTCACACCTGCTGCATGAGATGCCAAAGCCAGTCCTGCTGTCAGCAAAACCATCAAATCCAAAGTTAGTATTTCATACCTTGTAAGGTGCTTCTGTACAGCACAAAGAGGCAGTGCTTTTTATTAACACCCACATTCACACAAGATTCATTCTGAACCCTAGCACTGACAGCATCAGTTCAGAACAATTCCTCAAAGCCTCATTTCCAGTTTAAGACTATGTGCTGCTGCTGAAACCCTTTTCTGTTCTCAGTTTTCATGTACCTCTGGGAGCAGTTACCACAGAGAAGAGGCATTAACCTCACCTCTGCAGATCTGGATGGCTGCAAAGGAGGTAAGAAATTCAGTACCATACTTTAGTCATGCTAAAGCTTATATGCTTCATACTGGCCAGAAAGAACAGCTAATCAAATCCTCACCAACAAAAGTCTGCACTACATGCCCATCCAGAAGAGAAAACCGTTTGTGAAGAGCACAAGGCTCCAAGGATACTACAGTTTAATTATTTAACAAACGTGCTTGGGAGCAGGACACATACTGGCCACACCATGGATGAGGGGATACACAGCTGCATGTAGATGGAGGAAAACATGTACACTACATAAAGAAGGCCCTAGTGGGCTTTAACTTGACCATCGGCAGCATCCTTGGTCCAACACCTGTGAGTGGGAACTACACAAAGTTTGTCTCTTTAAAATCTTAACATTTTGGATTTGAAAAACATTAAACATCCTTTCCCTACCTGGTGTTTCTTCTCCCACATGTACAGTAATGTCACATATTCTACACATTCAACACAACAAAGTTTGGATTCAAATGCTGAGCGGATCCTCTTGATCAAGAAGTGATGATGGCTGTCATCCATGGCATAGAAATGATTGAAATCCAAGAAGATTACTTCCTTGGGGTGCTGCTCAAGAAAACTATTCATCTCCTTCAGCCCATCCCATACTTTGATGCCAAACAAGCCATGTATGAAGTAAATCTCTTGTCCTATTTCCCCAGGTTTGGAAGATACACGAAGATCAAAGTAGCGGATCCCACCTTCCAACTGCTCTTTGAAAGTCAGATTTTGAGTTACTGACCATTTCTTCATGATCTTTCTAACCAAGGAAATTCTGGCCAAACGTTTGATGGCTGTTACTTGGTCTGGTCCCACAGGAGATTTCTCATCAACCCAGTAGCTGAAAGAATCATGTGATCCTAGAAAAAGAGCCAAGAAAAATTAATTTTAGAAGAAGTGACTCTCCCAAAACCCATATACCCACGTGCCCTGAAAACTGAACAAAGCCCTGCATGTATGGCAGGGTTGCAGAAGAGCTATGCTCATGTGTGAGTCTTTCAGACCATCCTTTACACCTTACTTTTCCCTGACAGTGTAACAAGAGTTATACATAAGGTTCTCAGTTTGAACTACTTTCTTGCATGAGCTCCCAATTCCAATACTCCCTGAACACCACAAAACAGACATTTGTGGTAAAGGGAAACTTCCTTATAACCTTCCTTCATTTACAGACTACAAATCAACCCCCAAAGCTTTCCCAGAGCCTGATCATGACTGATCTAGGATGAGACTCCAGATTAATTTTAAGAATCTGAGACTTTAATTCTACCTAGTAAATCCAACCATGACCTTATACACCAAACATCCTGGAACAGGTATCTTTATTCATGTAATGGACTGAGGGATTCGCACCTGCACATGCCTTACCAGCACATCTCACTTTAGCCCCAAGACGGCAGATAAATGATTAATGGTTTGAACACTGGGCAATGACTGGCTGGACTTAGAGGTGGAACAATTGAACACACCACCAGCTGCAGTGTGGACACATACCAAGCTCATGTTAAACAAGTTCATGAACATGTCTTTTACCTGGCATGCTTTTGAGTGACCAAAGGTATGGTGAACAGAAAACTCATTAAAAAAAATACAACCAACAATCAAAATCACCAGTCCCTACCAAAATAATGCACGTCCAAAAAAGCCCCTGTGACACAACCTGTACCTTGGCAGAGAAACTGCATCTCCAATATAAAATTTTTGTTTATTAGGAAAAAACCTCCAACTGAAAATTCAGTAGTTAATGGGAAAAAACCTGAGAAGTAACAAAACTCCAAAACAAAAGTTTCAGAGTCAATGAAATATCCCTGCCTTAGCCAAGTCAGTAACAGAACAAAGAGTGAGAAGGCAGCGTATCTCGGTCTGCACTGTACCAGAACACCATAAAGCAGACTGGCAGAAGCTGATCCACCACAGACTGGGGTTTACCAGGGATTTCTAATTATTTCCACCAGGCACCAGCATAGCCAAGAAGCTGCAGCTGCTCCAGGCTCACCTTCCTCGTGAAGCTCCAGCCAGCAAAAACACTACAGGAGCTTTAACAGCCCTGCTACCCTTTGTCTTCAGGATAGGAGAAGAGAGTTTGCCCATGAAGCCAAATCCCACCTGCTCCCTGTGGACCCACTTGCTGAAGTGCAGAGAAAGCATCTTCACCCAAGCAGCTCATTTTCCAGCTGCCCTGGGGTACAGTGACCCTGCACCATGCTCCTGGCACCTGTGTTTTACATTCCTGCATGCTTGTCCCTGCGTCTAGGACCATGCTTTTCTCCAATTTCCTTCTCTACCTCAGTCTGCAATGCTTTAAAATCCTAATTTGTCACTTCAATCTTAGATAACATTTGAGGCATTCAGGGCCTCCTTTATCTCAACCTTTTATTTGTGTACCAGTGCTCACTTGAACACTGATGCATCTCCTGTGATGCAAGATCAGAGCTACAAACAAGATTATGATCTCAATTGGATTATCCTGTCGGCATTTTTAATCCAGATGAAAGAACAGACTGTGCATAAACTAAACATCACTTCTCAACAACCTTAAATGCACTTTGTTTCCATGGATTTCAACTAGTTCAAAAGCAGTGAAGAGGTAGTGTGAAGGTTAGTTTTCAAGCTTTACAAATGAACACTTAAACTAATTCTGACCAACTCTTCATGAATTCTTCACGGCACTTGTAAAAGTGGGTCTCTGTTATGGCTTTCCATTCAGTCTTCTAGATAGAAGTGACAAGTACCAAAGATGCCAGCTTAAGCAGCTTTTTAGTAACTGTCCCAGTAAACTGCATCACAAAGTGGCTGTTAGTTGTGGAGTGACACCTAGATTTTTTTTCCCATCTCCAAACACAAAACCCCAAACAAAATCCAGGGGCAAACATCTAGTGAAGACATTTCAGAAACTGTATGATGCTTCAAATGGTAGTTCACAGAGTTTCATATACCTCCCTGTACAGCAGAATGAATCTTACAAGCTTCTACAGTATTTGGAAAGTAGACTTCAATAACAAGGGGCTTGACTTCTACCTTGGAATTAGTCACTTTGCACAAAGAAATCTTTTATTTTGTTGAGTTTTTTGGGTTTTTTCCTAGTTCTTAATACTATCAAGTTTTCTTTCTTCTTCTGTTTAGGTCACTGAAGAAGATGGTTAAATGCTTTAGAATAATGATATAAGAAGTATTTTCATTTTAACTAAGACAGTGCAGCATCCTTGAGACCTGTCTATAGGAGTCACTCGCACTGTTATGCTTCCTCAGACTGATAAATCTGACTTACAAAGGAATGAGAATTTTATCTGGCCACAAATATACTGCTGTCACCTCAGAGTTGTCTAAGTAAATCTGAACCAAAAAACAACTCGTTTTCCTAATTTTGATCACTCGCTTTACAGCTACAAAAGCCTTTCCTTTGCAGTTTGTTACTTTCAAGGCACTTTTAGGGATACAAAGAGCAAATTTTCTCCCTGCATTATCACAATCCAAATTCTATTTATAGCCTAGCACTAGAAATCAACATCAAAGAAAACAAAGCAGCACATTGCAACTTTTTCAACACATAGTTTAAAAACCGCACTCCTTCACAGCAAACTGAACTATGTGTGACATGCTTCTATAGTTAAAGAAGATCCTATTAAATCCTGCCCCACGGCTCTGCTAAAAGCCTAGGAAATGGAGCTTCTCTCTTACAACAAAGTCAATACGTATACCTAGATATAACCAAGTAGAACATGAGCTGGAACATCTGCAAAACATATCCTTCTTTTCACTATTGGTAGTGATAGCATAGGGTTAA
>VZTE01005590.1:28861-60665 GCA_013397775.1 Eulacestoma nigropectus
CCTGGATTTTTCCCGGAGCGCTTTCCCTCTTCTCAGCCCTCGGCCTCTCCTTTTCCATCCCTGGATTTTTCCCGGAGCGCTTTCCCTCCATCCCTGTGCGAAGAGACCCTTCAGAGAACGATCTCCGAGCCTCTCCCTGTCCAGATCCCCAAATTTTTTGTGGGATTTATCCACCCCCAAGGAGAAGGGGCCGTGCTTGTCCTTGCTCTGAGACAAAGAGCGGACACGGCGCTGCCTCTTCCAGGGAGTGCTTGTGGTCCTCCTCGGCTGCTCCAGGATTATCCCTGTTTTTCCAGGCTGTTTCTCTGGAATCTCCATTCCCTCCCCGCTCCCCCTTTGGTGGCTCAGCCCAGTGGGGTCGATGCATTCCAAAAAACCCCTTTAGAAGCCTTAAACGACCTCTAAAAATTCACTTTTTTCACTCAAACTCTCCCGCTGACGGCCTCGTTCATGCATCAGGACCCGCTTTTTCCCATTTTTCCCATTTTTCCCGCTTTCCCTGCAGGATTTGGGGTGAAGGGCTCCATCCCAGCCCCTCACGTGCCTCTGTTTCTGTCCCCAGCGGAGGCCGCACCGCTGGCCCGCCATGAAATTCCGGAACCACTCCAACCACGCCTCGTACGCGGAGGTGGAGGCGGCCAGCCAGGAAAAGGAGGGATTCGTGGAGGCCGAGCAGTGCTGAGCGCTTCTCCCGAGGAATCCCGAGGAATCCCAAGGAATCCCGAGCCTCCCGTGTCCCGAAGCGCCGGAATCTTCTGTCGCCCCATTGCAGAGCCCGTCCCCTCTTGCGGGGGGGGAGAGGGAGAAGACCCCAAAAGGAGATTTTTTGGGGGAGGAACGAGGGCGGGCTGGGTGTACCTGGATCCTCGTGGGCAGCGGCCGGAGCGGCACCGGGCTGGGAAAAAACTCGGCCGATTTTTTCAGCTTGGTGGGGATTTCTGCCTTTTTTTCCCTCGGTTTTTCTCCTCTTCCCTCCTCCTGCCGGAGCCTGGACAGGGGCAGGGACGGTGGGAAAATCTCCCTGCGGGCAGAGCAGGGGTTTGCCGGAGCAGCAGAGGGGATTTTTGAGGCGCCGTGGCTCTGCCTGTGCTCGGGAACGTCGCGCCGGCGCCTCTGGAGCGCCTGGGAAGCGGGAACAGACCCCGCGGAATCCCAGGAGGGGCACCCAGGGCTCCTCTCCCACCCCTCACCCCCGGCTCCGTCCCTTTCTCCCCTCTCCTCCTTTCACTGACATTTTACTTTGCTTCCATTTCACCCCCCGCCCTGCTTTTCCCATCCCAGCTCCGTTTTCCCACCCCCGTGGCTCCAACTCCTCCTTCCGAGCAGCCCCTTCCACCCGCCGCTCCCAGGAAAGGGGAATTGGGTCCATTTTGAGGACAAAACCCCGCCGAGGACTCAGCTCCGGGATCGGCGCGGGCCCCGCGGCTTTGATGCGCTTTCGGGCGCTTAATTAGTTTCGCTAAACCGCTGATTGTGACCCCTCGGCCCTAAAAGGAGACGGGGAGAGGGGGGGGAAATAAATCCGAGATTCCGCCAAAAACGCGTCCTCTGATGGCCACGGATGCGTTGGGAACAGAGAGGGTTTGATGGGACAGAGCTCTGGAGAACGCGGGATAAATCCTGGAGCAAATCCAAACTCGTTTTTGGGTGTTTCAGATCCACGAGGAGCGCCTGGACACCGCAGGAAACCTGAAAATCACCCCCCTTAACGCCATCTTTAGGTTTTTTTCCTGATTTTGGTTCGTTTCCCCACGCCTGTGCCGGGCCCCTGGGGTGAGTTTGGATGGATTCGGGATCCCACATCCCGACCCCAAGGAAAGGCTTTGGGACCTCTCAGGGTTTTCTCCTCTTTCTGTGCCACCAGAATTCAGGATTCACCCGCAAAATAATCCCACAGATCAGGCCCTAAACTGAGGGGAAAAAAAAAGCCCCACAGAACCCCAAATCCAGGGGAGGTAAATTTTCTTCCCCCCACCCCAAAAGCTGCTGGATTACGGGGTTTTTCCCCCCTCTTTTTTTTAAATTTCCTCTTTCCCCTCAGCTGTTTATTCCGATAATCATTTTTGGGGGATATTTTATCCCCTGGCTGGTTCAGCTGTGGCTGCTGGCGATTCCAGGGTCTGTCTAATCGATGTTTTCCTCCTCCTCCGCTGGATTTATGGAGCCATCACGGATAAATATGGATTTTGGTGGCATTCAGAGCCCGGATCAGGCTTTCCCGCAACCGCCGGGGAGGTTTTTTCGCTGCCTTTTAGGCCATAAAAGCCCCAAAATGCTCGAGCTGAGTCGTGGTCATGGCCCAGACAGATTTGGAAGAGGAGTTTTATTCCCAAATAAAGCTTTTCCCTAAAAATGGTTTCTTTCCCCAAAATGGGAAGAATTCGAAGGGATTCACCCGGGTTTTGCCCCGAATCTGATCTCCTTTGTGATGGCGATGAGCGAATTTTTCTCTGGGTTTTCTCTGGATCTCATTCTTTCTAAATGGTTTAAATTTTGTTCATTCCAATATTTTTAGGCCTGGTTTTCCCTGTTTTTCCGAACACGAGCGCACGGGAACAGCGAGATTTTGGGTCCCTCTCTTCCCCCGCAGCCCCTGGAAGTGCTGGGAATCATCCAGGAGTTCTGAAACGCCACAGATTTAAAGGAAAAAGGGCTTTAAAGAGCAGCATTAGCACCAATCACTGGGGTTGGTGCTGCAGCCAGGATTTTGGGAGGATTCTGGAAAAAAAATGCGGAGATTGGGGAAGGATTCAGGTGGGGAATCCCAGCATCCACAGGACGGAAATGGCTGGATTGGGATCCGTAGAACACCTGAAATTCAGGGAGATGCCAAGTTCGGAGCGCCTGGGGTAAAAAAAAAAAGCTCTTTATTTTTAAATTAGTTTAAATTTTCCCTTTAAGGGAAGAACCAAACCCAGCCACGCTCTGCTCCAGGGGTTTGGGATCTGGGCAGGTGGGGCATTCCCAGCTCCAATTCCTCAGCTCCGAGGTGGTGGAGAAGGAGGAGAAATTCCTGCCCAAAATCAGCTCCGGGCTGGAGGGTTGGATCCGGCTGGGGATGATCCCAAGGAGGAGAGCAGAGATTCCCCGTCCTGCTTTTCCACGTTCGGGGCTGGAATTTCACCCCCGCGAGATCCCTTTCCTGGGAATACTCCTTGTGGTGGAAGAGGGGTTGGGAATCTGTGAAATCCGGGAAAATCCAGCGCTGCCAGGGCTTGGAAAAAAAGGGAAAAATGGCTTTTCCATGGGCGGGTTCTGTCGGAGAGCAGAGTCTGGCTGCTCCGAGCCCAATCCTCCTTTTCCTGCCCGGGAAGCTCCGAGGTGCTGGCCAATCTCGGAGTGACGACGATGACACAAAATCAGTTTAATTTCGCTTTTCCAGCCGCATCCTGAAGTTTTCCTCTGCACCCCTCGGGATTCCGGGCTTGCCTCGGTGTCCCTGCGTGTCTCACAGCGCCATAGAGGGGGCCGGGGCTCGGGTGGCTCAAAAGGAGGCGAAAACCCCAAATTCTGCCCCAGCTCCTCCTTTGTGCCACTGCTGGGCCCATCTCGGGTGGGAAATTCCCATCCCCTCCCTGCTCCCGAGCCTCTGAGCCGGAAAACTCCCGGGAAAGCACAGCTGGGGGTTCGGGGGAGAGCCAAGGCGGTTTGGGGGTGAAACCTCGGGGTTTTTTTGGGCATTAAAAAGGATTCTCTCCGTAACTAAAGGCCTGTTTTCCACGTACTTGAATTTCCAGCGGAGTCTGGGCGGTTCCGAGGGACTCAGGGCGCTTTATCCGTGTTGGCCGCGGATCCTCTGCACGGGATGGAGTCTGGATATGGAAGGAAAACCTCTTCCTTCTGGACGGCTTTGTTTTCCAAATCAACCCCGCAAAGGATGCTTTGGGAATGGGTTTCACCCCGGATTCTTTTCCTGGATGCTCCGGGAATACCGGGAATTATTTCTTTTAAGGCTTTTTATTTTTTTTCCTGCCTTAGCAATGACTCGTCCGGGAGCTCAGAGCGAATTAATTGAGGTTTGAACCAAATATCTCTTTTTTTTTTTCCTCATTTCTTCTGCTTGGATTATTTAGATTTTTTTTTTTTTTTTTCCCCCTCGGATGATTTGGCTTTTTAAAAATATTCAGGGTCGATGTTATGATCTCTGCACTGGTCCCAGATGATTTCAAATATAAAAATCACTTTAAAGGTCATTCCCAACCCCAGAGCTCAGGGCAGCACTGCACATCCAGGCTTTTTTTTTTTTTTTTTTTAATCTCTATCCATTTCTTCCCATTAGAAAAAGAAATAATAAACCCATTTTTTTTTCCTCCTTTTTTTTTCTGTCGCCCTGTTCATCCCTCTTTTCCTTCAGGAGCCTTTTCCAGGCTGTGCTCACCGTGCAAACAGGTTAATTTAAACAGGATTAAAGAATTCTCCTGCCCTGGTGCCTCGTTCCGTTGCCCCGAGTGGAGAAGCAGCGGACCCAGAATTAGAGACGGAAATATTCCATTTTTATATCAATATCCCCATTTTTTAAATACGCGCTCCATTAGTAGCAACACACAGAAATCGCCACCTTTTAACAGCAGCTGAAGAAAAGATGAGACAGCTGTCAGCAAATGGTTCTCCCACCGAACAGCACCCCCCAAAACGGGGGGGAAAACCCCCTCAGCCGTGCCAATAAACCAGGATTCGCACCCTGGAACTGCGAGCCCAGGTACGAAGCGGCACCTCGAGCCGTAATTAACAGCGCTGCCAGCAAGGAGGGAGCAGATTGCTCCAGCAGGGCCCGTGGGTGGAGGAATGAAATCTCAAAGAGACGCTCTGAATCTGCGTTTTCCAGGCAGAACCAAGCCCCGGGTACGAGTGGGAGCGGGGGACTGGGGCTCCTGAATTGTGTTCGTCGTGCCCCGGGCTGCCTCACTCAGCGAGGAGGGATGGGAATGGTTTCCTTTCTCAGGAAGGACTTGGGAATTGGCTGGGTTTTTTGGGGGATACTGGCAGGGAAAAGGTGTTTTTAAGGCAGGGGGGAATCACCTGGAGCTGCTTTTTCGCCTCCCACGAGGCAGGGGTGGGAAGAGGAGAGGGCGGATTCCCGGGGTGGGGTAATTACCAGCACAATTCCCGAAAAAAAATGGATTTAAAGGAGCAGGAAAGCCCTGCACGTTTCCCTTCAGCTGCCACGAGAGGACCCTGAAATCACCTTCACCTTCCCCCTCTGCAATTTTCCCGTTACAAAAAGATGAGGAAAAACCCCGATTCCGAACATTTCCCATTTATTTTTCTTCTCTTTCCCCTTTTTTCATGCCACAAATCCCGATTGTTTAGCAAGCAGGTCGGGCCAGGCAGCGATTTTTCCTCCTTCTCAGGAAAACGGAGCTAAATTTTCCTGCTCCCCTCCTCGGTTTGAACACCAGCTATAAAAATTTGACAGGTGGCTTTGCTACTTTCTTTTTTCTATCAAAATCTGACAAAATCCTCGGCATGTGCTGGCAGAACTCAGGCAAACCCTTTCCCCCACCCCCCCCTGCAAAAAATGACATCGCTGATAAAGAAGGAGGAAAAAAAAAAACCTCTTAAATTGGCTTTTTTTAAGGGCTGGAAGGAGCAGGTTTGCCGCTCTTCTGGAGGATAATTGCGGGGTTTGGTGCTCGGTGACGAGCTGCAGGCAGGTTCCTCCCCGCTGCTGCCCTCGAGGTTTTTTTTTTTCCATGATTCCTCTTGGCTGCTGGAGGATTTTTAACTCTTCCAGCTGAGGAAGGGACTTCCAGGATAATCAGAATAACCAGAAAACCCCGAGGTGAGGATTTCTGAGCTCCTTCACCTTTCCCAGCTGGTGGAGGTGGGGATAACTCGACGGAACGTCCACGAAGAAATGAGGATTTTGGATGGTTGGCAAAGCAAGGAGGGGCCTGACAGCAAAAGGGGCACAGGTTTGGACGTGATCCATGAAAAACAGCGGATTCCAGGAGATCTGGCACTGGGAATACGGGACTGCCGGGCAGGCAGCAGTGGGAGTGGGACCCTCACCTCCTGGAGGGGTTGCAGCGTGTCCAGGGAACGGAGCTGGGGAAGGGTCTGGAGCTCCAGCAGTGGCCGAGGGAGCTGGGAATGTTCATCCTGGAGAAAAGGGGGATCAGGAGGGACCTTCTGGATCTCCACAAGTCCCTGACAGGAGAGGGCAGCTGGGAGGGGTCAGGCTCTGCTCCCAGGGGACGGGGACAGGAGGGAACGGCCTCGGGATGTGCCAGGGGTTGGACATCAGCTGGAATTTCCCCATGGAAAGGCTTCTCCAGCCCTGGACAACAGCCCTGCCCCACCCCTGGAAGTGTTCAGAAATCTATGGATGTGGCACCTGGGGCCATTGGTTAGTGCTGGACAGCAGGGCTGGGCTGGCCGTTGGACTTGTTGATCCTAAAGCTCTTTTCCAGCCGGAACAATTCCATGATTCCACGATTCTAACCCAGAAGCCTGGAGCAACGAGCAGCTTAATGAAGATTTTTGCTCCTTGTGGCATTCCCATGGTATTCCCACCGTCCAGGCCGGGGCGTTCCCCCTCCTTGACCAGGACAGCAACTCTGGGGAGGGTTTTCATCCCTACCAAATCCAGGTTTGCCTTGTTTTCTCCAAGGAATAACAGGCTCAGCTCGAGGAAACTGAAAAGATCATAAAGCAGAGCTGCCCTGGCTGCAATCACTTCCGAGCTGTTCCAGAGCTTCCCGTGGCTCCAGTGGGTAATTATCCCGCGTTGTGCTGACAGCTTCCCATCTGTCCAGGGCTGGATGCTGCATCTTAAAAAGCAGGAGAAAGGGAAAGCAGCAATTCCAGCCGGAGGAGCTGGGTTTGGGATGCTCACGGATTCTCAGGAAGCCGCTGCTTTTTTGTGGTGGGGAGGGCTGGGCTCTGTTTGCCTGCAGAGCTGGAAGGTGGGGAAGAGCTGGAGGTGGGGAAAACAGGAGGGATGTTTAGGAGGAAGAAGGAGCAGGCTGGAAAGCGCAGAGGGCGGATCCTCAAATCCCTGGGATTTGGCAAGTGCAGGGTGAGGGGTGAAAGGGGAGCAACAAACACGGGGGCACACCCGGACCACCTCCGCACCCACCTCATCCCTGTCCTGCCTCTTCCACATCCCCCCCATCCCAAGGTTTAGTGCCACCTCATCCCTATCCTGCCTCTCCCAAATCCCACATCCCCCCCATCCCAAGGTTTAGTGCCACCTCATCCCTGTCCTGCCTCTCTCACATCCCCCCCATCCCAAGGTTTAGTGCCACCTCATCCCTGTCCTGCCTCTTCCACTCCCCCATCCCCTCCATCCCAAGGTTTAGTGCCACCTCATCCCTATCCTGCCTCTCCCAAATCCCACATCCCCCCCATCCCAAGGTTTAGTGCCACCTCATCCCTGTCCTGCCTCTCCCACGTCCCCTCCATCCCAAGGTTTAGTGCCACCATCCAAAAGCAGCGAGCACGAGCTGGGAGTCCGGATTCTGCCTCTGGAATCTTCCAAAGCACCTCGGAGAGGTCCCTGGGCTCCTCCTGCCTCAGGCCAACACCTCCTGCGCAGGGCACCTAAATCCCTCTGGGGTTTAGGGCGCTCCAGGCGTTTTAAAATCCTTGGAAGCGAGGCCTGCTGGAAGGGCAGAGCGCTGTGGATTCGTCTCAGCCACCAGCACGGCCCTAAATGAGGTGGGAGAGGCAAGAACAGGGCAACTCCCGGCATTAAATCCACTCCTGCCCCCACACAGAGAGCTCTGATCCCAGGGGAACGGGGACAGCTGGAAATTCTGATTTCGGGGAAGATCCCGCCGTGGTTTCCTGCAGTCCCACAGGATGCCAGGGAGGTCTGGTGCCGCGGTGGGGATGAGCGGCGAGGATGGGATCAGCCAGGCCTCAGTCCCTCAGTGCCTGCAAGGATTCAATTCCTCCTTTTTTTTCCTATTTCCTGTTAAATTTTCCTTTTTTCCCCCCTTTTCTTTTCCTTTTCCCCCCCCCTTTTCTTTTCCTTCCTCCTGCTGGGTCTCACCCCCGTCACCGCACAGACCCACAGGAAAACAGCGATAAAATGGGACTTGGGGGCAAATCCTGCTCAGCTTCCCGGTGGATCCAACCACTCTGGGCCAGGATGTTGGAACATAAATCCCTACCCCTTCCTATTCCTCTGGATCCATCCCTGAAAACGCCAGCTGAGGGGATTTTATCCAGAGAATTCCTTAAGCAGGACGATGGAAGCTGAATTCCCTCTGTGTCCCCACACAGGCCTGTGCTGGATGAGTCAACAATTCCCACTGATCATTTCCTTTCCTCATTTTGTAACAAGCCCCAAAATGCTTTTTTTTTTTCAAGGATAATTTAAAGGCTGCAGCTCCTCAACAACGCTTCAGAGAGGGGAAATATTCGGCCAACGAGGAAAAACTTGATTTAGAGAGATTAAGGAGAAAATTACTGCCTAAGGTGGCAGGTGAAGGGGCACAAGACTCGGAGCCTTGTGGCTTTCTTCTGCAGATTTATTATTATTATTATTTTTTAAATTAGTTTTTTCTTTTCTTTTATTTTTATTTTTGTTATTTCAATTTCTTTTCCATTTCCATTTCCCTTTGCTTATAGCACAGTAGATGCTTCTCTCTGGGCCCAGTGGTGCATTTTTTTCAATTTTTTCCTTCCTTTTCTTCTGGCCCCCACCACCGTTGGTGTTTTCTTTTAATGCCCCAAAAAACCCACAAAACCCCATCATTTTTCTGCCTGGTGCTCAACCATTTTCTGTTCCCATCCAGTCCTGGAGGAGGTGGGGAATGTCTGAGGATGTGAAAGACGAATCTCCTGAAATAAAGGTGAAAAGGGCACTTTCAATGAGTCACAAATACGGGAAATTTTGGGAGGGTGAACCCAAAACCTCCTTCCCCCCAAAACAGAGCCCCTTCCCAATCCAGGAATCATCCTGAAGGGGCTTCCCTGAAGGTTTTGTCCCTTCCCCATCCGGCAGCACTGAAGGTTCCTCGCTTTTCGTGGAGTCCTGGAGTGGTTTGGGTGGGAAGAGACCTCACAACCCACCCAGTGCCACCCCTGCCATGGGCAGGGACACCTCCCACCGTCCCAGGCTGCTCCAAACCCCGTCCAACCCGGCCTTGGGCACTGCCAGGGATCCAGGGGCAGCCACAGCTTCTCTGGGAAACCCATTCCAGGGCCTCTCCACCCTCTCAGTGAGGAACGACGTGGATAAACAGAGCTCAGCCCATCCACAGCCTTGCTCCATACGGATTTTAGCGTCTGGGCTCTTTGGAAAACTCCCTTTGCAGTCTAAACCCCGAATATTCGGGAATGAGATGGTCCTTAAGGCCTTTTTCAACCCAATTTTGTGCCTTTTCTGACCCAATTTTTGTGCCTTTTCCAACTCAATTTTTGTGCCTTTTCCAACCTGATTTTGTGCCTTTTCCGACCCAATTTTGTGCCTCTCCAACCCAATTTTGTGCCTTTTCCAATTCAATTTTGTGCCTTTTCTAACTCAATTTTGTATCTTTTCCAATTCAATTTTGTGCCTTTTCCAATTCAATTTTGTGCCTTTTCCGACTCAATTTTGTGCCTTTTTCGACTCAATTTTCTGCCTCTTCCGACTCAATTTTGTGCCTTTTCTAACTCAATTTTGTGCTTTTTCTGACTCAATTTTGTGCCTTTTCCAACCCAATTTTTTTGCCTTTTCTAACACAATTTTGTGCCTTTTCCGACTCAATTTTCTGCCTTTTCCGACTCAATTTTCTGCCTTTTCCGACTCAATTTTCTGCCTTTTCCGACTCAATTTTCTGCCTTTTCCGACTCAATTTTCTGCCTTTTCCGACTCAATTTTCTGCCTTTTCCGACTCAATTTTCTGCCTTTTCCGACTCAATTTTCTGCCTTTTCCGACTCAATTTTCTGCCTTTTCCGACTCAATTTTCTGCCTTTTCCGACTCAATTTTCTGCCTTTTCCGACTCAATTTTCTGCCTTTTCCGACTCAATTTTCTGCCTTTTCCGACTCAATTTTCTGCCTTTTCCGACTCAATTTTCTGCCTTTTCCGACTCAATTTTCTGCCTTTTCCGACTCAATTTTCTGCCTTTTCCGACTCAATTTTCTGCCTTTTCCGACTCAATTTTCTGCCTTTTCCGACTCAATTTTCTGCCTTTTCCGACTCAATTTTCTGCCTTTTCCGACTCAATTTTCTGCCTTTTCCGACTCAATTTTCTGCCTTTTCCGACTCAATTTTCTGCCTTTTCCGACTCAATTTTCTGCCTTTTCCGACTCAATTTTCTGCCTTTTCCGACTCAATTTTCTGCCTTTTCCGACTCAATTTTCTGCCTTTTCCGACTCAATTTTCTGCCTTTTCCGACTCAATTTTCTGCCTTTTCCGACTCAATTTTCTGCCTTTTCCGACTCAATTTTCTGCCTTTTCCGACTCAATTTTCTGCCTTTTCCGACTCAATTTTCTGCCTTTTCCGACTCAATTTTCTGCCTTTTCCGACTCAATTTTCTGCCTTTTCCGACTCAATTTTCTGCCTTTTCCGACTCAATTTTCTGCCTTTTCCGACTCAATTTTGTGCCTTTTCCAGTCCAATTTTGTGCCTTTTCCCTCGCTGCTCTCCATCCCCTCACCTCAGCCCGGCTCACCAACCCTGACTGGATTACCAAGGGGAAAAACCCAAACCCCAGCAGTGACTCATTCAAACCAGCCCCGGGTAATGGTGTCACCCCCCTACGACGCAATTAAAGCGCAGAACTCGTCACCGTAAATTATCCCAATCACCGCCGTGTTTGTGTAGGTCCAGCTCTGTGTGTTAAACACCCTCGGGCTCCAAAAAGCTCTCCCAGGATACTCCAGGACACCTCTGTTTATTTCATATTTTTTCCCCCACGGTGGGATCTGGTGGTTCCTGGAAACGCTGGGGTGAACGAGGAATTCGGAATTCCCTGGTTCGTTTTCGGGGTGCATCCAGCAGGATTTATGGAGGTGGGATGCAGTTCCAGGGAGGGATTCAGTCCAGCCCTGGATCCCAGGAGGAAAAAGAAACAGGAACAGCGTCATTCCAGGCTCCGCTCCGCTCCGAGGCTCATTATTTTTTGCACATTTATCTAATTTAACTTTTCGGCAAAAATATTGCAGGCAGGGTGACGTCATCATCTTGCTGTTAATTTAAGGCACCGTTCCCAGACGAGGCCGTTTCCTTCTGTTTGAGGGTGATTTTTGCTTTGTTTCCATTTCAGTTTCTCTGAGGAGAGTTCTTGCAAATAAAGTCACGAGGGGGGAAAAAAAAGGAAGGGGAAAAAAAAAAGGAAAAGGAAAACAAAAAGGAAAAGGAAAAAAAAAAGGAATCAACCCAAGAACGAAACCAAAACAAACAACAGTCTTCGGGGGAAAAAATAAGAATATTGGGCAAGAATTCCTCCGAAGCAGCTGCAGGCCTCTGCTGCCATCGTATGGGGGCTGCCTTCGGAGCAGCGAGGAAAAACCTCTCCCGGGAGGTTCAGCCCAGGAGAGCTCTGCACTTACTCAGCGACTCCTGAAGATGGATTTACCGAAAGGTTGCAGGTGTTTTAAAGCCGGTCTGTTGGCGAACGGGAATGTGCTGGTCTGACAGAGGCACCTCGGCGTGGTTCCCCTGAGCTCGCAGCTCATGGAGCGATCCCGTCCCAGCTGCGTGAGGCTGCGCGGGCATCGGTGACTGCGCCTTGAAACAGCTCAGCGGGGAGAGCTCCAGAATCCCCGAAGGGTTTGGGTGGAAGGGACCTTAAAGCTCATCCCATTCCACCCCCTCTCGTGGGCAGGGACACCTCCCACCGTCCCAGGGTGCTCCAAACCCCGTCCAACCTGGGCTGGGACACTGCCAGGGATCCAGGGGCAGCCACAGCTGCTCTGGGAAAGATGAGAGTTGGAGATGAGGGTTGGAGATGAAGGTCAGAGATGAGGGTTGGAGATGAAGTTTGGAGATGAAGGTCAGAGATGAGGGTTGGACATGAGAGTTGGAGAGGAAGGTTGGAGATGAAGATCGGAGATGAGGGTCGGAGATGATGGTCAGAGATGAAGGTTAAAGATGAGGGTTGGAGATGGAGGTCAGAGATGAAGGTTGGAGATGAGGGTTGGAGATGCAGGTTGGAGATGAGGGTTGGAGATGGAGGTCAGAGATGAAGGTTGGAGATGAGGGTTGGAGATGCAGGTTGGAGATGAGGGTTGGAGATGAGGGTTGGAGATGGAGGTTGGAGGTGAAGGTTGGAGATGACGGTCGGAGATGAAGGTCAGAGATGAGGGTTGGAGATGAGGGTTGGAAATGAGGATTGGAGATGAAGGCTGGAGATGAGGGTTGGAGAAGAAGGTTGCAGATGGGGGTTGCAGATGAGGGTTGGAGATGAGGGTTGGAGATGAGGGTCGGAGATGGGGGTTGGAGATGAGGGTTGGAGATGAGGGTTGGAGATGAGGGTTGGAGATGAGGGTCAGAGATGAGAGTTGGAGACGAAGGTGGGAGATGGGTTTGGTGGCTCTGGGCTCAGGCAGAACCACTGTGCAGGGTGTGGGATTTTAGATCCAGCACAGGCCAGGGGTCCAGGGCAGGTGCCTACAGAGAGACCCACAGCTCTGCAGGTGCCCTGTGCACCCACCCCAGAGTGATGCTCCTGTGGGATCACACCTGTGATACCCCAAAACCCAGCGGTACCCCACACCCGTGGCATCCCATCCCCACCATACCCCGCATCCCTGGTACCCCACACCAGCGGCACCTGCCCATCCCTGCGCTACCCCACACACCTGTGGTACTCCACACCTGTGGAACCCCACCCTGACAGCACCCACACCTCTGGCACCCCATCCCTGCCGTACCCCCACATCCATGGTCCCCCACACCTGTGCCATCCCACACACCTGAGCCTCCCCACCCCAGGGCAGGCTCACACCTGCCCGACCACACCACACCCCACGCACCCACCCGCGGGGCCTGGCCAGCCCTGGCCTGAGGGCACCAGGTCGCCCCTGGGACCCTCGATGTCCCCTCGCCCCGCCCGGACCCTCCCGCCAAAAAAGATCAGTTCGCTCATTGATTATTCATGAGGGGGCGTGGCCAAACGGGGGCGCGTGACAGGCGGGGCGCGCTTTCCGCTGCGGAGGGAGGGGCGTGGTCTTTAATTTGAATATTCATGAGCTGGGCGGGGACAGCGCGGGCGGGAAAAGCCGCGCGCGAGCCGCTCGCGCCCCGCCCCGCCCCCCCCCCGCCTCGCGCGCCGAAAGAGGCCGCGGGCGAAAAGGCGGGAAAAATCGTTATTGCCCAAAATCCGCGTAAATTCACCTAAAAAAAGGGACCGAGTTGCCAACAGCACTAAGGAAACACGGCTGAAGGGACACGCTCTTGTTGTCTGTAATCATTTCCTCCCTCCAACGAGTCTGTGGCCACACAGACAACTGCCGAATCCGAACTTACTGTGTTGGTTTTTTATATATTTGCCAACATTTCTGCTCCCGGCTGAGGCTCCCAAACACAGCTGTGCTGCCTGTACACACCCGCCTCCGCTCCTACGACCAGAACCCCTTTTAACCCCAATAGGTAGCAACATTTGACTGAAATAAGGCTTCAGAGAGTTGAATTTAAATAGTAATAATTTAAGAATGGGGGTTTGGGGCTTCTTCCCCCCTCAGGGACACGGGGGTTGGTGACCCCACTCCGCCATTCCCTGCTGCTCCCTCAGAGCTCCCTGCGGGCGCCCGGCCGGGGGTGTTTGTGGAGAGGGGGTTTCCCTGAGGTAAAAAACGGCTGATAAAGTGTTTTATGTGAGTACCATCAACGGTGAGACACCCTCTATTAATTTTATGTAGGTTTTGGGGTGCAAGTTCCCCATTTCAGCCTTTTGGCCATGAATTTTGGTAGGTTGGGGGGAGAGGAGCCATGGTGGAGGACGCAGCCTGGCCCATCCTTTGGCCTAAACGTCATAGCCCATCTGAATGTGACCCAAAAACACAGGTAAAAGGCCAAAAATAACCCATTTCATCAAATATTGAAGCCTGAGGAGCAAATCCAGGCTGGAATGAGGGAAAAAGAAGCTCTTTTTAATGTTTTCCCCCTCTGTTGGGAGCCAACCCCCTCACACCACAACCTGGCCGCCATCAGCAACAGGGCCAGGAACCCTCAGCTCTGCTTTATACTCACATTATTCTCCAATTTAGGCGGTTTTGGGACCGATTTGCACCATCAATCTTACATAGAGCCTTTATCATAAATAAAACCACTTTTTTTAAACAAAAATTTTCTGTGTAGCTTAGGGGTAAGAAGTATTAAGGTAACTCCATAGGTGCACTCAGTGCCCTAAGGTTTGTCATCCCCCACTTAGGTTTGTACTTGAAAATTATTATTTTATGTTATCCTGTTCTCTTCCACTCGATTTTTATCTTATTTTTATATGACAAAGGACAAGAGAAAATCGGGAAAAAAAGCAAATGAAAACCCCCCTCGAGTTAATATTCAAAGCCACAGGGTTTATGCTCGTGTTGATGAGGAAGGGAAAGGGAAGCATCCCAAACCAATCTCCAAAGTAAACACCCTTTTCGCAGTAAATGTTTGCCGAATGCTAACACAGGGCTCCGAGAAATATCAGTACTAAAGTGCATCTATTAGCAGGAGTTTAGCGACTGCTTAAGGGCGACATGGGTGGAAGTTGACGCTTTCGGCCTTGTAAACAAATTAGTTTATAGCGACAGATAAGATGACCCTTCTTGGCTAATGTTATGAGAGTAGCTTGTTAAATATTTAACATTTACCTTTCAATTTCCAGTGTGGATTAAGCAGTTCTCCAAACACTGGTGTCCCAGCAGCAGATGGAGATGCACAGCCCATTGCCCTGCTTTGGCTCAACTCCTTAAGAAATAAAAAAACACGTTAAGTCAAAGAGGAAGCAAATGGGAGCTTTCAGGAAAAGCTTTAAAAGTGGCTCTTTGCACTCATTTTTATTTACATTAATTTTATCTAGCTCTGCTCTGCATTAAAACAGCGATAATCGATTTAACTTCAACCAGATTGGACAGAAAGAGACAAATATTAGACAAATACTTCCCAAAAACCTCGCCGGTGGCCAAGTGTTTTTCCTTCCACAGCTGGAGACCCAAGGTAAGGTTTTTAAAGATCCCACAAATCCCCACAGCTCCAGACAGAAAGGAGAGTGGGAAGAGAAGAAAGTATCGAAGGATCGGAACTTTATTTCTAAAGCCTGCATCAGAAATATGCACCAGAGTTAGCCAAGTTTAGTGGTGCCGGCTATAAACAGGGAATGGGCTGATTTTTATGTGGTCCACAAGGAATTCATGTGGAATCCACAATCCTCTGTGTAAAATTCCTTGCTTTTAGAAGAGAAGCATTTTTTAATGTAATTTTATCCACAGGTGGTTTTTCTTAAAGGTGTGATGTCAATTTTTCCTCCTAAAATCCTAAACCCACTAATTTTAGCAGCAGTTCCATTCGCTCGTGAGCCCTGTGAAAGTTTTCAGCTGCTTTAGCAAGCCAGAAGTATCCTATAGCTAAATTTAAAACGCTCCCAGCGAAGTAAAAAACTCCTTAAAGGTGCAATTCCAAGCCTCCCCAGAGCCGGCCAGCCCCGTGGGTAACACTTTTCCCAAAATATCCCGACTCCTGGGCACAAACAGAGCCCCCATTGTGGACGAGGCCATTTCCCCTCCGTGGAATATCAGAGAGCCTGGCTGGAGCGATTTCGTAATAAACAGGGAGGATGTTTGGAGCTTGTTGTCTGTAATTTTGTAAATTTGTAATCCCGCGAACAATGGGGTCTATTCTCCGGGAGAAATTCCCACTGCTGGTGGCTGGGATGTTGCACTGCAGCTTGGACCGGCTCCAGGGATGTTCCAGCCAGCGCTGCCAGCTCCTGGAATTATCCTGCAGCGCTCGTTCTCCTCCTTGGCAATGCCCCCGGAGCCTCAGCTGCTGGAATCAAGGAGTAGTGTGAAAAATCTCAGCTAGAACATAAATTTAAGACACAGTGAGTCCCCGGCTCCTGGTGTTGCCTGACATTGTGAAGTGTGGCTGTTCTAGGGACTCAAAACCCAGACGGTAAATCAAATAATCCAATTTATTGATTCTTTCAAAGCTCGTTTGCAGCCCCTTGTGATTTTGGAAAAGCCCGAGGCCCTGACATTTTCATGGGGCAATACTGTATCATTTATTTTAATATCCCACTTAGAGTCATTATATTAAATGAAGCCTCGCAGCAGCTCAGTGCTGCAGGAAAAGAAGGGTTTGAAGCATCACTTTGGTGCTTTTAATCTTTGATTTTGTCCCACGCAGGTATCAGTAATTATCACCCTAAAGGAACGATGATGATCCTTTCAATAACAGCCCTGTAACTTCGGTGCTCTGTTGAATAATTAGTGTGACAAATTAAAACGATGTTGTTAATTGCTGTAGCTTGTACCCTCCCGTGTAATTCCCCAAGAATTCCCTTCCAGAACTGTTTTCCTCACTTCCCGCATCTCCCTCCTCGGATGTGCCCCCGGTGCTTTTGTCTTCTCCTCCTCCAGAATCAGCTGAACTCTCCATTCCCCCAGACGTTATTTACACTTTTCAACACATAAATTATTAGCTAGAACACATTTTATTCCTTATGTACTAGAAGTTATTTAGCAAATTGCTTTCACTGCACCGAATCCGAGCAGTTTATCCCACCCACAGACGAGATTTTCACACTCTCTGTGTCTCCAAGGGAGTCATTTCCTCTCAGCCTCATTCCGGGAGCCTTTTCCTCCTCAGAAAATCAGACTTTAATATTTTTTTGGTTTTTTTTTCCTCCAGGTTGAGTTTATGGGAACACGGGAACAATGACCTCGAGCGCAGGGAGCAGCTGCACCTCGACCCCCAGGCAGAAACAGAGACGGAGCAGCCGCCGCTCCTGCCACACCCCGGGCAGGGATTCCCAGGCTCCGTCAGCACTGGGGGATTTCCAAACCCTTCCCTTGGAGATCTTCCAAATGGTGTTGAATTATCTCTCAGGTGAGGAGCTGATCAGAAACCTCAATATCTGAAAATCACCATCGATTTTTTTTTTTTTCATTTATGAAGCCTTATTGTTTAAAATGGTGCAGCTTTTACGTAGTTGAAGTCATTTCATGTGGCTTTAACTCTGAATTTTCAGCTTTTAAGTGTGGGGAAACAACCAACCAAAATTTCAATGATAGTTACAATCTATTTGAAGTTGGGTTTTTGCCTATCAAACGTGAAAATTACTCCTTCGATCAGTCAGTTCCTAATTACTCCAGTTTGCTGGCAAAGGAGATCAACAGTAACTAATTTTTGTTTCATTTATAAATCTTATTTCTCGGCCTGTTTTTGAAGTCAGAAGGAGTTATTGACTGGTGATCAGCATTTTCCCTTGCAGTAGGGATTGAGGAGTGTCCTGGGCTTTGCTTTTCCAGTGAAGGACATCAGCATGCTGAGCATGGTGTCCAAAACCATCAGCAGCCGCCTGATTAATTACATCTCCACCTCATCAGGGACCCGCCGGCTCCTGCTGCAGGACTTCCACAACCCGGAGCTCCCTGGCAGGAAAGAAGGAGCCTCCATTCTGGAGCACTACAAATCTCTAGGTGAGAACAAAACTTCCCCAAAAGCTTCCTCCTGGTGTGTGCATTAACAGGGAAACGCTGAGGATGTGGCCCAAATCCTCCACGCAGGACAAGGAGCCAAACAACCCCTTCCAACACCGAGGAATTGCCTGAAATCCTTCCAAAACCTCTGAGTCATGGAAAAAAACTCCTGCGTGTCCTGCCTCCTCTGGGTGTCTTTTTCCCAGAGAGCAGGCAGAGGATCAGCTTGCAGGAGGAGGTGTTTCCAAATTCCCTCTGTTTGGAGCCCGGCGCTGGCAAAGTGCAGCGGGAACCGAGGCTCCCAGGCCCCGGGCAGCCAAAGGAATGCGGCTGCTCAGCCCGCGGGGTCTCCCTTTGGAGCAGCTCACATTCCTCAGGCTGGGAAATGCAGCCCTTAAGCCAGGCCTAACTCCGGAGTGACCAACAGCGGCTGCCTTGCTCATTTCTAAGGCACGTTGGTTCTAATTCTGTCAGAGGAGGAAATGGAATTAAAACATCATTGGGTCCATATTTACTGTTCCCTGTCTGATTAAAAAAAAAAGTGTATTTGACAGAGAAATAAATGCCAGGGTTAGATGGAGAATTGTAAATATGGGTTGAACTGCAGACATTAAATAAAGGCATTAAAGACACTAAATAAAAGCATTAAAGACACTAAATAAAAGCATTAAAGACATTAAATAAAGGCATTGAAAACATCAAACCACACAAGGTAAAGGAGAGCTGTTCAAATCATTTAGAACAAAAACCTACAGTGAGAAAACCATGAATGCTTTGAGGTATCTTAAAATACCTTTTAAAATTCGTCTTAGTGTTTCCTTTTCAAAATGAAGCCTGAAACCTTGAAATCCTTTTAAAAAAAAAAAATCAGAATTAGTTTGGGCTTTGTAGTAATCTCACCCAAAATGGCACCTTGTTAGTTAAATGTAGGCGTGAGCCCACCCCTGCAGGAGTCAAACACAACCTTTTAAAATATAAAACCATTGGCTGTGTCTGTGTCACAGTGGGAGGCTCGGGGGAACGTCTCTGGTAGGGCTGGCTGCAAAAATCAATATTGACATTGCAGCAGGAAAAAACCGGAGTCAAAAAGCACCTTTTGTTTGCTCAAGCCTTTTTTTTTTTTTTTTTTCACTCCGCACGGTTTTCCCCTCACGGATGGCTCCATCCTGGAGCGTAGCTGAGCTGTCCTAACAGCTGTTCCTCGGGGAGTGCTCTCCAAAGTCTGATCTAGTCAATAAAAAATGGACTTGGCTGAGCTTTGGAGCAGATCCGAGGCTGATGAATAAATTATGGCTGTCGTGCAGGAATGCTGACACGCTCTGAGGAAGGGAAGAGTCGCTCAGAACCACAGTAAATCCACAAAGTACTTTCTGACCTTGGGGAAAAAAAAGCATGTATTTTTAGGATGTCTCTTTTTCTGGAGAAAAATTTCCTTTTTTTTTTTTTTCCCTTTCCCCCTGGGAAACTCCAAGCTTTTCAGTGGATTCCTTGATTAATTAACAAGCAGTATATATATATATATTTTATTCTGGTGAAAGGCTTTGAGTGCAAGCTGTTAACCCAGTTTCTATCAGGAGTGTGGAAGAAATTCTGCTCAACAACCAGCTGTTCCCCAGGATAATGAGCTCCAGACTCTGACATCCCAAACATGCCTGGATAGGAAAATAAATTTCCCTCTCTGCTATGTTTTACATCAGGAAAATCCAGAATATTTGCTTTTCAGAGCCTGTAGCTATCCTGAAAAAATTTTGAGGATGATGTAAGGGGAAAAACAGCTTTCCCCCAAGGTGCTTTTAGAAGAGGTGCAACAAGTTAACATTTCTGTGCAATATTTTGAACAGCTGCAAGTCCCAAACCAATGCAGTCATTTTAATACAGCTCCAGCTGTGAGTAACAGGGGCTTTAAACAACACCATTAACAAGTTCCAGTGGGTGCAGGAAGCTGGAAGCTCCCTGAAAACATTCCTTTGGGAAAAGATGGCCTTGCTACCCCTACTCCAAACACAAATCACTGCTCTTTTCACCTCGGAGTAGCAGCTTTTGCTCTGTGCCTGCATTTTCAGGCTGTATTTTTTTTTCCTGAGGATGCTCCAGCGGTGTCTGAGCATCCCCAGAGCTGTGTGCCTTTGACCCCTCTGCCACAGGGCTGCTGCTCAAGAGGTGCACCCTGCTGCTGCCCACCAGGGACAGGCTCAAGTACGTGCACAAGGTGCTCTCAGGGGTAAGTACTCGAGGGGATGTGCACAAAATACTCCCAGGAGGAAGCCCACCTTCCTTCCACCAGCATTCCTGACTGTCCTTTGTGCTTACAGCACCGTTTCCACGAGGTAATTTCCTCTGGACTGGTCACCAGTGACACCAGGACAAGAGGACACGGCCTTCAGCTGTGCCAGGGGAGGTTTAGGCTGGACATTTAGGCTGGACATTAGGAAAAAAGTCTTCACAGAAAGAGTGGTTGGGCATTGGAAGGGGCACTGGTGGGCACCGTCCCTGGAGGCGTTTAAAGAAACACTGGATGTGGCACTCGGTGCCATGGTTTGGTTGATGAGGTGGTGTTGGGTCGTAGGTTGGACTTGATGTGCTCAAAGGGCTTTTCCAACCTCATTAATTCTGTGATTCTGCGATTCTTTGCTGGAGTTTATCACCACCGAATAATCAATTTGTTGATTTGGAATCAGTCTCTTTTATAATATCAATACCAAGCTCCAGCACGTTGGACACGAGGCTGTTCCACTGAGATCCCACCTTCCCAGGCTGCTGGTTCTCAGCTCCTCATCATGTCATGGGCTGCTAAAAACTCTGCACAGCCCTTCATGGACATTTTCCTCCCTGAAAATTGGGGTTTTCTTCCCTGAAAACAAGGTTTTTCCTCCCTGAAAATTGGGGTTTTCTTCCCTGAAAACAAGGTTTTTCCTCCCTGAAAATTGGGGTTTTCGTCCCAAAAACCTTCTGTACACCCACAGTTTTGACTCAATGCTAAACCCTTAAGTACCTACCGTAACTCATTCCAACAACTCATTTCCATAACATTCCCATAACTCACACAAGGAAGGGAGGGAATCCTTCTGAACCTCTCTGTTTTGAGGGACACAAGGAGCACAGAGGATTTTCAATCACAGCAATTAAATTGTGGTCAATCAGGACAAACCACTGCTGCTTGCATTTGCAGGTTTCCTGTTTCAAGCTGAATGGTTGTGCCAGTCCTCTGCACTGTTTGGGGTTACAGTGCTATGGGGTGTTCTTACAGGTACAGTATCCCCATGGACAGAAGGCAAGTGTCACAAATAACAAAGAAAATTAAGGCAGTTTTCTAAATTAATCTGTGTTTTGCAAGATTTGTAGAAGCATGAGCTGGTTTTGGAGTGGTTTGGGGTGGTGTTTATTCACACAGTTCCTGAGTTTTCTTTCTGGTGCTGAATGTTGCTGATTTGACTCCTGAGAATTCCTTGGCCTGGATTCCACTCCCAACCAGTCTGGATTTTGAGTAGCAATTTATTACCTAAGAGGATGTGGGAGAAGGGGAGCATTTCATCACACAGCGCCAAATTCACAGGTCAAGAGCAGAGACGCTTTAGCTTCAAAGGAAACGGCTCCACACATCAGAGCCCAGAATAGTTTCTGCTTGTGGTAGCTTAAAATTAATGTAAAAAAATTAGAATTAGAATCCTCCCTTAGAAGAGCAGATGATTATTGGTGCTGGGACATTTTGTAGCAAATACCTTCCACTTAAGATTCACAAATCAGATTTTGGAACACCCTCAGCAGTTTTTGCTTCTGGGAAGGCACCAGGCTGATGAATCCCTGCTTTCTAACGGCTTCAAATTTTGTTAGAAAGTTTCTTTTCTGGCCAATTTCAGTATCGAGGCCTTAAGCACCACCTGAGGCAGGCAAGGGCTGCCCTGCCCTCCTCAGGCACCTCACTCAGGTACCACCCTTCCCTCCCTCTCCTGAGAACCCGCAGGACAAATTGCGTTTGTCTGCTGCGAACACTGTGAACGAAATTTCTGCTCCATCTCCTCATTTTCACCCCATTTCCCCTCCCCTCCAGATCCTGACGGCAGGCTGGGACGAGCTCGAGTGCCACCGGGTGTTTAACTTCCTCTGGGAGCTGAGCAACTTGGCCAGGAAAGTGCAGACAGTCGTCAGCAGCAAACCAGGTAACTCGGAGCAGCCAGCAGCCCCCAAAATCCCAAACGTGCCGGCCCGGAGAGGGCAGGAAATGGCTCCTGATTGCTGCAAACAGAATGTGGGTGGGATTGAGGGGGGTTTGGCTCGGCTTAGCCCGGGTTCCTGACTCTGCTGTGTGTTCTGTGGGCATCCCACAGCGAGTTCTTGGCCTTCACCTCGATGGACACGGCTGTTTTCTCCTCACCAAGAGCAGAGAGAATTGCTTTTGTCTCTGCAGTGAAGAGATTTGTCTTGAGAGGCCTTTGGATCGTTCCATTGTCAATCCAAAGCGTCAGTTGTGTCTCTACATCAGGGATTTGGAACTTTCCTGCTCTAGGCCGGTGAAATCAGTGGGAAAGGAGCTCAATTAGAAATAAAATGATGCAGTAAAAAGTGAGGTTTAGCATTTCTGAACCCCGACACTGACGGGACAAAGGCCTCTCAAGAAATTCTCCCATTTCCCAACACAGAACAGGGAATTTCTGTGGAACGCTTCATCCACAGCCGTACCACCCTTCCCACATCGCCAAAACCCAGAAACCAAACCCCACAGCCTGTGGAGGCTCCCAGAGGGTGCATCCACAGATCCCACGGCCCGAACGAGGGCAAAGCACCAAAACCACCCAGACTCGGGCAGCAAGAAATGAAAACTGACTTTAAAAACCCTAAGAAAACCCCCCCTTTCCCTTGCTGTGAAGGAGCGATGGTTTGTACGGAGCGAGGCTCAGGAATTCCTGACCCCAGCCCGTTTCCCAGGCAGCGCCCGCAGGCTGGAGCTGCGGATCCGCCTCTACTGCCGGGGGGTGCTGCTGTCACCGGGGAGCCACCGCAGCGACTCCGCCTTCTGGCTCACGCGCATCCTCAAGCCCTGGCCCATGGTCAACCAGGCCCGCCTGCTCTACATCATCTTCGGGCCCGTGTCCTCCCTCGATGGTGAGCACAAAGGGCGGGCCCCAGCGAGGAGATTTCCTTGCAGGAAACATCCCCCCCCCAGAAATGTGATTGTGTTGGAACGATGGAACCGTGGAATGGGGTGGGTTGGGAGGGACCTTGAAGCCTATCCAGTGCCACCCCTGCCATGGGATGCCTTCCACTAGCCCAGGGTGCTCCCAGCCCTGTCCAGCCTGGCCTGGGACACTTCCAGGGATGGCGCAGCCACAGCTCCTCTGGGAATTCCATTCCAGCCCCTCCCCACCCTCACAGGGAGGAATTTCTTCCTCAAACCCAATCTAAAGCTGCCCTCTGTCAGTGTGAAGCCATTGCATTGCCTAGGAAAAAATTGTTCTGCTCAAGCAGACATGACTAACATACATAAAAATATGTATGTATAAAATATAAATGATAAAATAATTTCAAATTAAATTTATTTATTTAAAATAGAATATGTAAATTATATATATAGACACACCCACACAGATAGTTACAATTCAAGTGAAGAAATTAAGTGACACCTCTGTTCATTTAAGCAGGGGCTTGGGGTAACCTTAAATCTATCTCACAGAAGCACCCATTCCCTGAAGGAAAAAATTTCTTCACTTAATTATTAAACCTGAGTTTCCTTAAGTTTGACTCACGCTGCAACCCCCACTGAAATGACAGATGGGAAAGAATCACAAAGCCTCGGTGGTGTCAGCTGAATTCCCCTCCTCTGCCCCGGCTGTGAGACTCAGTTTAGCAACTTTCTTGTCTAAAAGATGTCACTTCATAGCAGCTGTGGTTGATGTATCGCTCAGGACACGTGGTCTGGCAGAAAATGATAGAAGGACCGACAGATGAGACCAGTCTGAAGGGTTTAGCTGATGCAATTAAGCTGCTGTATGGTACAGAAGCTAGAGAATGGACAGCAGATGATGTTATCAGCCTTGTGGATGAGCTGTCAGGTGTGTTTTTGCCTTTATCATTAATCCATGGGATTACAGATCCTCACGTCCTCCAAACCCAGCTGCGTGCTGCAAAATTCCTCACAGCAGCTGTGGCTTGGGTGGAAAAGTCACCACGCTGGGAAGCCAGGCTGGGATGAGAGAAAGTCCCTTACACATCCAGGCTGTCTTTCCCCACGGAGAAATGCTTTAAGAATCCATGGAGACCTTTAAAACTCAAATCTTGCCTTGAATTATTGAGGAAGCGTTGTCCAAACATGGAGTTCGCTCAGGCAAAATTCTCCTGAACAGTTTTAACAGCTACACTGAGAGTTTTGGCTGAGGTTGTGCCACAGAGCTGGTGTGGAGAGCTCTGATTACTGCTGGCAGGGATTATTTGTGCCATTTCACTGCTCCTCTTTTTGCTCAGAGGTGACTGAAATCCTCTCTCTCTCTCTCCATCATTCCAAAGTGGTTCCCCAGGAGTGGCTGATGGAGAACAACGCTCGGCTCCTCCTCCTGAGTGGGAACAGCATCTGCTTCACCTTCCTGGCCAGCAAAGCTGTGAATGGCAGAGCTGTGGAGCTGGCCAGACTCATGGTCTTCATGGCTCTGGTGAGTACAACTCAGCCTCTTTGCCCCCAAATTTGCTGTCTCAGGCTGGAAAATCTTCCCCACCCGCTCCCACACACCAGGAATAAATCCAGCCAGAAGCTGGGTGCTCTTCCACCTTCTTTGCTCCCTGTGCAGCACGTCCCTGGAAGCTGGCAAGCCTTGAGGAGAAGCACCACCAGCAAGAGGTTCAGAATTCCCTGAATTCAGCTGGCCTTGGACGCTGCCAGGGATCCAGGGGCAGCCACAGCTGCTCTGGGCAGCAAAAATAACCAATCAAGTGTCATAATTGGGAAGAAATAGTTATTTAAAATTACTCTCTTGCTAAGAGATTCCTGGTGCCGTGGCTGGTGAAACCAAGAGTGTTTTAAAATCTGTCCCACCTCTGTGTCCTTGTCACAAGCCCTGATTTTCCAGGCCATGGCACAACTGATCCAGAACCAACAGTGAATGCTACGATTTGATCTTGCATCACAAAAGGTGTGGTTTTTATCCTTCCTTTGCCATCCAGGTGTGTGAGAAGGACCTGTACTGCATGGACTGGGCAGTGAAGATGATGCAGAAGGTCTGCAAGGTTTTCAGCACTCCCTGGGAGAGAAACAACTTCCTGCAGTGCCTGGAGAACACCTTTGCTCGCATGCTCATGGACATGCTGCAGGCAGTGCTGGCCGGTAAGGCTCGGCCTGCGGGGCTGGGCCAGCTCCTGGATCAGGTTCTGGAGCTGCCCAGGGCATCCAGGAACAGCCTGGCCTTCCCTCCCTCCCCAGGCAGGACAGTCCTGCAGAGCCTGAGGGTTTTGATAACGTAAAACCACAGAATTCCAGAATGGTTTGGGTGGGAAGGGACCTTAAAGCTCATCCCGTCCCACCCCTGCCATGGGCAGGGACACCTCCCACTGTCCCGAGTGGCTCCAATCCCCATCCAACCCGGCCTTGGACACTGCCAGGGATCCAGGGGCAGCCACAGCTTCTCTGGGCACCCTGTGCCAGGGCCTCCCCACCCTCCCAGGGAAGGATTCCTTCCCAAAATCCCCTCCCGAGTCCATTTCTCCGTCTGTAAAAGAGCAGCAGTGATCCCTGGATCTGTAAGGTTCTGGAATCCCAGAAGGATTTAGGTTGGAAGGGACCTCAAAGCTCATCCCATTCCACCCCTGCCATCCCTGATGCTGATCCCTGGACAGGTCTTTCACTGCCTCATAAAGCAAATCCAAATCCAAGTAAATACAAGGAGCAGACGATTTTTGGAGCAGAATCATGGAATGGTTTGGGTTGGAAGGACCTTAAATCCCATCAAGCCCCATGGGCAGGGACACCTCCCACCATCCCAGGCTGCTCCAAGCCCTGTCCAACCCGGCCTTGGACACTTCCAGGGATCCAGGGGCAGCCACAGCTTCTGTGGGCAACAAAAATAACCAATCAAGTATCATAATTGGGAAGAAATACTTATTTTAAATTACTTCTCTTGCTAAGAGATTCCTGGTGCCGTGGCTGGTGAAACCAAGAGTGTTTTAAAACCCATCCCACCAGAAACCTGGGCCCAAGGCCCCTTTGGGCTGAGCCTAAACCTGCTCCAGCTGCAGCTGCTGCCCTGCTGGAGCCTCAGGTGGAGCTGAGCTGGAGCGAGGAACACCCTGCTCAGCTCAGACAGCTCCTTGTCCTGATACACAGTGGTTCTTGTCTGTCTCTGTGGCCAGGCTGGTGGAGGAATCTGGGAGAGATCCTCATGTGTTCCCTCCCAGCTGTGCTGCCATCAGGCTGGGGATAAATCCCAGCACACAGCACAGGCTGCTGCTTCCCTCTGCGGAGAGCTCTGCCTGAGGAAGATTCACCTCCGGGGATTAACTGGGTACAGTCTTTAGTTTCACTCCTCCTTTTCCGTGGTTTCTGTGCCCTGGCAGGGGAGCGGGACGAGGAGGACAGCAGCTTCCTGAACCTCTTCCACCTGGTGAATGCACAGGCCAGCTTCCACAAGGAAATCCTCTACCTGGCCGTGGGCAACAGCAGCAGCACCACCTGAGTTCCATGGACCCCCTCCTCCATTCCTGCTGGATTTCTCTTCCTTTCTCTTTGAACATTTGCAAAGAAATATCCGGTTATTCCTTCAGTTCCTGTCCCAGTAAGAGCTGGAGTGGCAGAAGTTGGGACCACCCGTGTCAGTCCAGCCGAGTGAGCTCACGGAGGGCTTGGGGAGTGGAATTCCCACCCGTGTGCTCTGCTCCTCCAGGGAAGAGGGCTGGGGCCTCTCCGTTGGGAACACGAACTGCGTTCTTTTCCCACCGTGCGCCTTTGCACGCACAATAAAAACGGCGTGGTTTCCATGTTTGATGTGCAGACACCGAGTGAAGCTCGTGTTATCTCAGCCCAGAACCCAAAACATTCTGACCTCTGCAATTTGTTTTCTCTTGGGAATCGGAGGAGAAAGGGAGGGACGGGATTTGAGGAGCTGCGTTTTTCCAGCTTGCCGGGGGAGGTCTCTAACTCAGGCTCTGGGGCAGAAATGCCATTTGTAAGTTCAGCTTTAGCTAAAGGTGGTTTCTGAAAGCAATCCCAGTGCTTTGATCAATCAAGGCATTTCTTTCCTCTCAATCTCCAGGTTTTTATAGAACAGAAGAAACTTCAAATCTCTCCCCCTGCCCCGGGTACCGACTGTTGAAGTGTTTTAGGATTTAGCCGAGTTGAAGACCCCCATTAACCACATTCAATTAGAACACTGGTTCATTAAATGAGTAAATGTTTGCTGCTTAGAGGAGGGTTTGATTTTCTGCTCTGTTGCCTTCCAGACAGACCCGTGTGATGGCAATAAAAGGCGCTCACGCTCCGTGTGCTGCTTGCAGCCTCCAGGTTACTGAGGAGCCGCTTTCCCCGCCCGAATATTCCCTTTCCAAACTTCTCGGGCTTCCTTCAGCACCAGCTTTTCCCACATTTACCTCGGGAAGTGCGGGAACAGCTGAAGCGGGACCGATTTATCTCAGCTGCCCCCACCTGCTCCCATCGGCAACAACCTGGAAGCAGCTCGGGAACTGCTCTGAAGTTTGCGCGCTAAAAATCCTCGCGACCTTTGTGGAATAGACAATTCCAGGCAGGATTTTACTCCTGGATATCCATTGGTCCTTGCGGGTGCCGGTAGATGGCAGAGGTGAAACCTTCCCTGAGCGCGGCAGCTGCTGGAAAATGCTGGGAACATCCCTTTTCTCCCCTGGCTGTCTCAAGGTGATGTTTAAGGGCGCTGCAACGCCGCGGTTGTGCTGTGATTTCTGAAGGGAGAGAAATTCCAGGCCCTGCTTTCCACTCAAGGAACCGAACGGGTCCGGGCTGGTCCCCAGAGAACCCAAAACACGAGGAGAAAACACACTCGGAGTGAGAACAGCGACGGGAAAACGCCGCCGAGGCGGAATCTCCAGCCCAGCTCCTCGTCTCTCCCTTTTATCCTGAGGAATCGCTCCCGATGAATAATCCCGGCAGATGGGAGCAGGAGAAGGGAGCAGAGCCCGGCGCTTTGTGTGCCCCTGTCCCGCCGTGTCCCGGGTCATTCCCGGCCCCGGGGCCGCAGCGGCCGTAAATTCCAGCCGGGCACAAGGGGGGCCTTTATGGGAGCGCAGCCGCACGGGAAAAGGGAGCTCTTTGATTCCCTGGAGCAGCCGGCGGGGCTGGAATGTCAGCACGGCGCTCCTCATCAATTATTGACGGCTTTATTAATTGTCGTTAACTGCCCCGGCTCTGGCTTTCAGGGAGAGCTTGCTGACGGTTTTTGCCTTATTTCCATCAAAATTCCCAAAGGATTGAAGCCCAATCCCGCCCTTGTGGCGCTTCCCTGCCCGGTTTGGGACGAAGTGGGACATGACACCAGCCCTGCACCCTCCTTTTCCAATTCCCCCTTGGATCAGCTCTCACAATCAAACACCGAGGAGGGTCCGGGTCCAGAGGAGCTGGGATGGGGGTACTTGAGAAAAGGGAGATTTCCCTTCTGCTGCCAGATTTTAACTGCTGAAACTGTGGCTTCCAATCCCTTTTCCCACCCCTCTTCACCTTCCAGCACGGAGCTGGCCCGTTTGGGGCCTGCAGGAAAGGGTTGTCCTGCCGAGCTGGCAGCTCTGTGGGGCCTGGGAGTCAGAGAAAAGGATCGTTCCTGGTTTCACACTCGGCTGAGTTTCCATTCCACGCATTCCTCCTCACTCGCTCTCCCCTCAACCCCGCAGATGTCGGCTCCACACGCGGCCTGGGGAGGGGAGGTTATTGAGAACATGACTTATGCCTGCAGAAATTCCTCCCGGAATATTTCCGGCTCCTGATTCCCGGCTATATTTGGTGCTGGAGCGAGGGAGCAGCGCTCCCTCACCTCCGGGGCTCAGCGGGAGGGATCGCCCCGGGCGGCTCCAGGAACACGCTCGGGGTGAAATCCCCAGCTTGGAGTTTCTCTCGGGAGTTTTACTGGCAGGAAATCGCGGAGTCAAGCGTTGACCTTGCAGCACTGACCACATCCAGCATTCCCAGGCTCTGAAATCCCTCTTTTTTTTTATCCTGTGAGCACCCTCTCCTGAAAATCTCACCAGCCCATTCCAGCATTTCCTGCTCTCCCTGGATCCCGTTCTCTCACTCGGTTGTGTGGTGGTTCCATGGGTAACTGAAGGGGCACAAAGTTTTTCCCGTTATGGATATTTCGGGTGTTTGTTGCTTAAAAAACCAAAAAAAAACCCCAAAACCCCCTGGGAGACACCAGGAATATGAAAATTTTGCCTTCTAGGAGAGTGAAATTTTCAGTCACTGCCCGTGAGTGGTGGTGGGAGGGCAGAGGTTGATGCAGGGCTTCGTAAAAGGACAGGAAAAATCCTTCTGATGCCCCAAACACCTCCCCAGGCCTCTCCGAGCAGGGGGAAAACGAAGCCCTGAAACGTTCTTTCCATCCCACAGGAGTTTCCATCGTGTTAAAAACGTTCCTTTTCCCATCCAAGGCCTCCTGGAGCTTCCCCAAACACCAGAGAGGGACCCGAGTGAGGGACGGGGACGCTCAGGGACCCTCCAAATGGGAGAGGCTGGGGAGGACCCCACCCTGCCTGGAGCTGGGACCCCTCCCCGGGGACTGCTGCTCGTGCTGGGGGACGCAGGGGTGCCTCAGCCTGGATTTCCCATCTCTCAGCATTCCCGGGATGCCCCGGATCCCTGTGCACCCACGGAGTTTGCGCCTGGAGCCGCGCGTCCCCCATCCCCATCCCCGCGGCGACACCAGCAGCCATGTTCCCTCTCCGGCGTCATCCCTCTTTATTCCGCTCCCTGAACATTGCTCATTAAAAATAGAAGCGATTTCCTAAAATTAAACCCAAACGAGCGACCTCGGGCGCGCTCGCGCCGAGGGGACAGGACAGGAAGGGGGGACAGGACCCTTCGCATCCCCCTGGGGACACCGCGTGCGTCACCGGGAGCATCCCGGGCCCTGACAGCGGGAAGGACACAGGTCCTGGCAGCGGGAATAACCCAGATCCTGGCAGCGGGAATAACCCAGATCCTGGCAGCGGTGCCCTCCTCTGTCCCCCTCTTCCTTCCCCGGCTCCGCGACCGCTCCGTGCTCCGCGCTGGGCTCGCAGAGGTTAACGCTGTTCCAGAAGGCTCCGAGGGACGCGCACCGGGCGGAGGCTGCGGGAGAGAAAGGAGAGGCTGTGGCAGAGAAAGGGAGAGGAGAGGCCGGTGTGAGCCGGGCCCGGAGCTGCGGAAGCCGCGGGGATGGAGCAGCTCCGTGCGGGAGCCGAGGGGATGGAGCAGCTCCGTGCGGGAGCCGCGGGGATGGAGCAGCTCCGTGCTGGAGCCGAGGGGATGGAGCAGCTCCGTGCGGGAGCCGCGGGGATGGAGCAGCTCCGTGCGGGAGCAGCGGCCGCAGCCCCCCCTCATCCCGGGACACCCCTTTGGCTCCTTGGGAATGACGCAGCCGGGATCCCGCCCGGCTTCTCCCCGGAGCTGTTCCGTTTCTCCCCCTCTCGGGAACAAAAGCAGCCGGCTCGTGCTGCGGAGAGCGGCTTTTCCGAGCGGGCTGATGGATCCGGCCGGGAGAACCCGGCAGCCGCACAATGGCCGGGGCTCCGTGGCCTGGTGTAAAATCACCCCCGGTGCCCCCCTTCCAGCCCGGGCAGCCAAAGCCAACAGCACCGACCCCAAATCTGCCCCCTGTCCCCCCTCCCCGCGCATTCCTCCCCAGAAATTCACACCTGGTGGGGCGAGGGGCTCTCCTGGCCGCCGCTCGGATGGCGAGGCTGCCGCTGAGCCGCATCTTCCGCAGCGGCTCCCTAGAGCATGTAAATGATGTAGGACAGGATCACCAGGCCGATGATGGCGAAAAACATCAGGATGAAGATGTCCAGCATGGTGAGGGAAGGAGGGAGGGAGGGAGGGAGGGAGGAGGCGGCGGGACAGGCGCTGCCGGGCAGGGACTGCCGGGCTCCGGGCTCCGGGCAGGGCTCCGGGCTCCGGGCAGGGCTCCGGGCTCCGGGCAGGGCTCCGGGCTCGGCTGCTGGGCAGAGCCGCCGCTGCGTCCTCCCCTCCCCGCCCGAGCGCAGCTCGCTCCGCTCAGGACGCAGAGACGATGCCGGAGCTGACGGAGCCGCTTTCCAGCGGGCAGGAGGGCGATGAAGCGATAAACACGGGCGGGCAGCCGGGCTCAGCCCAGCCCCGCGGCCCGGGGCCGGCTCTCCCTGCGGGGGGGTTGTTCTGCCCCTGCTCCTTCCCTCTCAAAGCGCTCCCCACTCCAGGGGGAGCCCACCGGGATATGCCCCCCACGTCCGCAGCCGGGACCGGGCCCATCCTCTGGAGAAAGGAGGGAAAATGAGCGCTGGCCGTGGCAAAGCCACACCAGGACCCTGAATCACCTTCCCCGGTGCTCCTGGGGTGCCCCAGCACCGCCCTTGGTCACACACGGAGCCGCTTTGTTTTCCTGGCTGTTTTGACCGGCGCTGTTGATAAACAACATCCCGCCCTCCACACCCGCCAGGTTTTTGTTCCCCCACTGTTTAAAACCCTGCTGAAAACCCCACCTGCTGAATTCCCAGCGCTCCATGGAAACCCCTCGGCTGCAGTCGGGCTCCAAAACACATCCCTGGGCTTTCCAACAGCAGGGGATGAGCCAAGGAGCTGCAGCCCAGGTGCATCCCCAGGGATGCCAGCGCGTCCCAGCCTCAGGCGAGATGAAAACCCCAGCCCTGGAAGCCTCCCCTCATCCCAAGGAGGCAGGAAACCGGCCGGAAAAGCGGCCGCAATCAAAGCCAGCACAATCAGCAGGTAAAAATTAAACTTTTATTTCCAATCCGAGTAAACCGGGAAGAGAATCGGTCGGGTTCTTCCATTCCGTGGGGGTTTTTATAATTTTTTTTTTTTTTTGGATAAAAAGGCCGAGTAACATTTTTTTCTTTTTTATTATTGGTGGGTGCTCAACCCAGGAAGGAGGACACAAGGACAAAACCCCAATCGAGCGACGGATCCCGAGGAAAAACACGTTCTAAGCTCAGCACTGAGACGCCACCGGGGAAGCTGGGACGGACGAGGTCTATTTTACACGTGATGAGAAGCAATTATTCAGCTTTTTTAATTGTTCTTCTTCCTTTTTTTTTTTTTTTTGT
>VZTE01005590.1:72661-85147 GCA_013397775.1 Eulacestoma nigropectus
TGGACTATGGGATTGCCCGTACTATGGGATTTTGCAGACAATGGGGTTTTGCAGAGTTTAGGGTGGGTCCCCGTGCACTCTCCCCCAGCCAACCCTTTTTCCCCTGGGCTCTCTCCCAGTGGCAGATTTATCCCAAAAGGGCCGGACCAGCATTTTCCCCCTGGGGACAAAGCCATTCCAGGCCCGCACAGGATTTCAGGACAGACCTTTCCACGTCCCCAAGCAGCCCCCAGGGCCCCATTATCCCCGGAAAAGCTGCTGGCTCTGCTCCCAGGGCGCCAGAGGGACGGGAAATGCTCCGGAGCAGCCCTGCCAGCCCCCCTTGTCCCCAGCACGTGGGGACCCCCAGGCTGCGGCCCTAAACAACCCCAAATCCACCCTCCTCACCCCGAACCCACCCGGCAGCGGGGCTGGGAAGGACAAGAGTCAGTTTTACCCAAGCACCAGATCAGCGACTGCTCGGGGGGTTCCGATAATCCCCGTTTGGATGAATCTGATTAGAGGGGAGGCCACACCGGCAGCTCCGGCTCCTTCCCGGTACCTCTGCCAAGAATTCCCACCGGGATCCAGTGCCGAGGCCGGGACTGCACCCAGCCCGCGGCTGCTGCGCAGAAATTCCTGCAGTAAAACCCCACTAACGGTGAAATCTGATTTTCTGGGAGGCTCCTGAGCTCGCCAGGAGGAGCAGGACACTGCCGGGGACAAGAGGGAACGGCCCCAGGTTGTGCCAGGGGAGGTTTAGGGTGGGATTCCAGGGAAAATTGGCTCACTGGAAGGGCGGGCAGGCACTGGGACAGGGAAGTGGTGGAATAAATCCCTGGAAGTGTCCAAAACCATGTGGGACACCGGGATTTGGCGGTGACAGAGCAATGCTGGGAGAATGGTTGGACTCTGATCTCGGGGGGCTTTTCCAGTGCTGGTGATTCCAGAATTCCAGAGGATCCAACACCAGCAGCATTTTGTGCCCAGGTGCCGTGAGGAGCTGCTGGCGGAGCTGGGGCTTAATTAATCCATGAATCCATTAAGAGCAGCCCCTGGGCTCTGGGGACCAGCCCTGAGCTCGTCTCCTGCCCGAGTTCCTGCTCCTGGAGCCCTTCCTGGAATCCTGGAGCCCTTCCTGGAATCCTGGAGCCCTTCCCCGAGCTCCTGGGGAGCCACAGCCTGGCTCGGACCGAGGTCAGAGGAAACGAAGCCACTTTGGGAGCTCAAACAGCTCCAGCCCTGAGCGAGCCGGGCTGGGGAAGGGGGCCCTGGGTGGGCTTTGGGGTCCCTTCCGACCCAAACCATCCCAGGATCCTGGGAGATCCCAGACCAGGAATTCCCCCCGGGAAGGCACAGAGCATTCCCAGCCCCGCGAGGTGATTCCCGTCAGCTCCGCCCGGCGTTTCTACAAACCCAGAGGGGTTTCCCTGCACTTTTCACCGATATTCCCGATGTGAACATCCCCCAGGAAGGGCAAAGGCTCCTCTGGAGCCGCTCAGCCGCAGCCCGGAGCTCCCGGAGCATCCTCGCCCAGCCGGGATCGCCCCATTGCCATGGCAACCGCATCCCTGCCCCGGGCATGCTGATAACGCTCGGGAGGAGATCAGGCCCCAGCAGCCACCGCCGGATGCGGGAGGAGGGAAGCCCCAGCCACGGCGAGGGCTGGGAAGCACCGAATTCCATCCCTGTGGAGCTCAGGGAAGCTGGGAAGCCGCGGGAGGAGGAGGAGGAGGATGAGGGAAAAACAAAAATAACCTGGAAAACAACAACCGGCCCGGCTGGATTGAACACGACGCTGTGTCCTGCTCCAGCCCGGCTCGGGAGAGCAGGAGACAGCCAGGGATGAAGCTGGAATTAGGTTTCCTTTGGATTTTGAGGAAATCTCCCAAGGATTTGAGGCGGCTTTTGCTCAGCCCTGAGTGAACAGGCGGGAGGGATCTGTCTGCGCCGGGCGTGGGATGAACGGCAGGAATTTGGGATTTCCCCTGGGATCAGGCTCTGCTCTCCCCTCCAGCTCCATGGGGAAGGGGCGTTTCAGTCCTTAGGGAATTCCAAATTCGGGATCCCCCCTGGGATCAGGCTCCACTTTTCCCTCAGCTCCATGGGGAAGGGGCGTTTCAACCCTCAGGGAATTCCGAATTCGGGATTCCCTCCCCGGGATCAGGCTCCGCTTTTCCCCCCAGCTCCTGGGAGCTGCTCTCTGGGGGAAGAGGCGTTTCAGTCCTCAGGGAATTCCGAATTCGGGATCCTCCCCCGAGATCAGGCTCTGTTTTTACCCCAGCTCCATGGGGAAGGGGCCTTTCAGTCCTTAGGGAATTCCAAATTCGGGATCTCCCCCCTGGGATCAGGCTCCGCTTTTCCCCCCAGCTCCCGGGAGCTGCTCTCTGGGGGAAGAGGCGTTTCAGTCCTCAGGGAATTCCGAATTCGGGATCCTCCCCCGAGATCAGGCTCTGTTTTTACCCCAGCTCCATGGGGAAGGGGCATTTCAGTCCTTAGGGAATTCCAAATTCGGGATCTCCCCCCTGGGATCAGGCTCCGCTTTTCCCCCCAGCTCCCGGGAGCTGCTCTCTGGGGGAAGAGGCGTTTCGATCCTTAAGGAATTCCGGGCCGGAGGAGGGGGGTTCCCGCTGCCCCAGCCCCACACAGGGAGGGGAAAACCCCCCCTCCCCTGCATGGGAATCAGCACCGGAGCCGCCAGCGATAAATTAAACCTTAATGAGGAGGCGGGGAGGGAACTGATTGCCCTGGGAGGCAGCGGCCGCGTGGGAACGGGGCGAGGACGGGCTCAGCCCTCCTCGTGTGGGGGTCTCCGGGGGAGCAGACCCCGTTTTCCCTCTCCCACAGCCAAAACCGCGTCTGGAGCAGAGCTGGGGGTCCCCAGAGCCCCCCCCAGAACTCGGTTTGGGCAGGGGAAGCAGAGAGGGGAGGGAGGTTTTTACTCCACCTGCCCCAAGCAGAGCGAGCCAAACCCACCCTAAAACCGCCAGAGAGCGTCCCCAGCCGCAGGGAGCGGTGCCGAGGGCTTCCCGAACGGGAATCAGCAGGAATTCTGCGCCCACGGAGCTCAGAGGCCGCGCAGGGAGAGGCTTTTTGCCAGCGTCGGGCTCTACCCCCCATAACGCACCCGCCCTTCGCTCCCTGTCCTGCGGAAAATCCCGGATTTATCCCAACAGGGAACAGAGCCGTGCCAGGGGAAGACGGAATCCCAAAGGTCCTTAGGAAAAGTCGCCGGCACGAGAGGAGAACCGGGGGGAAGCCGCCTGGATCCGCCCCTCTCCCGACACGCGGCGAGGAAATCATCAAACCCACGCAGCGCCGGCGCTGACATCCGCGTAAAGTCTGCTGCTGGGGAGCAGCTCCGCAGGCAAAACTTCCCGGAATAACCGGGATTCGGGGAACCAAGAGCTCCTGAGGGCCGCCCGAGGTGCCCGCAGCTCCCGGGGGATGGCGCGGCAGGATCCCGTTCCGGCAGGAGCAGCGGGGTGTTTTCCCTGCCGGAGGGGGAAGCAGGATGGGATCCAGGTTTCGGTGGGTGTTGGGAATGCTGGGTTTGGTGATGCTGCGGTGCTCAGGGTGGGGGTTGGAGCTCCAGCATCCCACGGCTGCGCCGGCAGCAGCCAGACACGGATTATCCCAAGGATTGGTGGAGAGGAGCTTGGAGAGCTTGGGAGTGGAGCCGACAGAGAGGCAGGGGGGATCGGCCTGGGAGCCTCGGGGTCTGTCCTCACTGCTGGCATCATCCATCCCTTCATCCATCCATTCCTTCATCCCTTTATCCATCCATCCCTTCATCCATCCATCTATCATCCCTTCATCCATCCCTCCCTTCATCCATCCCTTCGTCCCTTTATCCATCCATCCCTTCCTCCCTCCCTTCATCCATCCACTCCTTTATCCATCCATCCCTTCATCCATCCACTCCTTCCCTTCATTCATCCATCATCCCTTTATCCATCCATCCATTCCTTCATCCATCCCTTCATTCATCCATCCCTCCCTTTATCCATCCCTCCACCCCTCCCCTGCCCGAGCGGAGCCCGGATCCCTGCTGGAATCGCTGTCCCACTGAGCCCAGGGCCCCACAGGGACGGAGCAGCGGAGGCTCCGGGTGCTCCCTGCCGGGGAAGGGGCAGGAAAACCCCTCCCGGAGCTGCAGCTCCGCAGGATCTCCCTGATCCCTCATCCTCATCCTCAGCACCACTCCAGCACAGCAAATTAAACACCAAAACCTCTACAAAATGGATTTTTGGGAGCAGCTGGGCCCTGGACACACGAGTCTTGCCCGTCCCTCGTATCCAGGTTTTCCCCACTTTTCATCTGGAGAAGCCTCAGAATTCCCTGGATTCTTCCACTTTCGGTTCAAAGCGCTCAGGCCAAGAGCCCGGCCCAGCCCCGAGTGCCACTTCCAGGGAGCCACCAGTCCTCCCAGTGCCCAGCTGGAGCCAAGGAGGGGCCAGCGAGGGGGGTGGGCACCGTCCCATCTGCCACCAAGCCATTCCCACCCGCCGGCACCGGGAACCGGCCCCAAAGGCTTCTCCCGGATTTATGGCTGGGGGAATGTCGGGGCTGGAGGAAGCCCAGCCCTCTTCCTCCTGCTCTCCCGAAGAAAGAAACTCGGGAATTTGGCAGGGGGCCACGGCTGGAACAGAGAGGACCCTGTGCTGAGGCGTGTTCGGAAAAGCAGCCTCTCCCCTGCCAGGACAAACGTTGCTTTTCCACCCCTTTCTCCGGGGACAGAGGACGTCGTCCCTCCACTCCAACTCCAGCAAATTTGGGACGGGTGGGCTCTTCCCGGGATGTTTCCCCAGCCAGGCACACCTCGCCTGGAGCTTCTGATTTCCCAGGATACTCCTGGGAGCAGCTGAGAAGGAACCGACCCCAAAGCCAAGCCTGGAGCTTTCCCTTCTCTCCGCATCCCGGGGCATTGCAGCACCCCCCCGGAAAATCCAGGGCTTCCCGCTGCTCCCACTTCCCTTTGCTTCAAGGCAAGGAAAAGGGGAAGAACAAAGGATTTCGGGCAGTTTCTGTGCTCCATCCCGAGCATCCAGAGCTGCCCCGGGAAGGGTTAAAGCAGCAGCAGCATCAAAGGGAGCCCCGAGAGAGAGGGGGGGGGGGTGAGAAAACCGAGACTGGGGCCGAGGTTGCGCAGACTCCTCGGAATGTCAGGAATTTCCCATTATTATCCCACTTCCCTTCCAGCGGCCTGGAGGGAGAGCAGGAGCACAGGACCCCACGTTCCACGCGGGCCGGGGGGAGAAAGCTTTGGATCAGGGACACTCCAGAGAGAGGGGGGCTCAGCTCTGCCAGGCTGCCCTGCCCCAAATCATCATTCCCGAACCCAGAGCCCACCTGGACACATTTCCCCTCCTCGCAGGACTCCAGAAGTTGCCGGTTTTCCCCCTAAAAGTTGGGAGCTCCGACGGTGCTGTTCCCTCCCCTTCCCCCTCACAAAAAACCCCATTTATTTGCAACCAGTCATTTGCCGTTTCCCAACCCGCTGCCAAGCCTGGTGAGATCCCGGGAAATGCCGTTCCCTGGCAGAACTGGAACGTTACAAGTCTCTCCCGAGTCCAGCTGAATTCCTGGACTTTGGACAAGCCCCGGTCACCAGCGACACCCAACCCCAGCAACAACCACCTGTAAAAGCCACCGAAGTGGGAGGGTTTGGCCAAGGTCTCAGCCATAACCGGGAAATGGAGATCAAATTAGGGATATTGGGAAGGAATTCCTCCCTGGGAGGGTGGGGCAGGCCCTGGCACAGGCTGCCCCTGGATCCCTGGAAGTGCCCAAGGCCACGTTGGATTTGGCTTGGAGCGCCCTGGGATAATGGAAGGCGTCCCTGCCCACGGGACTGGATGGGATTTAAGGTCCTTTCCCACCCAAACCATCCTGGAATTCCACGGCTCCAACACCCATCCCACAGGGATGTTGTCAGGATCAGCACTTTCAAAGCACCCTGCGAACAGAGCACCCCGTTCCAGCGCTAAGCAATTAATTACGTTAATTATATTCCCCAATTTTCCTTCTAAGAGCTGCCCGTGCATAAGGAGCAGCTACAAAAATCGGATTTCCAACGTCCCTTTTAGATATTAAGAAATATTTGGGGTCCACAGAGCTTGGGGCTGGCCAGGAAAAGGGAGCACGACTTGGGGGCCTTCTTGATGAGGAGGAAAAAAAGGTTGGAAGGGAACATCCAGTGCTCAGGAAAAGGCAGAAAGGCCCAGGAAAAAGGGCCCAGGGGGGAAAAAAAAAAGGCCCAGGGAAAAAAAGGGCCAAAAGGAAAATAAAAAACCAAAGTGAAAAAAAAGGCCCAGGAAAAAGGACCAGAGGAAAAAAAGGGCCCAGGGGAAAAAAAGGCACCAGGGGAAAAAAAGGCACCAGGGGAAATCAGGCCCAAAGGAAAAAGGGCCCAAAAAGGGGAGAAAAAGGGCCCAAAAAGGGGAGAAAAAGGGCCCAAAAAGGGGAGAAAAAGGGCCCAAAAAGGGGAGAAAAAGGGCCCAAAAAGGGCACCAACCCCTCTGATTTCCTCCTCTTCAAGGGGACACGGATCAAGATCAGCTCCAGGTCAACGCCCGCCTGCTTTGGAATTTTATTCCCCTCCTGCCTGCCCAGGCTGGACCTGGAGGGCGGCCACCAGCTGGCACCAAAACCTGGAAAGCCCTGCTTTAACACCAGTGTTAACTGGTTTAATACCGGTATTAACTGGGGGTGTGACCCTGCTTTAACACCAGTGTTAACTGGTTTAATACCGGTATTAACTGGGGGTGTAAGCCTGGCTTAACACCAGCGTTAACTGGTGGAGTGACCCTTGGTTTGATACCAGTGTTAACTGGTTTAATACCAGTATTAACTGGCAGTGTAAGCCTGGTTTAACACCAGTGTTAACTGGTTTAATACCGGTATTAACTGGCGGTGTGACCCTGCTTTAACACCACCATTAACTGGTTTAATACCAGTATTAACCAAAGGTGTGACCCTGGTTTAACAGCAGTGTCAAGTGGTTTAATACTGGTATTAACTGGGGGGGGTTTCCCCTGGTTTAATACCAGTATTTACTAGTTGAATACCAGTATTAAATGGGGATGTGACCCCTGGTTTAACACCAGTCTTAACTGGTTTAATACCAGCATTAACTGGGGGTGTAACCACAGTTTAACACTGGTACTAACTGGTTTAATACCAGTATTAACCAAGGGTGTGATGGTGTGACCCCTGGTTTAATACCAGTGTTAACTGGGAGTATAACTCTGGTTTAACACCAGTGTTAACCAGTTTAACACCAGTATTAACTGGGGGTGTAACCCTGGTTTAACACCAGTATTAACCAATTTAACACCAGTATTAACCAGTTTAACACCAGTGTTAACTGGGGGTGACCCCTGGTTTAACACCAGTATTAACCAGTTTAACACCAGTATTAACTGGAGGTGTAACCCTATTTTAACACCAGTATTAACTGGGGGTGTAACCCTGCTTTAACACCAGTATTAACCAGTTTAACACCAGTATTAACCGGATCTGAGACCCCTCCAGCCAAGGCTTCACTTCCCTCCCCCAAAACACGGCGGAGCAGCAGGGAAAGAGCTCCCGGAGAGCTCGGGGTGCCCCGCACGGCCCATCTCGGGGTGAGGCCTGGTGTTTGGGAGAGGAACGTCCAGGAAATCCCGGAGAAAACCCCCCCCGGCCCTTCCCCCAGGCCCCCGGGGAGCAGGGACTCACGCGTTGCAGTACGGCTTCTTCTCGTAGCCCTTGTAGTTCTTCATGTTGAGCGTCATCTTGCAGGTCTCGCAGTGGAAACACGATTTGTGCCAGAACTGCAAGGCAGAGCGACACCCATCAGCGCCAGGGGTCCCAAAGCCGGGCTGGAATCCCGCTGGGATCCCGCCCGTTCCCACCCAGCCGCTCCCGGGATGGCAGCGGCGGGACCCCGGCAGAACCTGGAGCGTGGGGAATATCCCGGCTAATTTCGGGTAAAGTTCAAATCTCTCCCCATCTTCCCAACGCGTTTATGCCAGCGGGGAAGGATCCTGCTTCCAGGAATTCACGGATGGGAGAAGCCCCTCCTGCGAGGTGGTGACACCTCAGCAGAGGGAACGGCTGCGTTTGGAGGCTTCAAAGCTGCTGCTGCTTTGGGGTTTTTGTCCTTTTTTTTTTTATTTTTTTTTTATTATTTTTCTGGCTGCTTTTGACCTGAAGAGCAGGTCAGGCGAGGCTGCACGAGCCAAGCAGGAAAAGGTTCTCGTGGGAAGCAGACACGGATGCAAGGTGAAAGACCCAGCCCCAAAACTCCAGCCCGTGACCCCACAGCCTGGGCCGCGACACCCAACAAACCCTAAAGGAGCGTTTTAAGGTTCTTCTTTCAGGGCTGCTCCTAAAGAAAGGATTCCCACTTGAGCTGGCCCCAAGCCGGGAGGAGCCCCAGGAGAACAGCTCAGAGCTGCTCCCGAGGAATTAAAGGTTGGATTTGATGATCCTGGACACCTTTTCCAACCAAAACGATCCCCATTTCGTGATTCCGAGGCCGCTCAGCCCCGCACAGACCAAGTCCAACATCCTGCCAGGCCCCCAGGGTCCAGACTCCGCGTTTCCATGGAGATTTGAGGGATCTGGTGTGAATTCCCAGGGCCCAGCCCGGAATGGGAATTTCCTGGGCCTTCCTCCCAGGCTGGAGCAAGGAAACAGGGAAGGCTCAGCCTGGAGCGACCCCTTCGCTCCCTCAAAGCCGGGTCTACTCACTCCAGGTCAGTCCTGCCCTAAGGTGACCCCCTCAGCTCCCAAACCACCCCGAAAAATCGGGGAAAACTCCGCCAAAAGCCCAATTAGCAGCTCCAAGCACTAATTAGAGGACAGGCAGGTGACACCCAGGGCCTTTCATGCCCAGCCCAGCGCACCCAGCTGCCGCTGCTCGCCGGGATTTCCACCTCCAAACCTTCAAGACGCCAATTCCCCGCTCCAAGCCCGGCCTGGATCGTGTTCCCACAGGGAGCCAAGCCCTGCTGCCACCTCCCCTGGTGCCACACCCCGTGCACAAACACTGCCGGGCTCTGGGGACGTGACTCAGCCCGGGAGGGGACAATTTTCCTCCTTCCAATCGCTCCGAGCAAGGCGTTTGTTCCTCCCCTCTGCTCACACCAGCTCCTCCAGCCAGCGGAGGGGTTTTGCTCCTCCATCCCCTTCTCCCAGCGTGGTTTTCGCCCTTCCCAGCTTTTGGGCTCCTGGAGGACGGATCAACAGCTGGATCCCGAGTTTTTTTGGGCTGGTTGGAAGCCCTGGGCTGTTACAGAGGAGGAAGGGCCCTTTCAGAGCTGCCAGCGATGCCACCGTGGATCTGCCGGGCTGAGCTGCCGCCCACCGTGCCCCGTGCCCAGCTCTGCCGGGAGTGGGAGTTGCTCCCAGGGCTCCGTGGCTGCCAGCCTGTGCTTCCCGTGCTCCCGGGGCTCCGTGGGCTTCCCGTGCTCCAGGGGCTCCGTGGCTGCCAGCCTGTGCTTCCCGTGCCCCAGGGGCTCCGTGGCTGCCAGCCTGTGCTTCCCGTGCTCCAGGGGCTCCGTGGCTGCCAGCCTGTGCTTCCCGTGCTCCGAGGGCTCCGTGGCTGCCAGCCTGCAGGGACGTGGCAGCACCGGGCATCCCCTCCAGGCCTTCGGGGCGCTCCAGGCTCGGAATTGGGAAGCGCCGGGGGCATTTCTGCTCCTCTGAAACCCCGCTGGAGCCTGTCCTCCTTCTCCACAGCGGAGTTTCTGGAACCGAAATAGCTCCTGCTCCCCTGTGTCCCGTCGTGCTCCAGCCTCCTTTTAGTGCTGCCGCGGATTTTGTGGATCCGGCGCTGATTCCGTCGGCGTGAGACAAAGTGCAGCGGCAGCCGGGCTCGAGGGCAGGGAAAAGTGCTCCGTGGGCATCCCAGCTCCCTGCCCGGGCTGCAGAGAGCCTCGGGAAGAGCCTCAGGCTGGGAGTGCCACTGCTGAGCCATTCCTGGTGGGAACTGGGGCGGGAATGTGCTGGGAGCGGGAGCAGAGCCTGCCTGGGAGCGTTGTCCTGCTGCGGGCTGCCATGGAAAGGGGGGCAGCTGGCTGTGCCAGATCCTCCTGGCAGCTGGGAAGTTCCTTGAGGAGAAGGCTCTGGAATCGTGCTGGCCGGCAGCTCAGCCCGGCAGATCCACGGTGGCATCGCTGGCAGCTCTGAAAGGGCCCTTCCTCCTCTGTAACAGCCCAGGGCTTCCAACCAGCCCAAAAAAACTCGGGATCCAGCTGTTGATCCGTCCTCCAGGAGCCCAAAAGCTGGGAAGGGCGAAAACCACGCTGGGAGAAGGGGATGGAGGAGCAAAACCCCTCCGCTGGCTGGAGGAGCTGGTGTGAGCAGAGGGGAGGAACAAACGCCTTGCTCGGAGCGATTGGAAGGAGGAAAATTGTCCCCTCCCGGGCTGAGTCACGTCCCCAGAGCCTGCTTATAGGGACAGAGCCTGTTTATAGGATCATGGAATCTGTTTATAGGATCATGGAATGGGTGGGGGGGGAAGGGACCTTAAAGCCCCTCCAGTGCCACCCCTGCCATGGGCAGGGACATCTCCCACCATCCCAGGCTGCTCCAAGCCCCGTCCAGCCTGGCCTTGGGCATTTCCAGGGATCCAGGGGCAGCCACAGCTTCTCTGGGAAATCCCACCAGGCAAAGCCTTTGCCCCACACCTGGAGCAAACCCCACACCCGGAACCCCAGGAAAACCTGGAGCACAGGGAACACCCTGGCCAAGTCAGGATAAAAATCCAATCCCTCCCCATCTTCCCAAGGCGTGCAGGGGGAGGAGCTTGCTTCCAAAAAAGCCCCAAACTCCACACCCGGAGCAAGCACCGCCGGAGACCCCAGGATTCGAGGGGGACCCCCTGAGCTGGAGACAAACCCTGGGCGAGGCTCAGGGCCCTGCACGGCTCGGGCTGAGCCCAGCCCAGCCCTCGGCGGGTTCCGCAGCTGCTCCGGGTGTCACTTCCCCAGCGGAAACCAGAGGCAGCAGCGGCGCCGTGCCCGTGGGGGGCAGGGACAGCGGTGTCCCCAAAGCCACTCGGGGCAAGGCCGAGGGGCAGCGGCAGCTCGGGGCCGTGGGCAAGGCGGTCGCGCTCCGGGCTCAAGCGGCCACTATCCCTCCCAGCTATCCCAAATCCCAGCACCCCTTTTCCCTGCCAGTTATCCTCAATCCCAAATGCCCCTTCTCCTTCCAAATATCCCCAATCCCAACACCCCTTCTCCTTCCAAATATCCCCAATCCCAACACCCCTTCCCCTTCCAAATATCCCCAATCCCAGCACCCCTTTTCCCTGCCAGTTATCCTCAATCCCAAACGCCCCTTTCCCTTCCAAATATCCCCAATCCCAGCAGCCCTTTTCCCTTCCAAATATCCCCAATCCCAACATCCAGCAGCTCCTGGAGGCTCCCAGAGCCACTCAGTGCCCCCCAGCTCCCAGGACTCGGGGGTGATAGTTCAGCTCCGGGTCGCGCTCCGGGCCAAGCGTCGACCCCAAAGGGCAGCCCTTTGGGACTTTCCCTTTGGTTCCAGGGGCAAAGCTGGCGCATCCCGGGCACCCCAAAGCTGTGGGTGTCCCCTCCCGTGGCACGCACGCCCCGGCTGCCGGGAACAGCGGGGCCAGAGTCGCTCCAAGGGGTTTTATGGGCAGCGGGGCAGCTCTGTGGGAAGCTCCGGGAAAAGGGGAGCCGGAGGCGCTCTCAGGGCGGGGTGAGCCGCTCCACGAGCCGGCCGGGCCACGGTTTTTAAGGAAGAGGAAGTGGGTGAAGAGCCCGAGGAGGACAAGATGGTGACTGCGGGCTCCTGGCTGCTCCCAGCTGCTGGAATATCCCATCTCCTGGAGCTCACGGACACGGCTCCGGGGGCACAGGGCCCGGGCAGAGCCGGAGCGCGGGGGAGCGACGGGTCAGCCCCCCTTTTCCCTGCCAGGCATCCGCAATCCTGGGATCGCCCTTCCCTCCCCATCAGCCTCAATCCCGACACTCCCCTTCCCTTCCCAGCTATCCCAAATCTCAGCACCCCTTTTCCCTGCCAGTTATCCTCAATCCCAAACGCCCCTTCCCCTTCCAAATATCCTCAATCTCCAATCCCCCCTTCCAAATATCCTCAATCCCAAACGCCCCTTCCCTTCCAAATATTCTCAATCCCCAATCCCCTCTTCCCCTTCCAAATATCCTCAATCTCCAATCCCCCCTTCCAAATATCCTCAATCCCAAACGCCCCTTCCCTTCCAAATATCCTCAATCTCCAATCCCCCCTTCCAAATATCCTCAATCCCAATACTCCCTTTCCAGTTACCCCCAATCCCAAAAGCCCCCTTCCCTTCCTATTATCCTCAATCCCAACAGCCCTTTTCCCTCCCAAATATCCCCAATCCCAACATCCAGCAGCTCCTGGAGGCTCCCAGAGCCACTCAGTGCCCCCCAGCTCCCAGGACTCGGGGGTGATAGTTCAGCTCCGAGCCATTCCCGGCCTCGGGAAGAAGCATCACCCCTTAAA
>VZTE01005590.1:87733-97948 GCA_013397775.1 Eulacestoma nigropectus
CCGCTCTCCGCCGCCATCGGGCTCCATCCGCCGCCATCCGGTGTCCCCCGTGGCCGCCTCCGCGCAGCGGGGACCCGGGGAGAGGCGTCTGTGCTCGGGTGGGAGCGGATGTCGCTGGCGGTGTCGTCGCCGCCCTCCCCGGGAGGCGCAGGCCCGGGGCCGCGGGGCCTGCTCCGCGCCGACCGCGGCCGCTTCGTGAGGCGGTACCGGGGTCTTAACGCTCTTCTCGACCCGCAGGACGCGGAGGTTCGTCCGGGGCAAAGTTCCGCATCTCCCTGGGTCTCCCGGTGGGGGCCGTGATCAACTGCGCCGACAACACCGGTGAGTGCGGGGCTGGAACCGCGGGGAGGAGACCCCCGGGAAGCGGGGGAGAAAGAGCCCCCGGGGTAACGCAAAGGGCGAGGTGTTCAATGAGATCCCAAACGCCGGTGTTCCTTGTGGGAGCGCTCCCTGTGCCGGTGGCAGCGGCAGCGGTGTTGGGTGTCCTTGCGGTGGGAGATGGGAAACTGCCCCCGGGTATCCCGGGATAATGGTGGTGCCAATACCCCGGCCATCCCGGGATAACGGCGGCGCCGATCCCCCGGCCATCCCGGGATAACGACGGTGCCGATCCCCCGGGTATCCCGGGATAACGGCGGTGCCGATCCCCCGGCCATCCCGGGATAACGGCGGTGCCGATCCCCCGGGTATCCCGGGATAACGGCGGTGCCGATCCCCCGGCCATCCCGGGATAACGGCGGTGCCGATCCCCCGGCCATCCCGGGATAACGGCGGCGCCGATCCCCCGGGTATCCCGGGATAACGGCGGTGCCGATCCCCCGGGTATCCCGGGATAACGGTGGTGCCGATCCCCCGGGTATCCCGGGTTAACGCCGGCGCCGCTCTCCGCAGGGGCCAAGAACCTCTACATCATCTCCGTGAAGGGCATCAAGGGCCGCCTGAACCGGCTGCCGGCGGCCGGCGTGGGTGACATGGTGATGGCCACGGTGAAGAAGGGCAAGCCGGAGCTGAGGAAGAAGGGTGAGTGCCACCGCCCCCGTCCCGAAACGTCGCGGGAGTGGGGCACCAAGTCCCCGGGGAGTCACCCCCGCCCCCCTTCTCTAAAGCACTCGTTGGGCCCGTGCCGTGGCCCAGGGAGCTGTCGTGGAAGGGCAGAGCGAAGGCGCCGCTTTTGGGTGAAGTGGCAGCTCCTGGTGCTGTTGATTTCAATCAGCGGTGGGACAGCGGCTCCGGGAATCGTGGGATGGGCTGGGTGGGAAGGGACGTTAAATCCCATCCAGGGACCCCTCCCGCTGTCCCAGGTGGCTCCAAGCCCCGTCCAGCCTGTCCTTGGACACTTCCAGGGATCCCAGGGGCAGCTGCAGCTTCTCTGGGCACTCTGTGCCAGGGAGGAATTCCTTCCCAATATCCCCTCCTGAGTCCACCTGGAAAGGAGGAGTGATGTCACGTGGATCTGTGAAATTAAAGATTATGGAATCTTGGAATGATCCAGGGCCTTTAAATCCCATCCAGTTCCACCCCCTGCCATGGGTTTGCTGCTGCTCCAGAGGAGTTTTGGCTGAGTATTTTTCATGAATGAACAACTCATTTCAAAATAAAGGTGGGAAAGTGGGAAAACCTTGAATTCTCCAAGTGTGGATGCAGCTGCAGGTGTCTCATGGTCAGTTTTAAGGGGACTCTTGACTACGAACTGTAACTTTCCTCAGTAAAACACCACAAATCCGAGGTGCAAAACAGAAAACCACCCCAAACCTGTGCCTTGGGTTTGATTCCTGTGGGATCTCTCTGGAACGTGTGTTTGTCCTGATGTCCGTGGCACTTCCTCTTCCCAGTCCACCCGGCGGTGGTGATCCGGCAGCGGAAATCCTACAGGAGAAAAGACGGGGTGTTCCTGTACTTCGAGGACAACGCGGGAGTGATTGTAAATAACAAAGGGGAAATGAAAGGTGAGGATGGGAATTGCGTCCCGCTGGGAACACCAGGGGTTGGCAGGGCCCACGGGGCTGAGCCGGGCTGGGGGAGAGGTTCCAGAGTGGGATTGTGAGTGGGAAATGCTGCCCTGAAACCGTCTGTGACCTCTAAATCACAGAATTCCGGACTGGTTTGGGTTGGAAGGACCTTAAATCCCATCCCATTCCTACCCCTGCCATGGGCAGGGACACCTCCTGCTATCCCAGGGTGCTCCAAGCTCCATCCAGCCTGGCCTTGGACGCTTCCAGGGATCCAGGGGCAGCCACGGCTTCTCTGGGAAATCCATCCCAGCCTCTCAGGGGGGATCTAACCCTGTGGTGTTGTCCCTGTTTTCCAGGCTCAGCCATCACAGGCCCCGTGGCCAAGGAATGCGCGGATCTGTGGCCCAGGATCGCCTCCAACGCCGGGAGCATCGCCTGATCCCAATCCTGATCCTGATCCTGCCTCTGGCCAGGGACACTAAATAAAACTCCTTGTACCAACTCAGTGGTGTTTTCCTTGCCAAGCAGAAGCAGGATTGTGGTGGGAAGCGTTTTTAGGGAGCTCCGTGTGTGCTCCAGCAGGAAAATGGGACTGGGGGATTTCATAGTTCAGTTTTTCAGGCAGGTTCCCGAAAAATACCTGGAGTGGCTGAAATTTCAGAGATCCCGAGTTGATCCCTTGTCTGATGGGAGCTGGGAGGCGTCTGTGGCAGCTCTGCCTTTGTGCAGGAGCTCCCAGAATTGGAGAATTCCCGGAATTTTCTTCTGGAATGGGCAGTTGAGCCGCTCAGAGTGAAACAGTGCCTGAAGCTGAGCTGCCCCAGGAGCTGCAGAGTTCCTGCTGGGCAGAGGGAGCTGAGGGATGTCCTGGGCCCTTGCAGGGGGCACGGGGAGGCCGCTGCTGTCACCTGAGGAGTGCCTGGAGCTGAAGCCTCCGTGCCAGTTGCAGCTGGAGAGCCTGGGCTGAGCTCGGGATCCGCTCGGGATTGGCTCGGGATCAGCTCAGACCCTCCAGGAGCAGAGTGGGAAGGGATGTCCGGGGAAAAGCTGGGGCTGTGGGAAGCTCTGTGTGGTTTTCCTGGTGCTCCTGGAGCAGAGGAAGGGATGGTTTGGGTGGGAGCTTTGTTTTCCTGCCCCACAGGATGGGGGGGAGCCTCATCCCTGGGCCCACAGGTGACAACGGGGTGGCCTCGCCGTGGTTTTGGGGCCCTGGTGCCCGACAGGCCCACCCTGACCCCAAATCACAGGGGGCTGCCCCCAGCACTGCACTTCTGCCTCCAGCTGGCACCGAGCTGTTCCCTGCTGCACTTCTGGAGATTCCCGAAGGTTCTGCGCCATTCCCGAAGGTTCTGTGCATTCCCAATGGTTCTGTGCCATTCCCAATGGTTCTGTGCCATTCCCGAAGGTTCTGTGCCATTCCCGAAGGTTCTGCGCCATTCCCGAAGGTTCTGTGCATTCCCGATGCTTCTGTGCCATTCCCGAAGGTTCTGTGCCATTCCCGAAGGTTCTGCAATTCCCGAAGGTTCTGTGCATTCCCGATACTTCTGTGCCATTCCCGAAGGTTCTGTGCCATTCCCGAAGGTTCTGCAATTCCCGATGGTTCCGTGCCATTCCCGATGCTTCTGTGCCATTCCCGAAGGTTCTGCAATTCCCGATGCCTTCGGTGCCACTCGTTCCCGATGTTTTGGCGCCGAGGTCGCGGTGGGGATGGCAGCGACAGCCCAGGGAAGGCTGGACAAACCCCTGGCCCCGCTTTGGGAGGAGCTTTCAATCCTCTCTGACCATTCCTGATGGATTTCTGGATATCCCAGAGCTGGGTGCAGGCAGCAGGAGGAAACGTGGCCGAGGACTTGCACGTCCTGAGGGTCGCTCGCTCTGTTTTCCACAGGGTTTCGGAGCTCCTGGATCATCCCCTGGAGCCCCTGGAAGGGCACAGCGGTGCTCTGGGGTGTGATCCCAACATTCCAAACCGGCAGCTGAAGGGGGATTTCTGTCTTCCCAAGCAGTGACCGTCATTCCAGAGGCGCAGGGAGCTGCTTCGTGTAAGGAACCGCCCCAGTAAAGCTGCTCTCGTGGATCTGTGTTAACATTTCCTGGTCCGTGAGGGCTTTTTCCACGGCCCCAGAGTTGGATTAAACATTTTGGCAGGGGGGGATTTTTGGTGTCACAGAGGCCGTGGCAGTAATTCCCGAGCCGGGCTGGGCACACCCGGAGACCAAACGGAGGCGCAGCCGAGAGCCCGCGGCGACGTTTTGGAGTCAGCGCTGGGAATGTTCCTTTCCCTCGTCCACGTTTGGGACGCTTCAGAGGGAACCAGGTGGGAATTCGTGGCCTGCCTCACCAGGAGCATGGAGAGAGCCCCGGGGTGGGGTTGGGGGGCAATGAGGGAGGGCTGGATGTGCCAGGCAGGGCTGGGAGCAGCTGGAATGTGGCCGGCCAGCCCTGGAATGTGACGGAGCCAGGTCAGTGGCCATGAGGAGCCTCACCTGGCTGCTGTGCCCAGGTGGGGGTATAGCTCAGGGGTAGAGCATTTGACTGCAGATCAAGAGGTCCCCGGTTCAAATCCGGGTGCCCCCTCTCTTTTCCTTCTTTTTATCCCCAAAAATGTGGCGGGGAGCCCGTAATTCCCATGTTTTCCCCCCGGGCTGGGGGTAGGCCCCGTGCGGCGTTCGCTGGCCCCAGGGAGAGCAGCTGATTCCCGGCAGGGCAGAGCAGCAGCACCAAGGGGGTGTTGGTGAGGGAAGGGATGAGGATTTCAGGAGGATCTGGATTTTGTCCTGGGATTAATAAGCAGAGCTCTGCTGGGATGGTGACGAGCAGGGAGATTCCTGCTGGGAATACCCATGGAAAGCAGGGGGTATAGCTCAGTGGCAGAGCATTTGACTGCAGATCAAGAGGTCCCTGGTTCAACTCCAGGTGCCCCCTCTTTTCTCCTCCTTTTCCTTTCCCTCCAACCTTCCTTCTGCCCGAAATCCTTCAGGGGAAGGTTGGGAAGCTCCTGTGGGATGTGGGAGGTTGTGCTGGGCAGGGAATGTGGGGTGGGAGCTTCGGCGGGAGCAGCAAGGCCCTGGAAGAGCGCAGGGGTTGTGCAGGGGGTGAGGAACCACTCACAGGAGCTCCTCGTCGCTGTCTGGGTCTGTCTGAGCCTCCCCCCCCACCCCGGGGTTCATTCCCTGCAGGGAGAAATTCTCTGGAATGGGGAAAAACTGAGCCTGGAATCCGGAATGCGGGAAAACCGGGACTGGATCACCGCCAGGATACGGAATGGAGCAAAAACCCCCAAACCCGGACTGGATTAGCGTGCGATATGGAATGGAGGAAAACCCGGACTGGATCAGAGTGGGATATGGAATGGAGGAAAACCCGGACTGGATCAGAGTGGGATATGGAATGGAGGAAAACCCCAAAACCCGGACTGGATTAGTGTGGGATATGGAATGGAGGAAAACCCGGACTGGATCAGCGTGGGATACGGAGTTGAGGAAAACCCGGACTGGATCAGGGTGGGATATGGAATGGAGGAAAACCCCAAAACCCGGACTGGATCAGTGTGCGATATGGAATGGCGGCAAACCCCAAAACCCGGACTGGATTAGTGTGGGATATGGAATGGAGGAAAAACCTGGACTGGATCACCACTGGCATATGGAATAGAGGAAAACCCGGACTGGATAATGGCCAGAATACAGAACGGGAAGAAACCTGAACTGGATCCAGGCAGGACATGGAATCGGGGATATCCGGGACTGGATCAGGGCTGGGAAATGGAATGAAAGGAATCCTATTTGCCATCATTTCTCCCGTTTAACTCCCCGAACCTTTAGCAGGCACACCGGGCTGCACAGGAGCTGCCGAGTAAAGGGATCCAGCCCACAGACAGCAAAACTTGTCCCTCTCGCAAGAAATGTTTTTAAGTTTCCCTGGCAGAGGTGTTGGCCCAGGGGGGTATAGCTCAGTGGGAGAGCATTTGACTGCAGATCAAGAGGTCCCTGGTTCAACTCCAGGTGCCCCCTCTTTTGCTGCTTTTCCCTGGGGATTTTGGGGCGTTTGGTCGCTGGAAGGCAAACGAGGAATGGCAGCTCTGCCTCCTCTCCTGCTCATTCTGTTCCCCGTTGCAGCCAGGGATGGGAGCGAGGGGGAAATGTCGGAGGCTCCAGGGCGGTTCAGAGCGCTCAGGGGACAGACCGGGATTGGGAAGGGAAGGGAAAAGGGAAAAGGAAGGGAAAAGGGAAAAGGAAGGGAAAAGGGAAAAGGAAGGGAAAAGGGAAAAGGAAGGGAAAAGGGAAAAGGAAGGGAAAAGGGAAAAGGAAGGGAAAAGGGAAAAGGAAGGGAAAAGGGAAAAGGAAGGGAAAAGGGAAAAGGAAGGGAAAAGGGAAAAGGAAGGGAAAAGGGAAAAGGAAGGGAAAAGGGAAAAGGAAGGGAAAAGGGAAAAGGAAGGGAAAAGGGAAAAGGAAGGGAAAAGGGAAAAGGAAGGGAAAAGGGAAAAGGAAGGGAAAAGGGAAAAGGAAGGGAAAAGGGAAAAGGAAGGGAAAAGGGAAAAGGAAGGGAAAAGGGAAAAGGAAAAAGGGAAAAGGGGAAGGGAAGTTTCAGGGAAGGGAAGGGAAGGAGCTGGGGAGGAACTGGGCCAAGGTCGTCTGGCCCTGTGTGGGAGTGCAGTGACTCAGTGTCTGCTGCTGGCACCCTGCTGCCCTGCGACTTCTGCAGCAGGAGCCGATTCCTCGGGAACAGAGAGCTCAGGGATCCGGGAAGAACATCTTTCAAACATTTTATTTTGTCAGAGAGGGCACAGACAGGGGGGTATAGCTCAGTGGCAGAGCATTTGACTGCAGATCAAGAGGTCCCTGGTTCAACTCCAGGTGCCCCCTCTTTTTCCTCTTCCTTCCACCTTCCTTTTGCCAAAACCTTTCCCAGAAAGAAGTTGGAGAGCTCTGGTTGGACCTTGTGAGTTTGTTCGGTACCCTTAGTGCTGGCTGGGAGCTTCAGCTTGAAAGGATTTGTGGCTCTGGGTGTTGGGAAAGCGCAGGGGTCGTGCTCTGGGTGAGAACCACTCGCTGTGCCTGTGTGTGGTTTTCCCTGCAGTCATTTTTCTCCTCACTGATGGCGTTTCACCCCCTTTTACAGGCACACCGAGGTGCAGAGGGAGCTGTCAGTTCATGGAATCCAAGCCACGGACAGAGAAACTTCTCCCTTTGCCAAGAAATGTTTTCAAATGTCCCTGCCCTGTCCCAAGGGGGGTATAGCTCAGTGGCAGAGCATTTGACTGCAGATCAAGAGGTCCCTGGTTCAACTCCAGGTGCCCCCTCTTTTTGTCCTCCTTCCACCTTCCTTTTGCCCAAATCTTTCACAGAGAAAACGTGGGGAGCTCTGGTTGGATCTGTGAGCTCGTTCTGTGCGCTCAGTGTCGGTTCAGAGCTCCAGCATCCAAGGATGCGAGGCTCTGGCTGTGGGGTCGTGCTCTGGGTGAGCACCACTCGCTGTCTGCGTGGGCTTTGTCTGTTCTTAATCCTCTGCAGGCATCAGCACTACCAGAATTGATCATTTTTACCATCATTTCTCCCGTTTAACTCCCCGAACCTTTAGCAGGCACACCGGGCTGCACAGGAGCTGCCGAGTAAAGGGATCCAGCCCACAGACAGCAAAACTTGTCCCTCTCGCAAGAAATGTTTTTAAGTTTCCCTGGCAGAGGTGTTGGCCCAGGGGGGTATAGCTCAGTGGGAGAGCATTTGACTGCAGATCAAGAGGTCCCTGGTTCAACTCCAGGTGCCCCCTCTTTTCTCTTTTTTTTTCCTCTCCCCTTGGCCCAAATCTTCCAGGGGAAGGTTGGGAAGCTGCTGTGGGAGGTGGGAGGTTCAGTACCAAGGCCCTGGAAAAGCGCAGGGGTTGTGCACGGGGTGAGAAACCCCTGTCTGCGTGTGCCTTTCTCGGTTCTCAATCCCCTGCAGCCACCATTTCCCAGACTTTATCACAATTCCCATCGTCTCTCACAATTCCCAGAATTTACCACAACCCCCGGAATTTCTCGTGATTCCCAGAATTTCTCGTAATTCCCATCATTTATCCCATTTAGCTCCCTGCATGGCCTTTGGCAGGAACAGGGCCCTGTCAAGTGGAGGGATCCAACCCACAGAGAGAAAAACCTGAGCCTCTAGGAATGATCTGAAATGTGCTGGGGGGGGTATAGCTCAGTGGGAGAGCATTTGACTGCAGATCAAGAGGTCCTTGGTTCAACTCCAGGTGCCCCCTCTTTTCCACCTTTTTTTCCATGAAAAAAACGAGGATTCCTCCCTTTTTCATCCCCGCAGTGTCCGCGCCTGCGCGGCAGCAGGGCTGGGAGCTCCAGGATGAAAAACTCGGCGGTCCACTAGAAAAATCGGGCAGGAATCCAACCTCTGGGTCAGTGGCAAAGCCAGGACGCAACATTTGTTCCTGTGCAGATTGGGCTGGGACATTCACCCGCAGTGGGCATAAAACCTGAGCTGGGTCTAAGGGATTTTACTGCTCCTTTTCGGAGCCTGGGGACAGGGGGTGAGAACCACTCGCTGTGCCTGTGTGTGGTTTTCCCTGCAGTCATTTTTCTCCTCACTGATGGCGTTTCACCCCCTTTTACAGGCACACCGAGGTGCAGAGGGAGCTGTCAGTTCATGGAATCCAAGCCACGGACAGAGAAACTTCTCCCTTTGCCAAGAAATGTTTTCAAACGTCCCTGCCCTGTCCCAAGGGGGGTATAGNCGCGGCGGGCTGGGGACCGCGAGGTCACCGGTTCGAACCCGGCCTGGCCCCACCGGCGAATCACCGCTTCTACCCCCGGGAGATCACAAGCTCCAAACTGGGAGATCACTGGTGCTGTCCCAGCAGGTCACTGGTGCTATCNGAACCTCCTCACGGAGATCCTTCCTTACCCCTCTGAGCTCTTGGAAATCACTTGGCCACCTTTTGCCAAGCCTGAAATCGCACTTGGACGTGTTCCCCTCTGCTCTCCTGAGTCCTCCAGGTCTCCACACACACACACACGAGCTCAAGTCAACAGCTGCCACTCGAGTTTTTCCTGTCGGAGCAATTACCCTCAATTTAAACAGCGAATTATGTGCCTCTAACGTGTTTCTAGAAGTCATGAGCTGCGCTGAGCTGTCTCCTGCAGGCTGTGAGCTCCAGGCCAGGCCGGTTGGGCGGCTGGGATGACACAGCTCATTGTCTGGGTGCCTCCGGGGCTCGAACTCGGGACCCGCGGCCCCGCAGGCGGCAGCGCTGCCCCTGAGCCACGCCCCGGGCGCGGGGCTGGGGGGGGCGCGGGGGGCGCGGCGGGAAGGGTGGCTCGGGGGCAGCGCGGCGGGGCGGGGACCGCGAGGTCACCGGTTCGAACCCGGCCTGGCCCCACCGGCGAATCACCGCTTCTACCCCCGGGAGATCACAAGCTCCAAACTGGGAGATCACTGGTGCTGTCCCAGCAGGTCACTGGTGCTATCCCAGCAGGTCACTGGTGCTATCCCAGCAGATCACCGGCTCTGTCCTGGGAAATCGCCAGTTCTGACCCGCCCCGGCACAGGAGAACTTCGTTTCTAGCCCACCCCAGACTGGGAGCTCACAGGTTCTGACCCGCCCCGGGCACCAGCGGAGGTGACAGAACCGCCCGGGCTCTGGCCCGGGGCAGGTTGTGCATCGCTGAACTCTGGGCCGGGGCACTTTGGCACCGAAAGTCTGAGCCAGAGGCACGGGCCGTCCCCTCCGCGCGTTATCGTAACGAGAGCAGCCTGACAGACTCGTCCCGTGGCTTTAGGTGCTTTTGGAATTACTCACTTCATAATTTCCAGGCGTTTCTTTGGGATTGCGGCGACCAGCCTCATTTGAAACAGGCTCAGATCTTGTCTCAATTCCCTGGAAGTGCCCAAGGCCAGGGTGGACGGGGCTTGGAGCCACCTGGGAGAGTGGAAGTTGTCCCTGTCCATGGCAAGGGGTGGGAACGGATGAGCTTTGAGGTCCCTTCCCACCGAAACCATTCCGGATTCCATGAACGGAGTGAAAACGCCCCCCAAGCCCGCTGCTGAGGGGCCTCCCCGCCCGGTTCTTCCTCTCCCTCCTCCTCCTCCTCCTCCTCCCGCACCGCCCTTGCTGCGCGCCGCCATCTTCCCGGCCGCCTCAGCGGCGCGCCGGAAGTGACGCACCGGGTGGAGGCCGCGCGGAAACCCTAAGCGGCGGCGCGGGGTGATGACGCATTTCCTGTCCCGGTAGCGGCGGGGGACGCGCTCGCCCGGAGGCCGCGATGGGG